>JARQZJ010000122.1:4500000-5100000 GCA_030704895.1 Henosepilachna vigintioctopunctata | reverse complement strand
TAGAATTATATTTTTGTTATTTTCACGAGTGATGAACTTTTTGCTGAGTCTATTAATCCTATCGATAATAGGTTCTATCTGTGTAGTCTCATACAGCAACTCATTAGATGGATTGAATAGGGGATTTTTTGGATTGCGTATTTTTGTTATTTTTCGAAGGCTGGTTCTTTCTCCTATTTCTAAGTTCGTCAGTAATGCCTTACTTCCATTCAAAAACAGTGGATGTCCATACTCTAAAAGGGGTCTACATATCATTTTATATATTTTGCTTGCCATGGCAATGCTAATTCCTTCTTTTTTGTATGTTAGTGACCTGAAGTGTTTTGCTCTGGCGATAGTTAGTTGCTTTTTTGATTTTGTTTCGCATTTGAAGTTGAGCTTATTATCTATTAGGATTCCTAGATATTTACATTTGCTTGTGGGAAGTAAAGTTGTATTGTCAAGTTTGACTGTTGGAGAGTTTGCGTTTATCTTGTGATTGAATTTGATGAAATTTGATTTTGCTGGGTTAGGTTGAATTCTCCATTTCCTCATCCATGCTGTTGTTTTGTTTGCTAGATATTGCAGTTGATTTACTGATTCCTTCGCTGTATGTCCATGGGATATTAGTGCAGTGTCATCTGCGAATTGTATTATATATGCTTTCTTGTTTATTTGTTCTGTATTTTCGTAGAAATGACTATATATGTCGGCACAGAAAAAGTTATAGAGCCATGGAGAAAGGGGCGAGCCCTGGGGTAATCCTTGTTTTGGATCAAAAGTTTCTGAATATTCTCCTCTCACCCTCACTTGAATAATTCGATCAGATAGGAAACTATCCACCAGCCTAATCAGATGAGTTGGACATTGAGACTGGAATAACTTGTATATCAACCCCTCATGCCACACACTATCAAATGCCTTTTTTATATCCATAAAAATAGCGGCGGAATGATTGCCATTTTTTTTAACAGTTTGGATATTGGATGTGAGCGTAATTAGTGGATGAATTGTAGATGTGCTGTTTCTGAAACCGAATTGGTATGAAGGGATAGCTTTTCCTAGACTATTGTTTAATCTACTTTTCAGGATCTTTTCAAAGTTCTTTCCCATCACTGGCAGCAAAGTGATTGGTCTATAGTTTTTTATATTTTTGGAGTCTGTCTTAGCTTTATGTATTATATATATATATATATATATATATATATATATATATATATATATATATATATATATATATATATATATATATATATATATATATATATACATAACTTGCCAAAAGTCTCCAAGGCTTCTTCGTCGGGCATAAGCTGTAGTGTCTAGTTCAAAAAATCTCTGCACTGCATTCGAGCGGATGTTGTCGACGCTCGTGTTGTCTAGTTAGCTTAAATGAATGAAATGTTGCCCCACAGTGCAGACATTTCAAGCGATCCTGGCATTCTCGCTTAAGTCTATGTGTCGCAAACTTGGATGCGGTATTAAAGTCGGCCTTACAGACAGCAATGCTTTGATATGACAGTCGGGACAGAATTAATACTCTTGTCCTAGCTGTTGGGCGTAGCCTTTGTACTAATGCCATACCTTTAATCCTGCTCGGTTGTTCGAAGGGTTCGCAAGCAGGAGAAATGCTATTTGAAATCCCTGCTCTGGGCGAAGTCAGGCTGGGATACTTTAGCGTTTAGCTACTCCAGATTTCTTCAAAGAAATCAGGATCAGAAAATTCGGTTTTTTCCCAGTCTCGAATCGGTACACTGGCTGGAGGGTCCAGTTTTGTCGTTACGCTTTAAGGAAACGAAGCTGTTAAATAGATTGGCAGTGACATATTTGTTCAATGTGTCGTCAGAGGGGTACTCTGGTCTCAAAGAAGCAGGGGTTCTACCCCTTTTGGTCAAAGAAAGTCTTGGATTTTTACGATAGAAGGACTATTGGACATCTTGTGGCCTGGATGTTATTTAAAGAGAAAACAAAATAGAAATGTTGAAAAACTAATGAGTCATAGGAAAGTTTGCAAAAGGGGAAACTGGGACAGGAAAACAAAGGACTATGGGAAAGCCCTTGGCCGTCCTCAGATTTGTGGCATGAGGTAAACCAGTGGGAGCTGATGCAGGGCTCGCGACTGATTACCGAGAATCGTTGCGCGCCTTTCACCACGTGGAGATAGGCCTCGGATCTCTGTAGGGAGAAGCGTTTTATGAAACCGACCCAGATACTGTGACAATATGTTAAAGAGAGAAATTTCCAAGACAAACGCAATAGAGAACACATTCAAGATTACCACTCGTAAGAAATTTGTATCACTTATGTAGATCCGGAAAGGCGAAAGGTTTATTCGCTACTGAGGAGAGACCAGAGAGAATTCGAGGAAGAAAATCCGGACGTTTTCAAATTATTTACCTGAAAACCGCTTACCTGTTTGTCTGATTCACAATACGAACCAATAGTTTATGATTCATTCAATGAAGATGTGCAAATAGCAGGGCAACAGTTAAACTTTATATGGAGATGTGCAATGCATTTTCCGCCTAGAAAGATTTTTATGAGCCGAACAATGAAATTTAGGTGGCAGGAAATATTTTTGTTATTTGGGACCTTTTTATGCGCTAGTTCTTAACTAAAATTACCTCAATAGAGGATTTTCCATGTATTTATAACTCTATTCCATATTACCGTATATGCTATTCCATACTAATTTTTGAACAAAACTACATTCTATTGCAATTTAATCTTTGAAACCTTGGAATATCATGCTGTTTTTCATCCAAATAACTGCTGTCGTTTATATATTATACCATATATACCAACTTTTCCATATGTATGTATGTGTATATTCGATTTATGATTTTTCCTTGATTTTCTTGGAAATTAAGTCCAATTATGATAATCGAGTATCAATTATAGTAATAATCATCACTTCTTGTATGAATATTATTTGAAATCAATAAATATTATTATTATTATTAATTGATATGTGTAATTTCCCAAGAAAATCACATTTTTATTTTAGCACACCTTATAATTTGGATGAGAATGTTAAATTAATTTTGATTAAATTAATGTTATTATCATAAATTTTTGTTTTTTTTAGCTCTGAAGTACAAATATCCTTATTGAAGAATTGTTGGACAGAACTCTTTGCCCTTGGATTAGCTCAATGTTCTCAGACTATCTCCTTGTCAGCAATATTATCTGCCCTAATCAGTCATCTACATGCTTCGATTGCTCAAGATAAAATGTCTGCTAGTAAAGTGAATCAGTTTACAGATCATATTGTAAAACTTCAAGATTATGTTAATGCAATGAATAGACTTCATGTGGATGAACATGAATATGCCTATTTGAAAGCTATTTGTTTATTTTCGCCAGATCAACCAGAGTTGCTGCTAAGGAGGCAGATAGAAAAGCTTCAAGAGAAGTCTTTTCAGGCACTAAAAGTTTATATACACAGCAGTTTTCCAGATGATAATGATCGGTTTCCTAGGTAAACATATTTTTTCAATTTATTGGTCGACGTATCATTTATAAAAGCAATATTATTATATTTGGTATTGCCATATTGATTTGATAATTTTGAAATCAATATGCCTTTGATTTACAAGGCATCCAAATTAATATTTTTTGAGAATGATCATCTGCATTATGCTAAATTGAAAGAATATATCTGTATTAATAAATAAATCAGTGATCCTGCTTTATAATTGATAATTTGCTTTGATAATTGTTAGCCTGTATGTAATTTTGAATACTAAATTATCTGCGATTTATTTCATTCAAGGCTTCTCCTGAGACTTCCACCATTGAGGGGATTAGATCCATTAATTCTGGAGGAACTATTCTTTGCAGGCCTTATTGGACAAGTGCAAATTAGCAGTGTGATACCATATATACTTAAAATGGGAAATGGTATAATTTCAAATATGACTAGACAAGTGAAATCGGAACAGACAGAAGAATTTACATGTAAATAATTGAAAAGTATACAGACGTTACCTTCTTTTAAGGCGTTTTAGAATTAAAATAAATAAAAATAACTTAATATTTTTCGCTAGAAAAAATAATGTGAAGAACTATTTATCAATTGATACTTTATTTATTTTTATATGTACATTAATAAAAAATGATATATTTTTTCAAAACATTGTAATTTGTGATGGATTATCACTTTATATCTAATTTTTTTTAGGTAAATGATATACATATTTTTGAAACATGACAAGTGTTTTACATTTTCATCCATTATCAAATATATAATATTAGGTTATCATAAGACTTATTTTGCTAATATTAGTAACACAATAAGGTACATTAGTATCGATAATTGTAGAGACTAAACAAAACTTATATCACCTGTTCTGACGAGAACCAAAAGCTGGAAACGCATGCCAGCAGCTACTTCCAAAATATGAGCAGTGCCACAAACTTCTTCAAATCATAATTATATATATTTATTTATATAATTAATGAATATATATAATTATATTTGTATTTTATTGAATTTATATCATGAGGTTACTTTACATTATTCAATTGAAAGATTTAAAGAATTATTTATTTATTAGGAAAATTTATTAACATAATATGTTCTATTCTTAAATAGCAATGCAAACATTCTTATTAAAGTTAACAAAGGATATTTAACAAGAATAAACTAAGCAAAATAAGAATTTTCCATTGGGAAGAAACTGCAGAAAAATATTTCAATTATTCAACAAACAACAAAGAAACACTAAAAAAATTGAAAATTTATAGTGCATCAAGTTTGATTACATTATTTTCAACAAACATCATAGTAAAGTTGGCCATCCTCTTCCCCATAGATGTGAATGGTCACACTATCCTCACTAACAATTTTTACAAAATTGGATTTACTCTCTAATTGACAAATGTGTTTCAGTAAATCACTTTCATTTTTCAATTCCACTTCATACTTGATAATTCAATTTAGCATCAAAAAACGTGGGCGGAAAATTCAACCATTCAGGTTTCACAGACTTAAGTTCAGTTGCTTTGACAATGTAAAAATTTCCATAATTAATGTATGTGACAAGTCACATATCCACAAGACAGTTTATCAATTTGCAGAATTTTAGCTCTTTGCTATGTGAGGCCTTGACATTTGAACTGAAATCAAAGTGTTGTTTCATATTATGCTCCATTTCTTTATAGATGGGCTGCAATTCTTCATCTCAAGCTAATAAAAACCTTCATTCTCTGCACATGTAATGTAGACCTTAAATTGTTTCTTCTTGATAGAATTTGGTTGCCACTCTTTTATTTCGCATTGAATATTATCATCTTCAAATTGGGATTCTGTTGATTTTTCAGATAGGGAAGGGTTTTCTGAGCATGGAATTGTATTGCAATTTCTATCTTCTAGCAGATTCTTGGATTATAAAACTTTTTGGGATTTTTAATTAACGTAAAATGCTAAAGCAGCTTTCACATATTTTTTCTCAATTGAAAAGAATTCTCGCATTGAAGGTTCAAGAGTAGTGCCTTGCTGTACCTTAAAGTGCCACATTGTTGCAGGCATGGACAATTTTCTTTCATTTCTTGAAACTTTCATCATATAAATTTCCTTGTTTTTCCACTCAATACTACAAGGAGAGCAATCACCAATCTGCCAACTTTTTGGTCTATTCTTCTAGTATCATTCAAAATGTCTTGGAACTATTTTAGATATATGAAATACATATTTTTGAAACATAAAGTGTTTTACGTCTCCAACTCTTCCATTTTCATCCATTAATATATATATATATATATATATATATATATATATATATATATATATATATATATATATATATATATAAATCTAATTAAATAATTAAATATATATATATATATAATATAAAAATTCAAATTAGTTTTTGGTTATACTGGGTATGATTATGACTTATAATTATTTATTTTTCTGAATGATTCAGAGGTTTTTCCCTCCTTCTTCAGCAGTACAAATTTGAGAATTGAAATTACATTTTTCGAACTCGACTGGGATTCGAACCCAGGTCTTCAGGTTTAAGCCCCACTGCTTTTGGACCGCTAAGCTACCGAGGTCTTACACTTTTGAGATGCAACTTCAATTCATATCTTCCAACTTTCTATTCGATTGACAGCTCGATGCAATACTTCCTCCTTTGCTTATTATATTAATGTTAGTTTGTTACCCAGTTGTATATATAGAAATTCAAATTAGTTTTTTTTTTTTAACTATTTTGTACTGCTGAAAAAGGAGGGAAAAACCTGCGAATCATTCAGAAGAATAAATAATATTTATAACAGTCATAATCATACCCAGTATAACCAAAAACTAATTTGAATTTCTATATACAAACTCCAAACATTAACAAACTAACACATTAATATATATATATAAATATATATATATATATATATATATATATATATATATATATATATATTATATAATAAATAATTGTATTTGTATTTTATTAAATTCATATCTATTATTTAATTGAAACATTTAAAGAACTATTTATTTATTGGGAAAATTTATCAACATAAAATGTTATTCTAAAAAATAAATACATTCTTATGAAAGTTAACAAAGAATATTTAAAAACAAAATAAACATAAGCAAAATAAAAAATTTTCCATTGTAAAGAAACTGCAAAAAATCTATCAAATATTCAACAGTCAACAAAGAAACACTAAGACATTGAAAATTTATAGTACATCAAGTCTGATTACATCATTTTTAACAAACATATCATAGTAAAGCTGGCCATCCTCTTCATTATATATGTGAATAGTCAGAGGTTCCTCACTAACAATTTCTACTAATTTGGATTTACTCTGTAACTGTCGAATGTGTTTCAGTAAATAACTTTCATTTTTCGATTCTACTACTTGATAATTCAATTTTGCATCAAAAAACGTGGCCGGAAAATTCAACCATTCTTGTTTTACAGACTTAAGTTCTGTGGCTTTGACAATTTCAAAATTTCCATAATCAACGTATATGACGGTTACATATCCACAAGACAGTTGATCAATTTGCAGAATTTTAGCTCTGTACCACAGGTCATCGTCGTCATAAAGGCTGATACATGGCATGCCAATTTCCCAATCAACAAGAGATTCCAAATACGGTGCTTCTTCTTGCAAGGATTTCGATAATAATGCGAATTCTTCTTTCGATTCGTCACTACCAATATATACTGAAACTGTTCTGTAATCCAAGATAGAGATTATATCCATTAATATTTTCTCTCCAGGCAAGGAATAAGGTAATCTGACGTAATTATATTTTTTAATTTTTCTACGCATTTCCTCCAATTCATCTTCAACCATAGAGCTCCAGGTAATACTCTGAAGAGAGTTTTTGTTGATAGAATTTATAGTTTTCGCAAAGTCCGAATTGTTATCGGAACTTAATTCATACTTTTCCACTTTAGCTACATCGAACTTTTTTCTATATAAATTAGGACACAACTCAACAATTTTGTCATTCAAACAAACACCGTCTTTGTCATAAACATCAGCCAAAGGGATTTCAATATTCAAAATACTTCGAATGACTATTCTTGAATACTCTGAAATAGTATTTAAAAGTATGTCTACATCTTTATTTGACCATGTAGTACTTCTTGAATAAATGTTATATAGTTTGATTTTGGAAACTAAGACTGGTATTTCAGGATACATTATTTTGTTATGTAAGTGATCTACATTTACTATATGATCACTTCCAAAATCTACCATCATTATTTTGGCCGAAGTTTTGTTAATCACCGATAAAATCACTCCACGGTACCAAAAATCGCAATGCCAAACTGTAACCAACTGGTGTTCATGCAAAACAAAAGGATTTGCTTTTGGAATGGAATCAAAGTGTTGTTTCATATTATGCTCCATTTCTTTATAGATAGGCTGCAATTCTTCATCTCGAACAAACAAAAAACCCTCATTCTCTGCACATGTAATATAGCCATAGAATTCTTTCTTCTTAATAGAATTTGGTTGCCACTCATTTATTTCGCATTTGATATTATCATCTTCAAATTGGGATTCTGTTGATTTTTCGGATAGGGAAGGGTTTTCTGGAATGTTTTCTGAGCATGGAATTGTATTGCAATTTTTATCTTCTACAACATTCTCAGGTTCTAGAATTGTACTGCAAGATTTTTTAAGTGCAGTCGTACTTACTGTGGTATCATCTTTTAGGGATTGTTCATTAATGTAAAATGCTAAACCAGCTTTCACTAATTTTTTCTCAATTGAAAAGAATTTTCGAATTGAAGGCTCAAGAGCAGTGCCTTGCTGTACCTTAGAGTACCACATTTTTACAGGCATGGACAATTTTCTTTCATCACTTGAAACTTTCATCATATAAATTTCCTTGTGTTTTTCCAATAACTTTTGAAACCACTCAATTGACATGAAGCTCCATTTAGTGCTATCTCCAGCAGGCTTGATATTTGCCAAATGACACTTAACAACCATGTTAGGAAATTTTGTAGCAAAATAGGGTGACATACGTCTTAGTTCTTTTTTTGTAACACAAATTCGGTCTCCTCTATCAACTAAGTAAACATAATACATATCCTGTTTGATCATTTCTATCCTGGCACGACAGTACTCCTTTTCAGTTGGATCAAAGACCACTATTCTGTCCTTCACATTCCAAGTTTTTTGAACATCATATTTTTCCACATGGTAAATTTGCAATTCTTCGTGAAGTTGTGTTGCTTCTTTGTTCATTAATACAAATGTGACATATATTGAGTGAGGATCTTCAAATCTTACTATCTCAACTGGAGTCTTGGCCTCTTTGGGTTCTTCTTCACTATCATCCTCATCATCTATGAGATTTTTATAGATAGGTAGATATTCATTTTCATCATCTTTTTCTTCTTTGGTTTTATGGGGCCAATTAACAGTTTCAGATAATTTTCCAGTAGAATAACCAAATCCTTGCTCTACAAATAAAGCATTGATGTTTTTATCATACGTCTGGCAATTTTCAAATAACACAACTTCTATAGGAACAATTGCACTTACTAACATCTTCAGTGACTTATTTTTTTTAGAATACTTTTCAAAAAATTTCTTGCCAGCAGAAGTGTGGAAATGTGACCAATCGCCAACCTGAGGGTGCACGTCAGCCAGCTTAACTTTAACTACCAAACATTCAGTTGTTCTGAATAACTCAACCAGATTTCTCAAATTTTGCCAAGGAACATTTACGCGCTTACCCCAATCAACTAGAAAAACATCAACAGTTTTTTTGTTATTGAAAACTTTGACAATTCGAGCTCTATGCCAATCACCATATTCTTCACTAGGATAAAATATAACAACATCACTACCTTTAAACGGGACATGGATATCACATTTAGACATATGATAAAATGTTTCCATTGAACTTAGAAGACCAGACAAGGAGTTTTGATAACATGCTCTTTGGATATAAATATTCCAAGGATCAACAATACACCTCATGTAAACTTCATATGATTCTCCTGTCACAAAAGTATCACTATTGTTAAATAATTGTTTTGACTGTGCAATAAATTCTAGAGACTCTGAATCAGTCTGTAAAGCATCATAGCCATATATAAGTAAATCAGATAGAGAACGAATATCTCCACAAGATGTTATAATATTGAGATCCACTGTATAGACATTGTTAGAAAATTCTTTAGCAAGCATTATAACTTCCTGATTTACACCTAAAAGATTTGCTAGCTTCAAATGAGAATTTTTTGTCCATGGAACCTGAGAAAGGTTATCTAATTTACATTGTACTGCAAACGGTTTTCTGTTTGCAAGACTTGAGGAGATATGTTTCAGTTCAGATTTGTCAACAACCTTTTCATTCCCAAAATCTATGAATTTAACTTTATATTGTTTGTCACCACCAATGTTGACTTCTTCCAATGCTCTTACACGACCCCATTCTTTTTTGTTAGTCAAGCATGGTGTCAAGTAAAGTTCATTGATGTCCACCTCTATCACATTTTCTGGACCATTTTCCATGTGACTTTTTATTTCTTTCATTAATTCCTTGAATTGTTTATCTTCCTTCTTGAATTGCACATAAAAACAATTCAAAGAATGCATATGTGTTATGTAAACAGCTTGTTGCTCAAATTCGATTTTATGCGAGTCTTTAATTTTTTCTGGTTTGATAATTTTTGCGCTAGAGGTAGATGCTTCATTTTGAGGAGGCTTCTCATAGTTTTTTACTTTTTTCAAATCGTATTGTTGTAAGGGTACCATATTCTCATTATTTTCAGGCAATTCATCTGCACTCACTAATTTGTAGAGCTGTTTTGTTGGAATTTCAAGTTGGAAATGAGATTCTAATTGATATACGTTTTCATTAACTATAAGTCTTGGCTCAGTTACGCCAGATGCATCATCAATTAAAACAGTAGGTATTTTCTCTATTTCTTTCAATTTTTGTAGTAGCCCCCTGAGATTTAACTTTATTTCAGAACGACGATCACAACACATCATCAAATATTTAATGGTGTCTATATTCGATTGGATAATATCATTGATTTTCTGTAGTGTACCATTTCTACTGTTCTCATTCTTAGCTTTTAAACGAAGCTTTTTTTCTATTCGAGATAGTTGAGCATGAAGGTCAGTGAAACATCGTGCAATCTCAATTTCCACATCATAGACCTTTAAAAAAATAATTACATTAAACAATGAAATAAAAACTTTTTCGTAACACGTTAATTATTAATCCCACAAGAAATATAACTCACTTGTTGAACAAAAACTACAACAATAATATGAAGAGAAATTCCCGTACCTCGCTATTTCATGATAAATAAAAACAAACAATGGAAAAATGTAGCTAGTAGAACATAGTGAAAACTGTAAACTGAAACTAAATCATAACATTAATTAGATTCAAATTGGCGTTTCCAAACATATTCTATTTTAAAATTGCTTTATTGGTATAAAATAAATATACATTAAATAAAAATATAACATATTAACAATTTAGTTAATGTATTTCAGTCGAAATTTCTCAAGAAATTTATATTAAGTTTTTTTACTATAATTATACAAATATTTGTACAAAATTAATAATCCTTTGTATATTGTATATAAAACTATATACAAAGGATTTATTCCAAACAATATTATATTGAAAATATCCAATGAATAATATAATTGAATAGCATTAACACAAAAAGAACTCACTTTATCTTCCTCAGGTTTTTTAAGTTTGTTCTGACATTCTAGCAATTCTTGTAACCTTTTGCTAGCTACTTTATAAGAGATCTTGAGTTGTTTTTCTTCATCTTCATTAAGGCGAATTAAATAAATCCGAGAGTGACCTTCATGCTTTTCTAACATGCAGTAGCAACAACAGTTCTCTTCACAATTCACACAGTGTAAGTCTTCAAACATCAAATGATCAGGGCACTTCTTCAGCTCATATGTGACCTAAAATTACAATAATCATCTTATGTATATATGTGAATATATATATATATATATATATATATATATATATATATATATATAT
Organism: Henosepilachna vigintioctopunctata; assembly: GCA_030704895.1. Taxonomy (NCBI): domain Eukaryota; kingdom Metazoa; phylum Arthropoda; class Insecta; order Coleoptera; family Coccinellidae; genus Henosepilachna; species Henosepilachna vigintioctopunctata. The sequence goes on along the minus strand of JARQZJ010000122.1, from coordinate 5,088,503 downwards.
ATATATATATATATATATATATATATATATATATATCAATGTTTTTAGCAATAACAGGTATTTTAATGTTAAAAACTTTATTTTCGTTGACGTTTCGTTGTATATCACAACTTTGTCAAAAGTAATTGAATTTTATAAAATTCAATTATTCATTACTTTTGACAAAGTTGTGATCTAAAAAAAAGTTGTGATCGAAAAATACTCAGATTGGTTAATATTTTATGGATGAAAAATTGATATAAATAAAATATATGCGGTTCAAGCAAATAAAAAAAAGCACTGAGAACCTGAACCTTCGTATAAACAATGAGAAATTGGAAAAAGTCGAAGAGGTGAAGTACTTAGACCTTGTGTTGATTTCCACGCTGAACTGGCGACAGCATATTGAACATTTAAAAATAAAGTTGCCCCTATGTACGCAATACTTTATAAAACGAGAACTTATTTAACTATGAATACCAAATGCAAATATATATAATACATTCTTTCTCTCACATGTGAGATTTCAGTGTGGGGAACGCGTATCAAATAAAATTTCGGTAAAATGCAGATTCCGCAAAATACATTCATAAAAATTCTGTTCAACAACGATAGATTGACTAGCACAACGCAAATTTATACCATCATAAACTATACAATCTAGCTAAGCTGAACGAACTGGAGCAATGTAAACTCATCTATTAAATAATTCATGATGGCCAGAAATCGAATACAGAATTTAGGTCCTTGAAGGATGTTCATTCATATAATACCAGAAAATTATGTAACATATATCTTTCAAATGTTAGGACTGAATATGGGCTCAATAACCCAATCTCAAAAGCATTTTCAATTTATAATCAGTTACCTGGCTCACTGAAGGAAGTTGATCGAGTGAACAAATTTGTTAAAAATATTAAGATTTAGCTGAGCATGACATAGTTCTGGTGATGTAATGGTTCCCTTTCGTGAAATTCTTATTTTCTTCACTTTTAATTTTCATTTATTGGCTTATTGGTTGTTCACTTTTGCTTATTTACTCTTATTATTATTTTATCTTTTTATATTTTCTCACAATTACAGTTGAAATCATGTTTAGCTTAATAAGTTTCATACACATTGGTAGACTGAATTACTTCGATACCAGTGCTATCAGCATTGCTTAGAAGTAACAACTTAACTATGTAAACTAATTATTACATATGAAGAAATGAAGGTAATTTAAAAAAAAACACTAAAATATCGAAGTTTTAATGGGAGTTCAGTTTATATAACTTTTATGTATTATATAATGAGTTCATTGCTATACAAATCTATGATTTTATGTGAATGTACTTTGACTTACACTTCTTGGAAGAGAGAAAACATATATCATTAAAATGTTTCACTCACAAAATACTCATTGCTTATATCAACTCTAGAGATATTTTGCCAGGCAGAATTACCAGACACTCCACCTTTTTGCACAAATTTTATAAATACCTTTCATAGGAGCTAAGGTATTTCCTTAGTTTATTACAAGCATTCAAATGAATGAAAAAAGTGTATTAAGGATTCTTTAATTCTAGATATTTGCTTTTGGGTTTGTGAATGTTAAAATATCAAGGTATAGAATTGTAGACATGTCATTATAAATAATAGATCCACCACCTTCAATTTTCATAATATTTATTTTCAATTCTCAGATTTTCAATTGTTTTCCCAATTGAAAATCTGAGTTCTATTTGTGTTTCTATTTGTTTTTTATTTTAGCACAACATGAGCAAGTAACATAAATTTCATGAAAATTGATGGTAGTAGGTCTATCTAGATAATTACCAAATACTCACATTTTCAATGCAGTCTCGTCTGTGAGACAACAGATGTTTTCCACTTGTATGCAATGCTTCATCACAGTCTTCACAGTATACCTCATTGCAATCAAAACAGCGAAATGTTCCTTGTTTAAGGCATCCTCCAAGACCACACTTTGATTCAAAGTTTTTAGAAATCCTCACTTCATCTGCAGCTTCTTCACGCAAGTTAACTCCAGTTGATATCAAGCTAACATCAGAATTATCTACAGCTATAATCGAATTCATTTTAGAACACAAGATGTGCCCAATAACAAAATAGTTATAATCCAAATTTTGGTTCTTATTCATTGTAACCTCAAAGCAGATAGAACAATTTATAGAATTTGCCGTTTTAAATGACTTGTTAATGCAATCTTCACATGTAGTGTGCCCGCATACTAACACTCTTGGCAGTCTTCCCAACAGAGTATTACGATTTTTGAAGTAGTTATATGGAAACTTACAGCTAGGGCATATGTAAGATTTGCACTCTATATCATGATTCTGAGGCATATTTCCAATTACTGAAGCTATTGGAGCATTAAAATTTCGTTTTACTTTATTCTGATGTGTAGGATATCTCTTATTGTTATCAAAAACTTTTCCACGATTTCTTGTGCTGTCCCAACCAGGCAAATAACCTCCTCGGAACTGTCTATCTGCATAACTGTTTTCAAGGTGTTGTCCACATTCGCTACTACTATCTCCATTAAAACTACGCTTATTTTTATTAGGATTTCGACTAGCATAACCGCTATTTGAAGTTCTCCGTATAAAGTTGTTGCCTCTTCTAGCAACAGAATTGATAGAATCACTTCTTGAAGACATTGGAGGGGCAGGGGACATTTCTAAAAATGAGCCTGGTCTCACAAGCAAATTACGTTCCGACTGCATTTTATCAAATTTTTATTCAATGACATGTATGGACATTAAAATCGGTATGATAGAGAGCTATTAACTCTTCAGTGTTTTATAAGATTAAGAATATTGGAAATATGTGAGATATTCCGTAATTGAAGATTTATTCAACTTTTCAGCAAAAACATATAAGTAGGTAATTTATATATTACGAATTACCGAACGAAAACTAGCACAAAATGAACACTATTTACATATCTTCCTGGACACAACAAGTACATTAGAATAATGAAACTAAATACTCTACTATAAGCATTGTCTTATCAAGTAATTAGTACGAATAACAAAAAAGCGGGTATTTGGATGTGCGGCGAATTGACTACTCGAAACCACAGAACATACCAAATAAGAAGGCCGAGTTACCTATCAAAATTGGAAACAAAACATTAACCTTACTTTTAGAAATGAGCTTTGCCAACCAGCGATTAGATGGCGCTGTAGCTGAAAAAATCAAGGGTAACTGTAATGGACGATTCAGAGGTTAACAGTTGCGCAGTTTACTTCGTCTATTCGAAATTTTCTAATTTTAATTCAAAAATCCTATTTTTATTCCTATAAAATACTAACACAACACTAATAACATATTGTGTTTCTGTGGTGTGCTGTAGGGTAAGTTCAATCCCTTAAAATTGTAAGGAAGCGATTTAATTTGAGTTTTTATACATATATATATTTTTTCTTCCCTCTTAAATTTTTTTTCTCTATAAATACTGTCATTTGATACAAAACTTGTTAGATAAGTAAAAGGGAATGAATTGGGAGTCTGGGGGGACCGAAGAGTCCCCCATTTCTCCCCTTTCTCCTGGATTGATTCAAAAATTGACACCTCACTCTATTAAAACGTTAAACACAATATTTGTTGAAGGTCATCCCGATGATTTCACCTCGAACCATCTTTCACCGGCAGATATTTCAGTCCTTTCTAGGGAGGTCAATATGATTAAAACACAATTTAACACAGATCAGGAACTAACCAATGAAGCTGATAATCTATCACAAGTTCTTACAGATATGATATCCAAAAGCAACAATTCAATTAAAAGTCAAAAAAATATGCTGCTTGATACTCCTGTGATCAATGCGGAAAATAAAACTTCTACAATAGATAGTAATAGCTCTAAAAAACAAAAAAATGACTCTATTTCAGACAATGCTAACTCAAATACCTCTCCCCTCATGTTTAAAAGAAAAAATAATTTGAAGTATACTACATACGATGGTGGCCCATATATGGTAATTTTGGAATCGAAATCTGATCATAACATAGGTAACATACACCCCATGGACTTAGGGAAAAAGTTGTCTTCTTTTGGAACCACAAATATTAAAAACATCACAAAAAAGGGTAAGTCACGTATTGCAATAGAGTTTCAATCACCAGTCTCGGCCAATCAATTCCTAATTAATAATCCTTTCAGTAATGATAAAAACATAGATATATATATACCAATTAGACTACTTACTTGTAAGGGAGTCATTAATAATGTAGGTTTAAGCATAACTCGAGAAGATTTAATTAATAATGCTGACTCACGAGTGAAAATTATTGACGCAAAGCAATTCAATAAAAGGGTAGTAAATGGTCAAGATGTGTCATATATTCCAACAAAATCTTGGCTACTTACTTTTGAAGGTAAAAATTTACCGGAAATGATAGGGATATGGGGATGTCTCCGAAAGGTTTCATTATATGTGGGCCCTGTGATTCAGTGTTACCACTGTTTACGCTATGGTCATACCAAGTCCAACTGTAATGGCAATAAAAGATGTAGAAATTGTGCTCAAAATCATGAAGAAAAAGATTGTGAAACCAATCAAACTCCAAAATGTGTATTTTGTTCATCTGCTCATGCATCCACAGACCGAAGTTGCCCAGAATATGTACGTCAAAAGCAAATTAATAATATTATAGCACTAGAAAATGTCTCCTACTTTGAAGCAGTAAAACTAGTACCAAAGTCGTACGCTGCAGACACAACTACTACTCAATTATATCAGGGACCAAACACTACCCCTCAAATGTTTCCTCCCATATCTTCCCAGAGATCTTCACTGTCTCCACAAGAAGCGCAAATCGTATCGGTACACAACAGGAAAATGCTCCAAAGAAATACTCCGCAGACATCTACAGCTTCGTTTGCTTCTATTGCAAAGAAAAGGAAACCTCAGCCATCTTCTACGGGATACGACAAAATTGCTCACAATAATGCACTCATCCCTTCCACAAGTCATTTTAACCCAGCTTCTATTTTAATGAATAATAAAAAATCTGAAAATCACTTCAATCAAACATCATCAGTATCTCCTTCTTTATCCAAAGAAGATCTTTTGAAATTTATTGCCAACCAATTTACTGCTAATAATACAGAATTTGTTCAGAGTCTTCTTGAGTTGATTTCATACCAATTAACATCAAATTCGTCATATAACCCCCCATCGTCTGTAAAACAGCTGACTCCTCCATCGTCAATAAGCCAGGGGACATCTCCACCACCTGTAGATCAGGCGATGGAATATAATCAATCCTAAACAAATTTTATTTTTTTACAATTCCTTTATCCAACTAATTTAAAAAATATTTCTACCTTAATTACCCTACAATATGCTTAATATCATACAGTGGAATATTAGATCAGTTAATACTAACATATTTAACCTAAAAAATAAAATTGAGGAATTGTCTCCTGACATAATATTACTCACAGAAACATGGTTACATGAAAATTACAACTTCCACATTCCTGGATACCGTGTTATTAGACAGGACCGGGATGGTCGTGGAGGAGGAATTGCAACTCTCTTTCGAAGCTATCTTATTCTTTCAGAGATTAATATCCCATATCTTAATTTTCCAGATAAAGTTCAACTCCAAGCCCTTCAACTAGGAGATTTGTCAATCATTAATATGTACTGTCCTCCCGATACTGTTATTGATGTGAATACTTGGAATGACTTATACATTAATTTAAATACCCCATTCCTAATCTGTGGTGATCTCAATGCACAGAGCCCTCTATGGGGCTCCGATACCCCTAATAGAAATGGGAAAAATTTGGAAAATTTTATTTTAGTAAATGATATATGTCTACTTAATAATAATTCCCCAACTCGAATCACTCAACCAGGAATCTCTGTAAGTTGTCCTGATATCACCCTTTGCTCTGCAGAGATAAGACTAACAGCAGAATGGTCTGTTATCACAGATCCAGGAGGAAGTGACCACTTCCCAATCCATATAGTATTGGATTCTCTCCAGTGCCCCACTCACCCCACTGCATCTTACTCTACTAAAAAATTTAATATACCTAAAGCTAATTGGGCCAAGTATCAAAATTTTATTCGTGACTATCTTTCTTCTAATAATATCTCTACTCTCAAATCCTTACAAGACATGATTATTTTGGCAGGGATAGAATCTATACCAAAAAAGAATACTAGTATGGCACCCTCCAAATACAAAGTCCGCTGGTGGAATCCTGAACTTACCTCTGTGGTTGAAATTAGAAGGAATGCTTTTAAAACTTATTTGCAGAACCCTACCATAGAAAATTTTATCGAGGCTAAAAGACTTCAAGCTATAGCCAAAGCGAAAATCAGACAAGCAAGAAAAGTATCCTTCATCACCTTTTGCGAAAATTTATCAACTTCTAATGCAAAAGCTTTATGGGAAGATGTTAAAAAATTTAAGTCTGGAATATTCTCCCCAAATAAACCAAAAGCAACAATGTCCTGTGCTCTAGAGATTCTCAAACAAATGTGTCCCCCAATCATTCCTTCAAATGCTGTGGTCAACCTGGTCTCTCCGACCTACACTCCCATTCCGTTAATATCCCTTGATGAATTGTTGGTTACACTCCATTCGAAAAAAGATTCATCCCCCGGACTAGATGGTATTACATATTCAATGATTCGTAATCTTCCATTCGAAGCCAAGCAGCTCTTTCAAGAAATTATCAATTCCAATATTTCTCACTCGCAGATTGATACCTCACTTAAGGACACAGTGATATTTCCAATTTGCAAACCACTAAAATCTCCTAATGAAGCAGCTAGTTACCGCCCCATTGCATTAACCTCCTGCCTCATCAAAATTTTTGAATCATTATTATCTACTAGATTGGAACGGATATACGAATCAACCACCGCTCCTACAGATTTACAATGTGGGTTCCGTAAAGGTAAGTCTGTTAACGATGCCCTAACTTATCTAACTGCACAAATTTATCTCTCCTTTGCCCGAAAAGAAATAGTTATTGTAGTTTTCCTAGATCTCAAGAAAGCCTATGATTTAATATCCTTTCACCTCCTACAGAACATTTTAGCAAAAGAAGGTATTCCTCCGAATTTAATATCTCTCTTACAAGATTTAATTCTACAAAGAAATCTTTATGTAGTAGATCCCTATTCCAAAGTATTAGTAGGCCCCCAACAGTCTACGATAGGTCTAGCGCAGGGTTCTCCAATGAGCCCTGTGCTATTTAATTTTTTTGTCAAAGATCTTGGTTCGTATATTTCCATTAGAGGGGTGAAAACACTCCAATACGCAGACGATACGTGCATTATTGCGTCGGGAAAAGCTTTCCGAACAGTATTTCAAAAAGTTACCTCTGCCTTAGAACTAGTAGAACAATGGGCGCATTCTAAGGGTCTTCAGATAACACCTGAAAAATCAAAAAGTATATGTTTCCATAAAACTAAGAAATGGGTTAATCTTCCACTACTTAAAATCAACGACACTTGTATTCCTTGGGCGGATACAGTCACCTACCTGGGCGTCACTCTGCATCAAAATCTAAAATGGGACGCCCATATCACCAATATGTACAACAAAGCAATGAATGGGGTTTCACTACTTAAAGCGCTATGTAAAACATGGTGGGGATCCCACCCCTCCACTCTCCTGACTTTATATAAAGCCACTATACGCCCATTTCTTGATTATGGTTCGATTTTATATGGAAGATGTTCCAAAAATATGCTTTTGAAACTAGATCGAGTGCAATATTCAGCTCTCCGCACATCTATGGGGCTCATGAAATCCACTCCAATTAATGTTCTCCTAGCCGAAAGCAATGAACTCCCCTTAAAATATCGCAGACTTTGGCTTGCAGCAAAAGTACTTACAAAACTTCACAAAGTAATTAATGACCCGATCCTACAAAAAGTAAGGTCCCTGAGGTTCTGGCAGAATATTAGATTGGATTACACATCTCCTCTTGTTGAAGCATTTTCTCTTCTCCCGCCCCTCGAAGACATGTATTGCGCTACAAAACTACCTTGCTTTGAACAAAAAATACACATTCACTACTCTAGACTTCACTATATATCTTTTGAGTTACTCAAATCCGCATCAGATAATTCAACCAACTTCCAAATTAAAATTTCAGAGAAATACTCATCCTATCGACTTCTTTTCACAGATGCATCTAAGAAAAATGATCAAGTGGGAATAGGAATTTTTAGTCCCCCTAACATTTCAATCTCCGAAAGACTACCTAATTTTTTTAATATATGTTCAGCAGAATTGATGGCTATCCACCGGGCATTAGAAACAATTGAAGCACAATTCTTTCAGAAAGCTCTTATAATTTCAGATTCTAAAAGCGCACTCGAGAAAATCTGTAACTGGAAAGTGAGCGCTAAAAATGATAACCTTACCTTACAAATCCGCAGTAAAATACTCTCATTACGTCAGAATTCGGTTAATGTGGTTCTACTATGGGTACCTAGTCATACAAATATATTGGGGAATGAGAGAGCAGACCATCTTGCTAAGATGGGTGCCTTAAATGATGTTCCTCTTCAGTTGAAGGGAGATGTCTCTGAATTTTGGCCAAGGTTTCGAAAGGTAATTTGGGAAAGATGGAAAGAAGAATGGTTAGAGTTAGGCTCTGTCAAGGGCTCTTTATATACTTCTATGATAAAAGTAAATTCACTTCATTTTAAACCATGGTTTCAACATATTGACCTCCCGAGAAAGTACATTACCACGTTTTGTAGACTGAGGTCCACTCATTGCAGTTCGCCAACACATCTATATAAAATTCAAGTGAAAAATGACGACCTTTGTGAATGCGGAGAAAGGGGAGATCTCCCTCATATTTTCTTCTCTTGTCCAAATAATACAGATAACTGCTCGCAATTATATTCACGACTCGCACAAATTTCATCTAACAATGTCTTGCCACTCAATTTCTATGAGATACTATTCAAACCTACCCGACAATCTGTTAAAATAATTACTGATTTTCTCATAACTTCAAAAATTAAATTATGATAAATAAGTGTTAACATATGTGTTAAGCTATAAGGATTAATATATGAATATACAAATCGCTTCCAAACAATCTCACTAACATAATCCTTCTACTAATTTCCTTCCTTTCACCAGTTAAATAAATGTTCATATTTTACAGTCTAATGTCTAAGGGATCCCCGTATAACCTATACCTATTTTAGTACCCACCTATCGTAATTGGTTGAGTCTATATGTAACCCTCTGAATAATTCATAAACTTGACACAGAGAAAATACTGAAGTTATTAACGTAGCTATTTTAACAATCCCACCCGGTATTGAAGACCAATCCCACCCGGTATTGAAGACCAATTCAAGATCCGTTTTAGTACGGGCCTGGTGGACCAGTCAGTTTACTGTGTAGATGGTTACGCAGCCGAGCACATTGTTAAAAGACCAAACAAACAAACAACTGGGCCTGGTGGACCAGTCAGTTTACTGTGTAGATGGTTACTTTTTGTTAAACTGACAAAACATAACAATGATTTTGTTATTTTATGAAATAACTCTTGATTGTAGGTTATTGGGATATACTATCATTGGAAGGAGTATAATCAACAAGGGTTAAAAAGATTTCACACGTTAGTTCACAAGGTTCCAGACGTTGAAGACGGTCGACAAAATTTTCAGAGTCGAGTATAAAATCTTAGAATTTCAGAATTTATAATGATGCAGGCTGAGCGATTGAAATTTCATTGTAAATATCCATCTTGTACCAGTCAGTATAAGACCAGAAGGTAAGCCTTTGAAGGGGGTTTTGAAACATACTTCACCTCATATTGCATTTTGGTCAACAATGCTTAGAGAATTACAATATTTAAAATTTTTTGACAAAAGTAATGGTAGGGATGTTACATCCCAATTTAAATTCATTAAAGGTTGGCAGACAACTATAAGATCAGTGATATATCTTTGGAATCCTTTGGAAAAAGGTTTCAATTATTTTTCACTGAGATCTTTCAGTCAGGATCCATTGGAAAATTTAATCTGTATTATAAGGCAGCATGGAATATCAAATACAAATCCAACTTGTCATCAATTTGTTGCTGCATTGAAAACCACTGTCATTAATGGACTAACATCTCCCATAAATAATGGAAACTGTGGGAAGGATGACTGTGAAGCTCTCAATAATTTGACCTTTTATTTTCAGACAAAAACAGATGAGGTTGGACATAATATTCCTCGCATTGGAGAGATGAGTTCTGATATTGATAATGTTCCTCTCATTGAACCAATTAATGGTCCATATAATACCTCTCCAACTGATGTAGCTGATCTTCAACCTTTATCGCTGCAAGAAATGTCACTCTTCCTCTGGTTCCTCTCACTGAACCAGTCAATACTTCATGACTTCCAATCAATTTTGCACTCTAATAACTTTCATTTTCCCGAAGAGGATAATAATGCAACAGCATATGTAGCTGGTTATATTCTTAAACAAATGACACTTCCTGAACATGAAATTTGTAGCACAGATTTGATTTCCAAAGAACACTCACATGAACACACTTTCATTATGTTCAAAGAGTATTGTGAAAACAAAAGGAAATTGATATACCCATCTCATAAAATTTCTAAATTTATAGTGGATATTCATGATAAATTGTATGAGTTTTTGAATAACTATGGGCACAAAGGTGATTTACCCCAAAATTTTATACAGAGATCACTACTCGCAATATGATTTTTGCTCTGAACATGATATGAAAAAGTGTGGTTTGATAAGACAGACTGATAATTTTTGATTATTTAAGTGACAAAGAATATGTATATTTTGTTAATTTTTTATACCAAAGATTTTTTTGTTATTTTGTTAAGTTTTTAATATTGATCTAGTTTATTTGTATTTATGTTAGAATATTATGTTCCTTTCTCATTCAAACTTAGCAACTTAGAAAATATATATTTTATATATATATATATATATATATATATATATATATATATATATATATATATATATATATATATATATATATATATATATATATATATATATATATATATATATATATATATATATATATATATATATATATATATATATATATATATATATATATATATATATATATATATATATATATATATATATATATATATATATATATATATATATATATATATATATATATATAATATATATTTATGTTATTTTTTCATATCTAAGAAATTTTTGTTATTTGTTCTAATATTGATCTGGTTTATATTATATTATATTGATCTGGTTATATTTATTTATTCAAATTGTTCCAGGAATAATGTTCATTTCATCATTTTCTGCCTAATAGGCAGAACAGAATAGAACTTTGTAAATAAACCAATTTATGTATTGTAGATTTTTTTAAATTCCAATTACTTGTGAGGTGTTACTGTTTACGTGATTATAATCAGTTTATAATAATAAAAATCTTTTTTATTTGAAACTCTTTTTAATTTTGGGTGGGTACATTAATATTGAATATCAATCCATATTTTAAGTAGTACTTTTGAAATTCCCGCGCAAAAAATACATGAATATTCATAGAATAATAGGTTCGATTCTGTGTACATACTGTGACACGAGTTTGAATTTCCCGCTCGATAATTACTTCCGCCCACTGTGAACGTCAAATCGGCCATATTTGTTTCCATATCCAATGCACCGAGTTTGCATTTCATTTAAGGGTATGTTCTGTGCTCGAAACTATCCACAGCCTAACTCTACTTACAAGCCATGAACTAGGAAATCTGGCAACATCCAAGCAAGACCCACAAATAATGATGCTGTAATGGTTTCTGGTCATTGCTGATGAATAAATCGCTATTTAACGAGAGAAATAACATTCAAATCCAAAAATAAGTTGTGAAAAGTGCTATTGATTGAAGTTGTGAAGAACAAGCAGAAGAAATAATAATACCTAACTTTTATCATCTCATAATTGTCTAAAAACAAAAATCTGCGTTTTAGTTGTTGTGCTGTTATGTGATGTATAGCGTGTAGAAAGTGCTACTGTGTTTTTTTCAGCAACAGACTAAGGAATACCTTTGAAATTTGTATGTAAATAGCTACCGATTACTGATGTTTTGACTGAGTATTTCAGACATTAACAAAAGCATTATTTGCTAGAATTGTTCCTTTTTGTGATTAGTAGAGTTACTTACCCTTTGTTAGATTTAGTAGTTATTTAGAACTAATCTCTTATAGGTCTTTTTCCTGATATTAGCACAAAAATTAACATGCCAAGTCATTGCTGAGTGCCTGGATGCAAGTCGAACTACAAAACTTACACGAGGCCGGCGAACCACCAGTTTCTGTATTTTGTTTTCCATAAGATGGTAATCTAACGAATAAATGGCTAAAAAATATTCCTAGGGCATCATGGACCCCCACAAAATATTCTGTAGTTTGTGCCAAACATTTTCCAGAGGGAGCACGTACTAGCGAAGGTATTCATTGTTTTCTAGATAGATCAACAGGAGGCAAGAAGGCTAGATTGATGAAGTTAAACTCAATTTAAATGCAGTGCCAAGTATTTTTCTTCATTTAACCCTGCTTATCAAAAACAGTCCACTTTCAAAGAGAATATCCAGCTGAAAGAACCAGTCAGTATTGCAGGAACGTTGTGAGAAACTGAATAAAGCCTTTGAAAGCTCAGATTCAATTTGTAATTTTGTTGTTTTAACATCCAGTTATAAAAAAAGATTTTAATATGTTATTCGTGGAATATAAAAACTTTTGAAACTAACAGCATTTTTTTACACTCTAGTTTTTCCATCCAACGTAAATGAATGTTCACAAATAAACAGTATATAAATTATTAATCAGAATTTAGTAGATTCAGATATGCATGTAAATGTTTTTATCAATAAAAATAAACTGTCTCCTAATGATTTAAAATGAATTTTACAACTGAAATTAACTAAATAGTCTCGACTGGAAAATTGGCTTGCTCGTTACAAATATGATATCAGAATCATTCTACCGTCCAAATTACTGTACACATCTCAATAAAGGTTTAAAGGAATTGACGCATTAAACTTACTCTCACCTGAGAATGAAAAATAATGAAATTTATAGCATATTGTCAATTCTAATTGATAAAGTGAACTTGTTAGTGTACATACTAAAAAAACAACATTTGAATCGCTATAACTCAGACATAGTTCTTCTTAGAAAAAAGTGTATTAATAATTTCTATAGATAATTGTATGATCTACAATTTTTGTCGAAACTATTTTTTTATACAAAGTACCGTTTCGCTGAAAATTTTTCTGAAAAGGCAATTATTAACATGCAGTAGACCGATGTTCGAAGATCGATCGGTCTACCGGATTGAGCAGATGCGGCGTTGCCAAGTTTATGTTCATGGCTTGTAAGTAGAGTTAGGCTGTGAACTATCCATACCATAGAAATGTATTAATTTTCACATATAAATTCCACAGAATATATAAAAGATCTTTTGTATACAATCGAGAAAGTTGAAAATGAATGTTGATTTCCTCACTAATTTTAAATCTTAATATTCTAACACTAATGAAGACACCGAGCATTTGAATAATATACGAAAAAGATTTAATGGCGGATAAAACATATACAAAAGTGAAAGTTATCCGTATAGCCAGCAATCGAAAGCAGCCATTTACATGTGTTTCGAGCTTATTGGCTCTTTTCAGAACCGCGTAGTCAAGGTCGAGGTGTATGATTCGATGGAAGAAAACAAGAAAAATAGAGTTCTTAATAATAAAAGATTTAATAAAAGAAGTCAAAACATTTTAGGCTTCCGCAATTGAACTCTTCGGATATTTGATTAGATACTTCGCCCTTGGGGCGACTATTTATCTTTTACGGAAGTTCCAAACTGAGCATTTGAATAATATACGAAAAAGTTTTAATGTGGGTGAAAACATAAACAAAAGTGAAAGTTATCCGTATAATCCGCAATTGAAAGCTACAAGTGTTTCGAGCTTATTGGTTCTCCGATTATTGGCTATACCGTTAACTTTACATTGGATACAGAACATTGGTTTAACCACAAATGAATTATGGTGCCGTAATATATGGAATATTCTGAAATAAACTAATGAGTAAATTAAACGTAGTCCAATATGCCGCAATTAGAGTAACGTTAGGATATATGAAATGAACAGTAACGAACATATTGTTAAAGAAAAGTGGACTTATTTCGTTGGAAAAGCGGAGATTATGGTTGGCCACAAATTATATCACCAAAGCCTATAGGTCTAGCAATAACCTCAATATAGGAATAATCGATCAAGTCAGAAAATATAAAGGATTTTGCTTGAATAAAAAGAATCCCAACGTTCCTAAAATCATATGAACTAATAAATAAGGAACTTCCCTACGTAGAAAGGTCAAATATACTTCCGTGTTTTCAAATCACACACGAAACACATTGTCACAAAATAAGGATAATAATAAACTCAGGATTACCAGGATGTGATGCAAATTTTCCACAGTATATCAAAGTATACACAGGCGCATAGGTGTATAAAAAGAGAAAAACTGTCGACATAGGAATAACTACTCTACATATCAGGTACTCCATGAGTAAGAGACTACTAGACCACTGAAACAAACAAGAACATCACATAGACAATAACATTATAAACTCATTAACAGTGTCAGGCCCTTTCAGCGCTTTGAGTAAATTGAATAAATGGAAAATTAGTGGAAATTTGGACAGAGTATCTGCGATAGCAAAAGAAAACTTTCACAAGGCCTTCAAAACAGGGCTGAAAATCAAATGTATTTGGATTCCTAGCCACTCAGATATCAAGCAGAATGACGGAGCAGGCCAACTAACAAGTTTAGGCGGAAAACAACAAACCACTTCCCATTATCGAAACAGCCCTAAAGAGCTTCGGCCAGATATAAAGAATGAACTAATACAATAATGAGAAGCAGAGTGGAAAAAGCTAAGTGAAAGTAAGGGAAGAATATATGTCAAAGTGATAAGAAAATGGAGGATCAATGAAGGATATTAGTATTTGAACACTAAAGCACAATGAAAATGGATTACTTCCTTGTGTAGACTTCGGGCGAATCACTGCTGTCTGCTTATCACCTTTTTAAAATAGGAAAACGCTTGCTGCAAGCGCGGTGGACAATAGAGCAAACTGTATTCAACTGTATACCGAGTTAACAAAACACAAAATCCATACAGTAATTACAATGATTAATATTTTCATCACTGAATATAGACATTTTGGGTATAATCATTGACTTCATGGAAAAAGCAAAACATCAATTGGATACTTCTTATGATATTTCAAAAATAAGAAATAAATAAAAGATAGATGTAGATAGATTGTTATGAAAAATTGTTAAAAGAATATGGTGATTTGTTAAATTTGTTATTAATCAAGGGGGCCTTCGATACAACCCTATCTTTTGTACAGCCATGTATTTAAAATTCATAAGTCAAGTCCACAGAACTTACCATTATTTGTTATGTTCTGTGCTGCAGACTGAAATGAGATAATACAAATTCAATTTTGTTTATTAGCACGAGTACGATAATATAAATGAATATCAAACATTCTGACTGAGATTGAATTCTCGTTTAACTCTCGATGTAACATAATTGAATATTAAATTAAATTAAACTCTTGGCTTAACGTTTCAAAATTATTTCCAACAACATGAATTTGCCAACATGTTTCGAGCGTGAGCTCATTATCAAGACTGAAGAGTCTGATGGTGGCAAATTTATGTTGATAAATATAATCGTGAAACATTAAGCCAAGAGTTTAAGTTGATTTAATATCAAACATTCTATTCCAAAAAAAGGAAATCAATGAATTTTGTAAACTCTGATAATTTTAATTTTTGTAACTTATGAATTTACTATAATTCAATGTTGAAATTATTCAAATTGAAATATTTTGACTACATGATGAGATATCTTTAATTATGATAAATTAACTTTCTAATGAATATCGTTTCATTAACTTCCGGCTTTCATTGTTTATGAATTTTAGCATTAAATTTAGTTAATTGAAAATATTAGAATATGTGATCATTTTATCGGTAATCCTAAGGAACAATTATATATTTTATACTTTCCAATACTTTTCTATTTTTCTCTCTGCATGAATATATTTTTGTTTTCTTCAGACGAAATCTTAATTTCGAACAAAACCTTGCCATTTTAGATAAAAAGGATCATTCGAAAACATTACATTAAAAAAAATAAAATGGTTTTAACATAAAAGCTATGCGTTTGCTAAATGAACTTTGGGATTTTTTTCCCGTCGGACTATTCGTTTCGCATCACTTTTATTAATCGAAATCTAGGTGAACATATCCTAATATTTCTAATGAACTAATATTTCAATTACAACCTAAAACGAAAGTTCCCGTGCAGAGCCGAACGATTCCAGCCCGCCCGTTTCAATCGTTAAATTCAAAACATTTCAGTTCTATCAGAAAAGTTTTCGTTTCTTTCAAACATCAAGTTTTTGAACCTTGCCACTCGCATGTGATTGTTTTGTGACGTTGACAGATTTCCACGTTAAATCCTTGAATGTCAGAAAATATGTACATTTTGAAGGTTTAATATCCATTTTGAATGAATTTTCAGGAGATTTTTTTTATCGCCGGCAACATTGTTCGATTGAACGTTTATTCCCATCCTTCGAACGAAACTGCAGACCACATAACATACACAGCCTAACTCTACTTACGTAAGTAGAGTTAGGGTGTGTCACATACCCTTAATAGAAACGCAAACTCGGTGCATTGGATATGGAAACAAATATGGCCGATTTGACGTTCAGAGTAGGCGGAAGTAATTATTGAGCGGTAGATTCAAATTCATCTCACAGTCTGTACCACAGAACATACCAAATATGTATATATATACCAAATATGTATATATATGCATGGAAAAACTAGAGTGTAAAAAAATGCTGTTAGTTTCAAAAGTTTTTATATTCCACGATTTACATATTAAAATCTTTATTTATAATTGGATGTTAAATGAACAAAATTACAAATTGAATCTGAGTTTTCAAAGGCTTCATTCAATTTCTCACAAGGTTCCTTCAATGCTGGTTCTTTCAGCTGGATATTCTCTTTGAGAGTGTACTGATTTTGATAAGTAGGGGTAAATAGAGAAAAATACTTGGCACTGCATTTAAATTGAGTTTAACTTTATCCATCTAGCCTTCTGTTGATCAATCTAGCAAACGATGAATACCTTCTCTAGTAAGTGCTCCCTCTGGAAAATGTTTGGCACAAACTACAGAATATTTTGTGGGGGTCCATAATGCCCTAGAAATATTTTTTAGCCATTGATCCATTAGATTTCCATCATATGGAAAACGAAATACAGAAACTGGTGGTTCGCCGGCCTCGAGGAACTTTTGTGTTCGACTTGCATCCAAGCACACAGCAATGACTTGGCATGTTAATTTTTGTGCTAATATCAAGAACAAGACCTATAAGAGATTAGTTCTAAATAACTACTAAATCTAACAAAGGGTAAGTAACTCTACTAATCACAAAAAAGGAACAATTCTAGCAAATAACGCTTTTGTTAATGTCTGAACTACTCAGTCAAAACATCAGTAATCGGTAGCTATTTACATACAAATTTCAAAGGTATTCCCTAGTCTGTAGCTGAAAACACACAGTAGCACTTTCTACACGCTATACATCACATAACAGCACAACAACTAAAACGCGGATTTTTGTTCTTACTCAATTATGAGATGATAAAAGTTAGGTATTATTTCTACCTCTCCAGGTATAACCAAAAAAAGCACAACTTAAAACACAACAGATATTCCTGTTTATATAAGACATTTGCGGGAAATTTCTTTTGCTTGTTCTTCACAACTTCAAACAATAGCACTTTTCACAACTTATTTTTGGATTTGAATGTTATTTCTCTCGTTAAATAGCGATTTATTCAGCAGCAATGACCAGAAACCATTACAACGCCATTACAGCATCTCTTTTTGTGGGTCTAGCTTGGATGTTGCCAGATTTCCTAGTTCATGGCTTGTAAGTAGAGTTAGGCTGTGACCAAGGGACGGAATAGAAAACGAAGACGAAGAACTTTATCAACAAAAAAAAAGTTATTATTTTCTTGCACTCCATATTAAATACGGAAATTTCAAATTTATTGAAATTTTGAAAGTAATATGAAATTCATTACCACATAACGTAATAGCTCATGTACTGTGTTGAACGTTCAATACATAGATCATAATTACTTCCGTGGATGTCTCATTAATCTAAACTCTGAAGCCGATATATCTACGACTCATTTAAATATCCCCTCTTTGTTTTGAATACGTAATGATGCAGCACGATATCTCACTCTAAGGACCTCTCAATTAATAATCAAATGAAAACACAAAATGACGTCCAATGTCCAATCACTGGCGAAACAGACGATACAAGGTTGCCACTTTTAGGTCTTGCCTTTTCCTGCAACCCTTAAGCTACCTTTTATTTCAAGAGTATTATACTAAATAATACTTTAAAATACACATCTGAACTTGCAGTTAACAATTAAAACTACATTGTTCTATATCAGAAAATAAAATAAGGCGTTGAAAGAGTTTTTACATGAATCAAACATATCCAAATGAAATAAATCTTCCTATATCTGGCAATGTTGCACGGCGTCCGATTGTTCTTCAACACACGTACTTTTTTTTAAATGCGCTTGTCCAGATACCGATCTTAGAGAAAGATAGCACTTATAGGTTCTACATGTAAATAAGGTAAAAAGATAGAAAAAGGCACGTCTTGATGTTGGCTTCATAGTCTCCATCACAGAACATACCAAATAAGAAGGCCGAGTTACCTATCAAAATTGGAAACAAAACATTAACCTTACTTTTAGAAATGAGCTTTGCCAACCAGCGATTAGATGACGCTGTAGCTGAAAAAATCAAGGGAAACTGTAATGGACTGGCCGTCAAATTATTTCATTCGTCATTCAAGACTCAAGGTTTTGCCGGTTGTTTGACAATGCGTCGTATGATTAATTTTATGTGTTAATTCATTCAAATAGGTGAGTTAATAATTATTTTGAATATAGATAAATCTTACCAAATCTATATAGATTCGACAACACCTTACAATAGTAAGTTTAAACAAATGACATTTATTAATTACTTTTGTTTTAGATTTGGAGGAAAAGTTCGCCATCAGAACAACTACAGCGAATGTAAGTCACAGCCTAACTCTACTTACAAGCCGTGAACATAGACTTGGCAACACCGCATCAGCTCATTCCGGTAGACCGATCGGTCTTCGAACATCGGTCTACTGCATGTTAATAATTGCCTTTTCAGAAAAATTTTCAGCGAAACGGTACGTTGTATAAAAAAATAGTCTTAACAAAAATTGTAGATCATGCAATTATCTATAGAAATTATTAATACACTTTTTTTCTAAAAAGAACCATGCCTGAGTTATAGCGAATCGAAAGTTGTTTTTATAGAATGTACACCTTTCCACATCACCTATGAGGTAGTGTACTTGACGCGTTTTTTTTTACGTGGTTTCCCCTTTAGGCCTATTCCACGATGTATTGAATAAAATTTAAAACGGAAATAACAATATTTATTTGTTAAATTGTACAAATACAATCAAGATTTGTTATCATATGTTTTTAGCTTACGTTTCCTGTTTTTTGAATCAATGAAATGACATTTTTGTTAACAGGAACCATTTCAGCCCCCTTTATATTATGAACAGGAAGAAGTTTAACTACTTCGGTAAAGTTCCCAAAAGCAGACACTATCATAATGCTAAAACAGTGGTGGCCAAAGAAGTGTCATTTGAAGCAATACCTAAAATATTTTTTCCCCTGTAATCTAGCCTCTTACTTATATAAATTTCATCAATTAAGAGATTCACAATTTTTTCATTTGGCTTCAAAGTTTTTAATATTGATCTAGTTTATTTGTATTTATTTTAGAATATTATGTTCCTTTTTCATTCAAACTTAGCATTCTTATTATGTTCATTTTAATTCAGAAACTAAGAAAATGTATATTTTGTTCTTTTTTTATACTAAAGATTTTTTTGCTATTTTGTTAAGTTTTTAATTTTGATCTAGTTTATTTGTATTTATGTTAGAATATTATGTTCCTTTCTCATTCAAACTTAGCAACTTAGAAAATATATATTTTGTTATTTTTTTATATCTAAGAAATTTTTGTTATTTGTTCTAATATTGATCTGGTTTATATTATATTATATTGTAATATTGATCTGGTTATATTTATTTATTCACATTGTACAAGGAATAATGTTCAGTTCATCATTTTCTGCCTAATAGGCAGAACAGAATAGAACTTTGTAAATAAACCAATTTATGTATTGTAGATTTTTTTAAATTCCAATTACTTGTGAGGTGTTACTGTTTACATGATTATAATCAGTTTATAATAATAAAAATCTTTTTTATTTGAAACTCTTTTTAATTGTGGGTGGGTACATTAATATTGAATATCAATCCATATTTCAAGTAGTAGTTTTGAAATTCCCGCGCAAGAAATACTTGAATATTCATAGAATAATAACTCGATTCTGTGTACATACTGTGACATGAATTTGAATCTCCCGCTCGATAATTACTTCCGCCCACTGTGAACGTCAAATCGGCCATATTTGTTTCCATATCCAATGCACCGAGTTTGCATTTCTCTTAAGGGTATGTTCTGTGGTCTCCATTCAACAATTCTTATGCCATCCGTGTATTATTCACACAGAACATACCAAATTAAAGGTATGCTAAATTAAGGGTATGTTCTGTGATTATTCATTTATGATCTAGGGTTCAATATTATTTAAAGATAACCATGAATTTAGGGAATGTAAGGTTGTTAATCTTGTTTTGAGACGCAATATTCAAATTCGAACGGAACTGGTTTAGCAAAAGTTATTGAATTGAATCGATGTAGAGCAAGTTGTTGATTAAAATGGCATCTGCTGTATTGAAAGATTTAACTTATGAAGTATTTTCCAAAAATATTTCTAAATCCAGAATTGCAACTGGGAAAAGCATTCAAAATTTCAAGTTTAAGAAAAATAGATGTAGACTTCTGTCGGAATATGAAGAAATAAGAGAAGACTGTAAGGGGGTGATATATTGGATGTTAAGGGAATCTAGAGTTCAAGATAACTGGGCATTACTGTATGCACAAAAGTTGTCTCTTAAGTATAAGGTTCCTCTTCATGTGTGTTTTTTTTTAAATGAATTTAAGGAACTATATCCTACAACAAGACAAGTGGAGTTTTTGAGAAAAGGTAAAAACTAAAAGTAAGTTACTTGTTTTCAAGTACCTTTTTACTTGAAAACAAGTGGTGATCAAACTGCGGTTTTTTTAGTTTAAAAGTTCATCAAATTTTATTTTAGGCCTTGATATTGTTCAGAAAGAATTGCAGCTGTTGAATATAACGTTTTATCTATTAAAAAAGACACCATTGGAATTAGTGAACATAATCAAGGAAAATAATATTGGTTGTTTAGTTTGTGATTTTTTTCCTTTAAAAATTGTTACGTCCTGGCAAGAGAAACTAAAAGAATCACTTCCGGATGATGTTGCATTTGTACAGGTAAGTATTTCACAGATTAAATCAGAGAAAATTTCAGGGTTTTGCAAAAGCTTAATTTATAGTAATACATTAACAAGAAATACAGTTGTCTACTTTTATTGTCTGTTATTGCTTATAATATCAATTTATCAAAAAAAAAATTTATATGGTATAATATGAGGATTAAAGATAGGTGTGGTTTAGATGGTATCTAGATGGTAATAAAGTCTTAAAGAATATGATAGAATTTATAGTCGAGACACTTACATATATCATCAATAATATGCTACAATATGAAATATTCCCAGAACAATTGAAATATGTGAAAGTTATACTAATTTATACAAAAAGGAGATACAAATGAGATGTCTCATTATAGGCCTGTCATTATATTGTCTTCTTTTTTGTAATCAGCTAATGGAGTTTCTTTTGAAACATAACATATTGCCACTCTCACATGTATATATCAAAGAAAAATCTACCACTATTGCAATTTATGACTACAACAGAAATACTGGAGACATTTGAAGAATTAGAACTGATTATGTGTATTTTCCTAGACCTATAAATAGCTTCTGAGAGTTTATTTCATCAAAATTTAATGAATAAATTGGGGTGAAGATCAAATTGCTGATCTGATAATATCATATCTACATAACAGAATTATATATTAATATTATTTTATACATATATATTGAATATTTCCTGTAACTGGGTGTTTTTACCTGTAGGAAAATAAAGACTTCTTATTATTATTATTCTTGAGAAAGCTTTAGTAGTTTCGATTTATAAAAGGAAAATATAGAGAGCATCATAAATTATAGATCGATTTATATATTAGGTATATTTTCCAAAGTCTTTGAGATAATTGTGTTCAACAGAATGATTAGGTATCTTGGCAAATTCAATATATTTTTATATACTTTTCATTTATCTTGGATAAGTGTTGCATTACACATTATATTACAGAAACGCATTTTGCATATGATATTCAACATACCCCCGCGTTCATCCTGTAGAGCTTTATTATTAGATAATGGTATTCACATGTTGTCTTCCATTTTCACCTTTAAATGTCTCATATATGAAAGAGAATAAAAAAATATAGTGGAGTTATCTAGCTTTCATTTGTACAATACCAGAAGTGAAGGAACACCATATATTCCACAACACACAAAATGACCAAGTTCGAGATGTCTCTGGTGTTTCAATGTATCACATTTTTTTAACCATCTTCCATGTAGTATTTGATGTATGAATTATAGCGAATTTAAGAGATCTGTTAGAAGTTTATTTTTAAAAAAATATACTGTAAACCACTACTGCAGTATTACTTACTGATGAATAACTAGTGAGTAGTTGAATAAAGTTAATTTTTTATAACTTAACATCATTACTGTCAACATTTATTGTCTGAACAGACCAATAAATTATTACTATTATATAGGTGGATGCGCATAATATTGTGCCTTGTTGGGTTGCATCTGATAAACTTGAAAGAGCTGCTAGATCCATACGACCTAAAATATTGAAACAACTTCCTGTTTATTTGACAGAATTTCCTGAAGTCTGTAAACAGGAAAAGAAAGAAGAGTTGGTGAGCAATTGATTTGTTCATGAATTATATTATTCATAACTTTGGTTGTATTATATTTGTAGAATATAAACCGAAGTTTGCTTTGGGGTAAAGATGACAAACTGGACATTAAATTTGTTGATGAAATATTATGGGCGAAACCTGGAGAAGAAGCTGGCTTAGAAATGTTGCGTACTTTTCTTGTGGAGAGGTTGAAGTACTATGGAATAAGTAGTAATGATCCATCGAAAAAACATCAGTCTAATCTGTCACCATGGCTGCATTTTGGTAAAAATGCATTTTTTGCTTGGAAAAAATTCTTTGAAATATAAAATATAAAAAAGTATATGCTAATTTTCGTTTAAGGTCAAATTTCTGCCCAACGGATTGCATTAGAGGTATCGAAACTGAAGCATATCTGGAAGGAACAGTGTGAAAGATTTTTAGAAGAAGCTATTATACGTAAAGAAATCTCTGATAATTTTTGCTTGTATAATCCAAATTATGACAACTTTAATGGAGCAGACAAATGGGCCGTGGATACCTTGAATTTACATAGGTTATAATAGTAATGCAATTACAAAAATAAGATATTAATAATTCATCGATAATTACAACATTGAGAACAAGTTTGAAATAAAGGGAAACCTTATATTAATCATAATATCAAGCAAAGTAATAAATTGAATTGTTGATAGAATGTATCCTTAAAATATTAGTTTATTATATTCAATAACACCTTTAGATCCTGCTTCTAAACTGAAATGATGTGGGAACAGAAACTGAAATGAAACTGAGAAAAATAGATATGAAAGTACCTTAACAAAAATGCTTCCAAAATTTTAAGTTGCCTGCACTTTATCCTGATTTTAGTGATACTTTGTTTATTATACTCTTTGTCTTTTTTTCCATTTAGAGGCGACAAGCGAGCTTATATATATACTGCTGAACAATTTGAAAAAGGTTTAACACATGATCCTATTTGGAATTCAGCACAAATACAGTTGGTCACTGAAGGAAAGCTCCAAGGGTATATGAGAATGTACTGGTGTAAAAAGATTTTGGAATGGACAGAATCCCCTGAAAAGGCTATAGAGATAGCTTTATGGTTAAATGACACATACAGCATTGATGGCAGTGATCCAAATGGGTTTGTTGGTAAGACCTGGAATGAATCAAAATTATAAAAACCAGAGTTTAATAAATAACTTAGCTGTTATTATTAGGAACACGCTTAACGTGTTTTCAACGAAATTGTTATTGTTGAAATGAAATTGATTTAGGCAGGCCGCGTGATATAAAATCAGGAAAAATTTTTCTAATGCGTTACTTCACGCTATTATCAAACATTTGGTACTAGGAGTAAAGGCGCTCTTTACTTGATTTAGGATATTTATCGGTTCAGTTCAGTAATACGTATGATTTCCTTTGAATCTTAATTGAGATAGGTTCGAAGCAAATCCGAGAAATAATGATTGAGTTTTTTAATTTAAGGAGCTGGTTTTTTAAAAGTTATTTTATAACTTTAAAAAAACTTTTTTCTCACTGAACCTAGAGAACATAATTCTGTAATTTGCTTCTCATGAAAAAACTTTTAATTTTTGGGTTATTTTAGGTTTGCAGCTTTATTTTATTTGAAATGTATGCTTAGTTAGTTGTAGAGTGCATGTCAAGTAATTAAGTAATAATTTGTTGACACTCTGATATTTGAAGTTAAATGTTTAACTTTAAAGAAGGCAGTAGACAACTTATTGAAATATATTTATCTCAAATGGTGTTTTTATAGGTGTTATGTGGTCTATTTGTGGTATTCACGACCAAGGATTTAAGGAGAGGCCTGTTTTTGGGAAAATTCGATTTATGGTGGATTACTGTCTGAGCAGAAAATTTGATATTAAAACATATTGTGCAAAATATTGTCCTACAGCTAAAGCCAGCAGTAAAATCACAAAATATATGGATTCATCTTCAGATTCCAAAATTGAAAAAAAACAAAGCTCTGAAGAGAGTAAAGTAAACAAATCTAATAAGAAAATTGCTAAGAAGAATGATGATCATGGCGAACCAAGCAAAAAGAAAAAGAAAATATAAATTTCAGTTTTAGAACTCATTGTTGGAGAATTATCATGTCTGTTTAAGGAGAAAAACAATCCATAGATTTCTGTTGGAAGATCCCTTGACATATATGCCTACCTCGTTTTTACCTCTCTATTTTTTTATATTTCATGTATAAAATTAAAGAAATTATTTTTTTCAATTGTTATTTTTCTTCAGATGAATGTAAAAATCCTTCTTTTGTCGGTTGGATTCATAGAGTTGGTCTGTTCTTGTGCCGTTGTTTGTGTCAGATTGTTTGATTTAACTCTAATAACTAGTAATACAAGCAAAAAAAAACTGAATTCTTCGTTATTAACTTGGATAAACAAATAGTCAATAATAAAGATAAAAAACTAGAAATTTTGGGAATACGAGTTGAAATGTTCGAATTGTGGTGCATTCTACCGAACCAAGAAACTGGAACACACATAATGATATAATAAATCTGGCATAAATGATAAAATTATAATGAAAATATTTCTGCGATTTAATGAAAATTATTCATTTCAAGTTTTTGTAATGCTACAATTCATAGAGAAACAACTAGAAATAAATTTTCCCATTTTAATAAAGGTCTGTTATTACTAAAAATATTAATTATCAGTCAAAATATAAATAGGCCAAACAACTATCGAGAAAATGGGAATGAGGTGCTAAGAATAATTTTATCCGGGGCAACTTCACATTCCGATATATATATATATAATAATATATATTGTGAATATACTTCAATGGTCGTATACCTACGACCGAAAAATGCTTCATTCTGATTCGGAATGGTGTGACCGCACCGATGAGAGGCGAACACAGACGAAGTGTTCTATGATTGGGGGTAGCGATATGACAACAGGGCGCGCCACAGAACATACCAAGGGTACACTTAATTATTAATACATACCACAGCCTAACTCTACTTACAAGCCATGAACTAGGACTTGGCAACACCGCATCTGCTCAATCCGGTAGACCGATCGGTCTTCGAACATCGGTCTACTACATGTTAATAAATGCCTTTTCAGAGAAATTTTTAGCGAAACTGTATTTTGTATAAAAAAATAGTTTTAACAAAAATTGTAGATCATACAATTATCTATAGAAATCAATAATACATTTTTTTTCTAGGAAGAACTATGTCTGAGTTATAGCAATTCAAATGTTGTTTTTTTAGTATGTACACTAACAAGTTCACTTTATCAATTAGAATTGACAATATGCTATAAATTTCACTATTTTTCATTCTCAGATGAGAGTAAGTTTAATGCGACAATTCCTTTAAACCTTTATTGAGATGTGTACAATAATTTGGACGATAGAATGATTCTATCATATTTGTTACGAGCAAGCAAATTTTCCAGTTGAGACTATCTAGTTAATTTCAGTTTTAAAATCCATTTTAAATCATTAGAAGACAGTTTATTTTCATTGGTAAAAACATTTACATGCATATATGAATATACTAAAATCTGATTAATAATTTGTATACTGTTTATTTGTGTAACATTCAGTTACGTTGGATGGAAAAACTAGAGTGTAAAAAAAATGCTGTTAGTTTCAAAAGTTTTTATATTCCACGATTTACATATTAAAATCTTTATTTATAATTGGATGTTAAATCAACAAAATTACAAATTGAATCTGAGTTTTCAAAGGCTTCATTCAATTTCTCACAACGTTCCTTCAATGCTGGTTCTTTCAGCTGGATATTCTCTTTGAGAGTGTACTGTTTTTGATAAGTAGGGGTAAATAAAGAAAAATAATTGGCACTGCATTTAAATTGAGTTTAACTTTATCCATCTAGCCTTCTGTTGATTAATCTAGCAAATGATGAATATCTTCTTTAGTGAGTGCTCCCTCTGGAAAATGTTTGCCACAAACTACAGAATATTTTGTGGGGGTCCATAATGCCCTAGGAATATTTTTAGCCATTGATTCATTAGATTTCCATCATATGGAAAACGAAATACAGAAACTGGTGGTTCACCGGCCTCAAGGTAACTTTTGTGTTCGACTTGCATCCAAGCACACAGCAATGACTTGGCATGTTAATTTTTGTGCTAATATCAAGAACAAGACCTATAAGAGATTAGTTCTAAATAACTACTAAATCTAACAAAGGGTAAGTAACTCTACTAATCACAAAAAAGGAACAATTCTAGCAAATAACGCTTTTGTTAATGTCTGAACTACTCAGTCAAAACATCAGTAATCGGTAGCTATTTACATACAAATTTCAAAGGTATTCCTTAGTCTGTAGCTGAAAAAAAACACACTAGCACTTTCTACACGCTATACATCACATAATAGCACAACAACTAAAACGCGGATTTTTGTTTTTACACAATTATGAGATGATAAAAGTTAGGTATTATTTCTACCTCTCCAGGTATAACCAAAAAAAGCACAACTTAAAACACAACAGATATTCCTGTTTTTATAAGACATTTGCGGGAAATTTATTTTGCTTGTTCTTCACAACTTCAAACAATAGCACTTTTCACAACTTATTTTTAGATTTGAATATTATTTCCCTCGTTAAATAGCGATTTATTCAGCAGCAGTGACCAGAAGCCATTACAACGCCATTACAGCATCTCTTTTTGTGGGTCTAGCTTGGATGTTGCCAGACTTCCTAGTTCATGGCTTGTAAGTAGAGTTAGGCTGTGTACATACTTAAGGGTATGTTCTGTGGGGCGCGCAGTATCTGGATATATCTTTATTTGTAATGATGTATAATAAGTTCTTTATTCTCAACAGGTATAATACCCAATTACAGAAAATAATAACATAATGTTGAATACTAACTAAATAACTGAAATGAAAGAGATATAACAGAGCTCAATCTGATGTAAAAAAGAACTAAAATAGTAACTATTAACTAAATAATAACATGTAAAGAAATATTACAAAGAACTATTAATCTAAATTAATTCATTTTAGTCAATTCCCTTTGTTCACATAACTCTTGAGAACAGAGAATTTTTTCTGTAGTGATTTGCAAAATCCAATACTTATTCGAGAACTGAGTTCTCAAATCGAATCAATGACTCGTCACTGGAAATATGTAGAAAATAAATAAAGGGGGATTTTGAAGTAAAATAACTTTAATCTCAAAATAGTTCTATTTCAAAGTAATACATCATATTATGTAATAAGCTGAAGCAAAATTCATCATCTAAAAACCCTGTAGTAAAATAACATCCATTGGTTGAATGAACCTTCATCTAGAATTTGAAGAGTACAAAAACATTTGCAGGGAAATTAACAATGAAATACAGACACATCAAAATTTTAATTCACATTTCGATTTGCAGATTTGGAGACACATTGGACAAATTTTAAATTCAGTTTCATGGTTGAAAAAGCATGAGCTTCCAGTGATGTCAGGGAAAAGTAAATTCACATTATCAGAGAAATTGAGTAAATATCCCCTATGAAAAACCTGAAATTTGTTTTTAGCAAATACTGATAAATTTCACAGAAAACGTTTCTCATTGTAAAGCCAATTATCAAAAATTCTTTGGGTTTCAAGACACGGCGCCACTGACATCTTATAGCTAAAACGTAACAATAAATCATTGTAACATTATTTGCTACAAACAGTATGCTACTCGATTTAAATGAAATGGAAAACTAGCTTTAGTCATATTATAACAAAATTAGACATAAGCATAAAACAATGAAATTTTCAAGAAATATACTATAACTAAGTTAATCTATATCATATTTTTTTTACTTTTATACACAGAAAATATTTTGTTAATAATTTCATTTTAAAACCATATTCTCAGGTTTTTTGAAAACCTTGAAGTTAGGTTTTCTGCAAGTGATTTGTTTAAGTAATTAAATCTGCAAATCATACATACAAATACGTATATATATATATATATATATATATATATATATATATATATATATATATATATATATATATATATATATATATATATATATATATATATATATATATATATATATATATATATATATATATATATATATATATATATATATATATATATATATATATATATATATATATATATATATATATATATATATATATATATATATTTTATATATATGCGATTATAAAACTTAACTAGCAACTTATCCAAAAAGAACAAATTTTTTTTGCATAAGCTGCAACGACCAAATGGACTAGAACTGTCATTCATATTTCAAATACATCTAAAAAACAAGGCAAAAGGTGCTCAAGTCCAAAATTAAGCAACATAGTTGTACTGATTAGGATTATCCTTATCCCTTTCCATGTAATCTCTGTCTATGAGAGATTCTATTCTTTTCTTGAGATCAGCAGGCTGGAAGAAATGAAAATTGAGTGATTGTTGTCTCATTTAAGCGTGAATATTTCTAACGAATTTCCAAAAATTCTAGGTAAGATAATTTTAATTATTGATTATGGGATGGAAGTAACAAAATAGTCAGTCAAGGACAAATAATTGCAGTTACTTGGTAAAAGATGTAAGACAAAAATGTTCTAATGTTAAAATATATACCTTTACTGGAAATTTGAGCTGATTGTATAATTCACTAATAAGCAATGTGTGACTTAGTGTTTTCCTCATTTTCATTATTCGAACTATGGCTGCATCTATTTGATACTGCCTATCTTGAAATACACGTTCTTCTGTTGCCTTTTGTTCCTCACTCTGCAATAAAAATTGATAGATCATAGAAATAAAACTATGGCCAGTTCAAAACTTCTCTTCTGTGATATTAGTTCTAAACTATTCATTATTCAGAATGTTATTTTACTAATGCTTAAGGACCTAAGGTTAATAGCCTTTTGTATGAATTTTTTATATAATGAAGAACTATTATTATTATTTTACTAGTGTGCTGCCTAATTTTATCGCTCAATTTCCATGAAAAAATGAGAATTAACTGGCATCAAAAATTATAAATTGTAGAGTTCCAAATATCTTACATTCAGAACTGTTTTGAAAATCTCTATTCAATAAGTAATTCATGTTAACGACTATCGAATGAAAACGAAAACTTATGATGAATAAGAACCAGATTTTCTGTTAAAACTTTTTCCGTTATTACCTACATAGTAAGTTAATCACTAATAGTCAGATATATAATTTAATTAATTATAAAATATTGGTCAATTATATATTACTCTTAATGTCAGTTGGGGTTATACTGCCACAAGAAAAAAAATTAGTTAGGAAATATGTATAGAACTTTACTGATAAATAAAAGATCATTATTTTCTCAAGAGGTTTTCACATAGGACTTTTGTGAAATTTCAGGGATTATTCATTAAACATGTATGAATTGGAAAAAAAAAATATTCATAACTGCAGGATGAAAGAAGTTAGGAAAAAAAATTATGGGACTTTATACTTTTTGCAATGGACAAGAAACATTCTCTTCTACTAATACTTCACACACAGCTCTGCATGCAAAATTAAAAAAGTAAAAACATCATATCAAAATGATGTTCTCTGCTCCAAAAAAATCAAAGATCATTTTTCAACATCATTTTTAACATATTTATATATATATATATATATATATATATATATATATATATATATATATATATATATATATATATATATATATATATATATATATATATATATATATATATATATACATTCTTACCGTTTCCTTCATTTGAATTTGGTTTATCTTAATCCTGAACAGCTTATTTATGAAATCATTGTTGAACTTGAACTTATCATTATCTTCAACTTCTCTACCCTTTGGAATTTTAACAAGTACTCTCGCCTTGCCACAAGCCAGAGACTGCAAAGTTCTTCTCAATTCACCATCTTCTATATTTGTAGCTGCCTTGATGTAATCGAAAGAAACTTCATCATATTTGTTGAATAATAAAATAACGAGAGTTTGAAATAAGGATACTACTAATTCTTTGAGACCAGCCTTGAACTGCGCTTTCAATACACAATGTCCTAATGTTGGTTGCCATTGAAGCTTTCTTCCACTATGCTTGCTAAGATAGAACTCCTTAAACACATCTTGGAATTTAACCATTTCTTCGGGAAGATTGACATCCATTGCCATATAAGTTGGCCAGTATCCCATTGTTAAAATATTAACAGTCATATCTAAAGGAATAAGATCCTGTGCATTGTTCAGATGTTGTTTAAATGCAACATTGATATCTTTACTGAGTTCCATGTCCTTGAACATTCCTTCCAATTTAGATGTGAAGCCACCACCACATTCCTGTTTCAATTTACTAAGCATGCTCTTTTCAGAATCTACACTAGCGGATTTACCAACAAGTAGTCTTTTAGCTAGATCTTTCTTGTAGAACGCTTCAAAAACGTCCTTACCATGTATGAAACGGAAAAGAACCATTATTTTGTCTAGAAGTCTCTCTAATTCTTCCTCAGTTGCTTCTTTATTGCCTGCACGAAGCTTAGAATCCACAAATTTGGCTGAAAAATAGAAATAAAAAATTCAAAAAACCACAAAAAAAGTTTGTGGGCTATCATTATCACGTATTTAATACAAACTCACCAATTAATTCAGCAGGTTTGTTTGTCCTTTGGTTGATAAAGTGCTCAAATGCTTCTTTCAATGAATTTCCGAATTTTTCATTTCTATTGAAACAAGTTTGAACAATGTTATCCATAATATCCTTGAAATCTAACAGTTCCTGAACCATTGTTTTATCCTTTTCAGGGTCGATAACTATTGTACGACCCCTCTTCTTAATGAAGGCATTGAATGCAGTACAAAGTTCTACCAAACCATTTTTGACGCGATTGAAAAGCTGATATAAAAGAGTCAAATCGTCAATTCGGTTTTCTTCAAGAAGACTATCTAATCCTTTCTGTAGAATATTAGTGACATGTTCACTTAACAACTGCTTTTCAACAGTATGTACCAATAGATATTTAGTGCTTGCATCTAAGTAATGAATAACACGCTCATTTTCTTCTTGTATTCTCTTATACACATGAGCTAAATAGGCAGGAACCTCAAACTCTTGCATCAAACGCTGACCTTCAGAAGCATACAGTCTTTCAGTAGATTGGAGGAACTTCTGTTCAAAAGCACTATCAT
The DNA here is from genome assembly GCA_030704895.1 of Henosepilachna vigintioctopunctata. Lineage (NCBI taxonomy): Eukaryota > Metazoa > Arthropoda > Insecta > Coleoptera > Coccinellidae > Henosepilachna > Henosepilachna vigintioctopunctata. The sequence goes on along the minus strand of JARQZJ010000122.1, from coordinate 5,056,159 downwards.
AAATTTGAAGATCAGTTAACATTCTGAGTAGTGATTTCAATAAAGTTCTATCAACTTTATCACCATGGCGTTCTTTTTCAATTAACATCAGTAATCCCTCTACAACACGTGTTTGTACTAAAGTGTTCAACACTATGTATTTCCTGAATAACTCTAATCCCATATCCCAAATTGAACTGATATTAGGATTTTGTAACACATAAGTTCGATCTAAATATAGGAATATACTACGAATCATAATCATTTGATCACAATGATTTTGCCAAGTTTCATTCATTTTCTTTAAAAACAAGAAACGGTCCATTGATTCTGCTAAAAATTGTTCAATATTCTGCCGAACATGACTTTCAGTTAAACTATATAGGTTAGTGTAAAGTGTATGAGCCATTTTGTGATTGCACATATTTTCAACTGCTTGGTAAAGTTCTTCTAAGGAGTATTGATTTGCTTTTGATTGTTGTATGGCTAAAACTGCACTGCTTAGTTTATCCCATGTTTGATCTCGATAGTCATCAGGTAATTTGGGTTCACCTGTAATATTAAAATCAAAATGATAAATATGAATACTTAGAATCTAGAATCTCATCTACATGAGACATACACAAAATATAATTGATAATTATTTTAACAAGCATTGCAACTAATATTAAGAAACTGTCTGAAATGAGATATATATATATATATATATATATATATATATATATATATATATATTTCTTGAAATTGATTTATTGCCTGTTTAAGATATTTGTTATATTACAACTTTGTCCCAAAGTTGTAATATAACAACGAAAAGTCAACAAAAATGAACTTTTTCATATCAAAAAAAGCCTGTTATTGGTAAAAACTTTCGAAATAATATATATATATATATATATATATATATATATATATATATATATATATATATATATTTATATATAGATCTATTGACTCAGATTATACTGCTTGGACACCACATATTAATGAAACAAGTCGTGGGTTATATATATATATATATATATATATATATATATATATATATATATATATATATATATATATATATATATATATATATATATATATATATATATATATATATATATATATATATATATATATATATATATATTTATAGTGCGTGGTGTTAATTCAGTTAGAGAATAGAGAAACTGCTGTTGATATGTTCCATAAAAACTGTTGCTAATGTTAACTTAATATGGTAGGTGGACTTTCGTGCATACAAGTGGATGTTTTGGTTTTTTAAACTGCATTAAGTTTTGATGAAAGAGAATCTTGGTAAAAATTGTAACTGACAGAAACAAATTGTGGTAATTGTTTCCAATATCCGCGACATCGATAACTATAAGGTTGGGTTAGGTTTAGTTTGATTCACTTTGAATTCCTGAATTCATTATTATAAATATATATAATTATATTATTAATACAGGAGTATTGCCTGTTGAAGTACTGGCTGTTCTTATTGCATGTTCTATATAATTTACTCTCGAAGAACATGAAACTATGCCTCTGAAAATTATAGCACATCTTGAAAAAATATTTTTTGAAAGGAGAAATACTTAAAATATTTGCGTCATTTCAGGAATTCAAAGTAAACCGAACTAAACCTAACCTAACCCAACCTTATAGTTATCGATGTCGCGGATATTGGAAACAATTAATTAATTTGAAAATATTCAATTCAAATATTGAGTCTAGTAACGTAATGCTGTATTGGGTAAGGATCACTTACTTTTCAGATTTTTTATGACAATTTTTTTAGCAGCTGTGGGCTTCAACTGAACCATATTATTTAAATTTCTACTAAAACTAGTTCCAACTCGAATATATCCAACATTTGAAAAATTAGGTCTTCTGTTGGGCTCTACAGAATTATTACTCATATTTTCGTCTGCTTCTACGTCGAACAACCTTCGTCGTTTGCCGTGCAGCGAAGTTGATGAACCTGCAGACCTTCTGAAAGGACCGTTGTCCTCCTGTTTACGTTGCCTGGACATAGAAAAACATAACAATATCAACCGATAATTCTCTAGAAAGATTTATACAAAAAAAATATATAAATCGCATCAAACTCTGACTGCAAGTGTGAAAATGTTTTGCTTTCAAACTGTCAAAAAACGAAATCCCAAAGCGATGGCAGTGTTTGTTAACGCGCCAAATTCAAATAACATAGAAAGTATAATAAATTTTTTACCTGGAATATCATATTGCTGAATATGTACAACTGATTGAAAAAATAGGAAAAGTCAAGAAACGACAAGAAACCACTAGTAATCTCTATATATTCTATAATTAGTAACAATTAAAAATAGATTCTCTACAATTCGGACATTGGAACTTCATAACCACAGAATTATCTAGACAATTGTACTGTTATTATGAAATAATCACGCTTATTTATTTGTAATAAGTCAGTTTTTTTATTTATATGGAATAAATATAATCATTGTATCTGAAACATTTTGACAATCCAAAATAATTTTTAGATAATTATTGTAAAGTTGAATCATATCACAGAATATAGTTCTTATTTATATATTTGACAAGATGTATTTCTAGTGAAAATATAGGTAATTGGGGTAAACGTTTCGTGACACGTGAATTTTACTACGCAATACATTATAAAAGTGCCTCGAAATATTCCACTCAAAAAGCAAAAAAGATTTGCACCCATAGATCATATACCAACGGATCTAGGTTTGCACCTGAACAAAAAGTTTTTTAGTGTTGGTAACAAATGCGAAAATGCTTACTCGGTTGTCAAATAATTTTCACAAAACAATTCATTAAAGGAAATATATTAATGTTATCAAGATAGGTGCGCAGTGCATGGATTTTGATTTTATACTACAAATTATGTCTACATGAACTTGAGAAAATTAAAAGAAAATCTTGCTTATCAGCTTCCATAAGTTTATGATTATGACTTTTTTAATACAGTATTTGACTGCAATAAAAATATAGATCAAAATGTTGTTAGGTTGATAGTAAATATTATTTTAAACCAATATAGCCATTACATCCTTTTGAAATATTTATGATTTTTAGAAGAAATCAATAATAAAATAATTAAAATTTCATATTTGATCACGTGATTGAAAACGTACCGGATGGCCTGAATCGCGAGTGACGTCACCGTGCAGGAAACAAAGCCAACAGCCAACAAAGGCTAACGTTCATCTTTCTGATGTCTTTGTACGTGTGCGTTTGAGTGTTTATTTCCTGGTTTTATTAGCTATTTTATTTGTTAGAGACAAAACAGAGAAATTATTTTTTTGAATAATTATGATTATATATTATATAAAGGTACGATGGAGAGCAATTTTGTTGAAGCTGATAGCAGGAATCTCCCAAGAATAGACGCTATTATGGTTGGGCAATTTTTTAAAAACAATCCTGATTTTTATGCTCCAGAATTGAAGAATATTAAAACACCACAGTAAGTATTACTCTATATATTATAAATTATTCTTTAAATGAATGAATGTTTTAGAAAATGCCTAAAAAGTTTTCTTAATATCACAAACATTTTTTTTTGATAAATGACCATTCAATACTTACAAGCTTTAGTTGAAAATAAATTTAAAATAGATAATGAAGAATGAAAATTAATATACCTTTACATTTTTTAGTTTATTTATTTGCCAATTTGCGAACCAAAATCATAATAAATTCAATCAAGTGCAGTACTACTTGACTACATTAAACATGTAAGAAATATACTATGGTTTCCTTGCTTTCATAGGTCCTCTAGAGAAACTTACGGAGACGATGCTATGTTCAACTGATATTGTGTATAGTTTGCCATATCTTTTTCCATCTGAAATAACAATTTTGTCATCGTTAATTGACCTCTGGCTAAAATATAACTCACATACAATAAAGTAATGAAGTTTTATTATTTTGAATCTTTTATTATACCAAAGTATAAAAATACGAAGATAGGAATAAAATCCAGTTTATTCCGTTCGAGATCAACAATAAAATACGTACGTAATTGATAACCTCAAAATATAGTAGAATATATAGAGAAGACTATAACGAATATGTAATAAGATCAACTCTTTATTTATGTGTGAAATATGGGGTAGGAATTATTTACTTACGTTAAAGTGATCTTTACACAATGAAAGCGTGAGATTTTACAGCTATATCTTTTGGGTTTCTACGAGAGAAATAACCACTTTTTCCGAATTTTAGTGTTTGTCGGAAGTTTCACAAGCATTTTCTCCGGGGTTTTAATAGATATGTTAGTACACTGTGGCACTACGCACCATTTATAAGACATTTTATCGCAGTAAAGTTATGAAATCGTCAACAATCACTAACTTTAATAGTCGACAGACTTTAATAGTCGACAGCCGTATTACAATGTGACGGTTACTGTGTTTATTGCATCGTGACGTCACCACATTAAGTAACCTGTATAGTAGTGTTTTGGCGGGTTTCTCATTCATTCAAACTTTCTCTGTCGTTTCCGTAAAAATTAGAAAAATTTGAAGAGAATTAATCAAATGGGAAATATGCATCATCTATAACGAATAATTTGAGATATTTTTGTGGAAACAGTCAAATACCCTATTAACCTTCATGATGTATTTCTCAGTAGTCATGGCACTCTCTACATGGAAACAGAAGTGCTTTCTTCATTCAAATTGTGCTTTTGGTTTATCCCTCATAAATTAAAATTGTGTCATTTATTGAAATAATTTTATATAGAATTAATCAAATTGGAAGATTCCCACCAAGTGGTGAGATTTTATCTATAGTTCACGATTCATTTGTTTCAGTAAGGTTCAATTTTGCGAAATTGAACATTTGCAAGGACATTGGTTCACTAGCAAGACTAGTGAACGCCTCTGAATTAAATTCTGCAACTAACAATAAATGAAGTTGCAAATTTTAATCTGCGCAACCTCTTCACTCTCCTGTAGCCCTGTTACTTCTCGATCATTTGAAGTCATTCAATAGTTGCCCTTTTTTCACTTTTTTTTTCAAAAAAAATTCAAATACCCTTTCTTTAAGCATATTACTGAATTTCAGGAATGATATTGTCCGTCGTAGTTTCTCATCTTAGCCAGACATAAACGTTCCAAATCTATTCCGATAATATAATGGTCCGTGGTATTGTCATTTTTTATGATAAAGGACGCAACTTGTAATTGTTGTTTCGATTCTGTTCGGTTTCAAAAGTTCGCCATGTCTGTTCTGAATCTTCAGTTTTACATATCTCGCGAAAAGGAAGAACACTTCGAATGAATATATGGTCAATGCAGGTTGAAGATGTGGCGGCTTCACGAGTTGGATCCTTGATGGTCGGAATCCATAATGTTCATATAACGTTGGACTTTTGAATTACTATTGTCTAATATATCGAGATTGATGTACCCAATCAGAAGATTATTCCTATAGTAAGTAGAGTTAGGCTGTGCCTCAATCCTATCACAGAAACCTTGTTTACTCCAGCATTTTGAATAATTCTGTGACTCCCAAACTATGTTTCCCAAAAATGAAATTTTTTATTGAATCAGCTCTTTATTTAAACATTTTGGCTAGCGTTCATCGTTTGAATTTTTTAAAATTGCAACACGTTTCCTCACATGTAAATAAATATGAGACTAAATAATAAATGTGATGTAATACATTAATGCAAATTGTAATACATAGGACAAAAATATAGTTTTTAATTTGTAGTGTAGTATTTATTATACATTTTGTCAACCATTACAACTTTATGGACTCCTGTTGAGCATGATTTTCATCCAAAACCATCTATATACACTACAAACTGTAGATTGAATACAGTTTTGCTTCAAGTCAGATATTTTTATCAGTGATTAAAAATTAAAAGAATTCACTTTGATGTAAGGAAGATTACTAGATGATTAAAATAGGAAAAAATAAAACTATTCAGTCAAATTTATGTTTTATTGAAATTGCATGTAGAATGACTACAACTTGATATCTATTACAAAATATTCAGAAATGAATAACGAAATGTACAATATGTATATATTAAATAGTATATTTAATAATTATAAATAAGATACAGCTGCTTAAATATAAACAACTTAAGTCATTGGATAAAACAAAGGCTAAGCATTCTAGTTATATGACAGTTATATAACAGTTAATTCTTATTTACACTGCATAATGTACAAGTGGCAAAAGACATAAGCAGTCACAATAATGTGCCAGTGATCAGCAGCAACCAAGCAAGTGGGTATTTTTGAGGTATTGCCCAATGTAAACGAAAACAATGCAAGCCATTTTTCAAAAAAAGTTATTTGTCTAAAGTATCACTGCCTTGAGAATGGCAAGCTCAATAATGGCTAACTGAATGCAATTGAATTATTAATCCATCAATTAATTTTTCCATCAGTAATTAGAATTTTCAGTATTCCTAAAAGAACAACTATATAAATGGACCGTTTTCATTAAAATACTCAATACAGAAATTTTTGTAAACTTGGAGAAAACCAAAATTTCAAGCATTCTATCGAGTTTGTCATTTTCAAGACAGTTGGTGTAAAATTCATGTGTCTGCAATTACATAAAGTAGACAAGAACAAGTAGATTTCACATTTTACTGTGGCTATTTCCACATTGGACAGAGTTTCACGGACAGTTGGGTAGGTCTAGCTTTTATTCTTACCGGTCTCTTCTACCAGGTTTGGACGACCAGACCTACTACTACAAGTGTGATCAATATAATTATTGAGCAACCAATCCTAACAACTATACAGTATTGCATACCAATCAGAGCAAAATCCTCTGGCTGCTCCTGAATTTCATTATGTATTTCTCCAAACATAAGAACTGGCAAAGAATTCAACACCTCCCATCAATATTTTTTGTTGAACACTTATGTGTTTGCCTTAAATACGGTTGTAGATCACTATGCAATAATTATTGAAATAGTTTTTTTACTGCATTTTCAAGAGAATAAATTGAATTAAGAGCCAACAATATTAGACTAGAAAAAAATTTTTCTGTAGATATCTTAATACATTTTTGTGAAAATTAACATTTCATTATTGAAATTTGAATGACATTCTTTGCCTTTGTTCTTATATCATGGCATCTCTGAAACGAATATTACAGAAAATCTATACCTACAGCTTACCACTAGAGACACAAATTTCTTTAATACTTTTTTACTTCAACTAATCGCTCTACAAGCGTGTAATCTAATATTCCAGATGTTGGAGAAATTAATAGAAAATAATACATGCAACTATGAAGAAAAATATCACAGAATAACTAAATGGTACCTCTGAAATGTTTTATGCAGATTTTATACCCTTTAAAATCTTGTTCTTCAATTTAAAGTTAGATATCCAGAAGTTAAATTTCGTATCGATAATAACTTATTAAGAAATGGAATATTTCTGATTACGCACAAAACGTAAACCTTCTTTTAATATAACATATAATTAATTCGACAAGTGAAAACATTTCAAGTTAATTACAGAAAATGAATGCATTGGTTCTATGAGAAGGTAATTTGAAATTCTTCTAGATATCAATCAATTTTTTCAACACTAACAACTTTTAAGGAAACACTTGTAATACTATTTTCAAAATATATTAAAAATTAATACACAGCCTCTGAATAATAAATTCTTCGAAAGGCGCGTCATGTGTTCATGTTCAATGTATTATAGAAACAGTATTATTAGTGTTTCATTATGACTACCTATTTTCACCAAGTATCAGCCCCGTCAATTAATATTTCCCTCAATCTTTCAGTTGGTAGAATTGAATATTCAATACACAGTTACAATGGGTAAAAATGCTTAGAATGCAAATTATTAGCATAGTGATCAAATTAATACCAAAGATGATTTTCCAGAATTTCACAATTCTCCGCATAATTCATGACCAAACCCTACTAATTATTCATTAAAAATTAAGCACATATCCATACAGTTTTTCAAATGTAGTGAAACATTTAAACAATTTTGAAACTCAATATGATGATAAAAATTATACAAGATATTTACAAACACAAAAAGGTTTTTGTTGACACATATATGTGAAGTAAATAGAAAGGAAAATCTATTAACTCACGACTATTGGCTATACACTGTTAACAAAATAGAGTCCTAGGAAAACACAGAAACCTTTATGAGATAATTATTTTTCAAAACTAAAATTTCTCACAGAAAGTGACTTTTATTGCAAAAATATATATCCCTTAACATTAAAAAATTGCAATAATTATATAAATGAATAATACATTTTTGACTGAATAATTTATTTCTATTATTTTTGTACTTCTGGATAATAATATTAATCAAGTGTAAATAAATTCAAGTGTCAGGGAAAACGACGATTTACGAAAAGATTACCTTATAACAGATTGTTCTTCTATTTGCTTGTTCAAAAATGAAATATTGAGTTTTGATTACTAATAATTCTTTCATGAAGCAAATCACAATTTTCTGATTGAAATGATTTAATCGAGTGTAAATAAATTCAAGTGTCAGGGAAAACGACGATTTACGAAAAGATTACCTTATAACAGATTGTTCTTCTATTTGCTTGTTCAAAAATGAAATATTGAGTTTTGATTACTAATAATTCTTTCATGAAGCAAATCACAATTTTCTGATTGAAATGATTTAATTTAATTTTTTTAATGGTCATTATTATTCTATATAGATATATAATAAAAAATTTCACTATGAAGCCATCTGTTGAAGTTCTTTCAATTATTACTGTAGATTTTAGAACCATATATTTCTAAATTTTATAACACCCAGTACGGACATGAAACCTGACTTTTCTAAACCAATATAACTGAATCAACTCAACATGAACCACTTACTGGCATATAATGCCAACAAACTTACAGATACTCTAATCAAGCACGCTCACAGAAATATTTAAAGCCACAAGTTATTGTATTTAGTTAAGCTTTGCTAACTTTGTTTACTAGTATTTAAAGAGAACTATTACCAAGGGTCCAACAATACTGCTATTTGTGAAATGTGATGGCGCACTATTAAAACTAGTGCAATGGATTTTCAAACAATGGAATGCATTAAAATCGGTATTCCTTACATTAAAATATGGTATTATACTTTGTTGATAATGTATAGAATTTTACAAATGGTGCACATATAAGGACCAAATATTCTAATACCTGGTAATACTATTCCTTAATTTAGATAATACATATATTATTCGTCGTCAATAGTCTTAAATTTTAATAAGCAGGAGGTACAAAATGAAGTGTTATCAATATACCTTAAAATAAATGAAATCCACATCTGGTAATTCAATTCTATTTCCCAACTGGTATAAATATCTGCAGTTTGTTAGTTTTTCATCTAAATTGGCAAGTTTATTGCAACAAATTAAACATCTACGAAAACATTATGCCAACGAGACGGACGGCATGACTATCAACTACACAGATGGAGATTGGGTGGACTAATCAAGGAAGTTGGTTTTATTTAGCTTTTGAACCTGATCTAGTACCAATATGATTCAAGCCATCTCCTCGAGATTGGGGTCTGATAAGATTGTCACCTATAATACAACCCATTATTAATAAGTTCATTAAAAATACTACATATATTATGCATTTGTGTTAAACTTTAACAGTAAGGTACAAATCTTCAAGATAGTGAGTATTCTTTATAACTTATCACACTGAAAATGTGGAATTTTCATTATGGTTGTTGTAAGCTGCTCAGTTACTTACTCTTTGATGAACATTTATTATTCTTGAGTGTCTCAGTTTTATACATTCTCATGTTTCTACCTCTCCTATCCAAAATAAGCTTATCGACTCTTACAAACATGCCATGTTTGGGCTTGCATGTGAAGTATCTGACACCTTGTACAGTGCCATCATTTTTTCCTTTTGGCGCGTCAAGTTCGACACCTATCCAGGTGCCTCCGGAAAATTCCGTACCACCAATATATGCTATGACTCCAGAAGAATTGTATGGTCTTATTAGTACACTTTCTCCAATACTGATCCACTCAGGTAGTGGCATACTGAATTCTGTTTTCGACTCGTAGTGATCACCATCATCTAAGAGAGAAAATTAAGAATGAATTAAGAAATTAAAAACTTAATATATAGTTTAGGATTAGTAGATAATACTCATGTTAGATACTCCAAAACGTATATGCCCTGCAAAAATGATGTTACTTGAAACAAGCAAAGTAATTTATTGCAACTACTCATTATATTACTTCAAAGAATGAATCTCACCTTCAGACCTATCTCCAACATGGAAAATTCCTTCTTCTTCCATGAAATTATTTATTGTATTTGTACCAATTTGTGAAAAAGAAGCTTGCTGAGGATTATCTATTGATGTATCTTTTACTTTCATGGTTTGCTCGTCAACAGAATGCATAATTTTAGTCAAATTGACGAGATTAGTTTCACCAAGTGAACTGCTTTGACCGTTATTCAACTCATAGTCATCTTGTCTATTTGAATTTTGAAAAGATTTCTCTATATTGCAGATTTCTTGTACTTTCTCAAGATGTCTGCATTCATTAGCGGTATACTGCTTTATGTCATTTTCAGGTGTTCCATCAATACTGATACTTTTGATAGATACTGAGTCTTCACTGGATAGATTACTTGATGAAACAGCTTGTGAGCCATAGCCACTCGAACTTGTAGATGGCGTGTTACTACTAATTGGTGGATCTGTCAAAAGTGACTCCAAAGTCCTGGAGGTTGGCATTCTTCTTCGGATCGTGTGATTGTTAGATTTAGTACCGGCCTAAAATTGAGAGATATTGAATGATATATAAAACAATTTGAATTATGTTTTCATTTAGAAATTTAGGAAAACAATCTACCAGCTGTGTAATCTTCTCATACTGATCTTCATCCTCGTATTCTTCCTCTAAGTTTGTATCAGAGATCAAATCTAAGGACTGCTTCCTGGGAGATGAATGTTGCTCCTCATGAAGGGTGGTCATTCTTGGAATTTTTATATTGGCAGGCGAAGTTAAACCTGCAAGACATTCCTAGTTAGCATATAAACACGTACTACTTCACACTGCCAAATATACTTCAATAAATTAGCATTAAAATCAAGTTTTATTGAACCCATTCCCATACACGAAAGAAAATATATTTTCGAATATGGATTTTAATTTTTGGATTTTTAATAACGAATGTCAAGTTTTTAAGAGATTTTTTCAATAAAGAAAGAGTTAATGATAACTGAAACTTTGCATGTTTTATTTTTCTTGAAAAAAATTAGCCTAATGAATCTTTAGTTTTGAGTCAAGATAAATACATATTTTAAAATAAATTAAACTCTTGGCTTAATGTTTCACGATTTATTCAACAATATGTATAATCAACATGTTTCGAGCGTTAGCTCATTTTCAAGACTGTCTTTCAGTCTTTGAATCAAGTTTTCAGTCTTGAAAATGAGCTAACGCTCGAAACATGTTGACTATACATATTGTTAAATAAATCGTGAAACGTTAAGCCAAGAGTTTAATTTATTTTAATATTCAATTATGTTTCACCAAGAGTTAAGCGAGAATTCAATCTCAGTCATTAAATACATATTTATATAATTATCACTTATTTGAATATGTATTCAAGAAATGTAATTGAAATATAAATAAATTTTCACAGATTTTCTTTGAAAGATGCATTATCTTTAATTTGAATGAATAGTGAATGGGTCCCATAGGCAGTGAAATGGAAATGAAGCTTCTAATAGAAAAGGAAAAAAAAAATAACGACATACAAAATATCTTATAAATCTAATTGCTAAAAAAATAAATAAATATTTGGATCTTCAACTTAAAACATTAAAATCATCTCCCATCTACATTTAAAAGATGAGAACGTACGTTTCGACGATCCAGGTGGCTGTTGAAGTCTTAAAGAATTCAAGTTGATGTTTAAATTCAGGAATGTTGGTCGTGCTGCAATAGTAATCAAGGTTAACACAAAATATTAGCTTTTTTCTAAGAACCACTTTAGAATATTCAACTTACACAAACAAAATGAAGTCTAATGATTATTTCGAATTGAAGTGCAATTTACTTCTACTCTTTTAATATTTTCAATTATTTAAGTTTTTTCCTAAGATCTTAGGAAAACACATTGTGACCACATATATGTAACGTAAATATTGAAATCGATATATCTAATAATTAGACATTTTTTATTAATTAGAAATAATTTAATTATCTGAAATAACTATTAGTATTAGATCAGAGATAATTAGGAACTGTGTGTATGAAACTTGTAATTCAACTCGCATTCCAATATATTTAGCGATTTAAATCATGTGTCGGTCTTATAAACCCCTACTTATTTGCAATAAGTTGAATATAACCGAATAATGCTATTCAATTTAATTTTAAATTGCCTGAGTTTGGGTAATATCAAAGATGACATGCTGTTCAAATTGAAGTATAGATACATTTTCAATTATATCTGCTTTTCCGACTAATCACGTATCCTTATCAATAATGACCACCCTGTGCTTGAGTAGAGACCTTATGTCCGAATCATTAAGTGTCAAAATGAGAAAAACAAAGATAACCCTTGGAAGCACGGAAAAATATAAAGACATGAAATTCTCAGAATACAAGTTAAACGGCAAAAAATGAATTTTATATGAAAATTGGAAGTGAATAAATGAGTTTTTCGGCACTTAGCATATAATGTACAGGGTAACCATCAATTTTTCCAAATTTCAAGTTTACAAATTGAATAACCTACGCGTTAAAGTCAAAGAGACAACTTTCAAGCTAACATACAACAGAACATGCAGATATTTGCTTGCCAATTGTTTCAATTTCATTTCCTATTGATAACGAATCCAACTCTAATTTCATATGCTACGCATGCTCAAGATGCTCTGTTTAGGCACAATAATACACAGAAGAGTACAATGCTCTTCTTGGCACATTAATCAGTCTCTGTGACTTCATTACAATGTAATGTTAGTATGTATAATACTATACTACTTGAGGTCATATACAAAAGGTTGGATACGAATGGATATATTACTATGGTTGAACTATTTATATTGGGGAAATGTATTATCATACAAAAAATTATATATATCACATCAAAAGTTTATATCATAGAGATTGCTTTTGAATTAAAAAAAATATACAACGTCATACTTTTATCAAACTAGAAACAGTAAACAACTGTAAAATGGAATAATTTAATAAACACATTCTGTTCACATTTAATGTGATGGTAGCCCATGAAGTCTGAGCATACCATAAAAATCATAAACTGAACTACAAATACTATGAATTCATATAAATGCCCAAAGATGTTATTCAGAAATATCACAAAATATCACTCTGGAAATAAGAACTATTATCAACTGAAACTTCCATTGACTTTGACTTATCTATAGCTGAACCTGATAAGTACCAGTTTGATTTTATCCAATGAACGATTTATATTGAATATGAAAACAATATTCAATAGTTTATATAATTCATTAAACAATCGCTGTGGTTCAAATTTCAAGCATTCTTCCCCAACAAGAATGGACAAAATTCGTTATTTTCAAACCATGCTAATCGTTCTACTTCATCATTTCTACTACCTACTAAGGCTTTACTTTGAGATAAAGAACAAAATCTAGGCGAAGTTACATAAGCGTAATGAATGAAAAAATCAATATAATTGAAATTTTCAAACGTTTTTCGTTTTTAATAAATCATATTAAAAAATTAGTTATATTTCAAGAATGCAGAGAATTCTAACTGCCATAAAATGAAGTGAATTAAGCTCAAAGCGAAGCCTCGTTCAAGCAGACAATTCGTTCTTCCTTATGTCACCTATAGCAGACTCAAAATGCAAGCCTCCATTTTACCTGAAAGAATGGAGCCTTGTGGTTGCAGAAAAGAGAAATTAATTCAAAATTAGTTTAATTTCCCTCTTGAATCTCCATCTATCGAACATAATCTTTTGCAACACTGGAAATATTATTTTCTAAATTGACTATTCTATTTTTCAGCTTCATTTTCTAATCTAATTTTGGGAGGTTGTTAATTTTCCAAGGAAAAATGCTATTACACTACTCACCTAATCCAAACGGTTTGGAAGGTGAAGTTTCAGTTTCTTTTCCAAAACTCACGCGACCTTTTAACGGCGAAATTCCATGAATGTCACTGTTCAATTCTGAAACGCTCTCAGATCTGGACATCGACAGTGACTCTGTGCTCAAGTTCTTCAATAGCTAAGAAAATTGATGAATTACACAAAACTCTGCATCCATAAATAATCGATATTAAAAGGAACTTATAATTTAGAAAAAAGGTAATAATATTACAATAACAATTAATTGTGAAAATAATAATTTTCACAAATCATAAAAAGAGGAATTTATTGCATTCATTAAATTTTATCAACAAACATATATGCCAATATTTTCTAGCAAACAACTAAATTTTATTTTCACCATACCCCATTCTTAGTATTCAATTCCTTCAGATGCATGACAAAGGAGAAATTATTAAGTATAAGTTTTATGCAAAATTAAAAATAATATTGAAACTTTTATTAAATATCGAGTCATTTAATAACAAAAATATTAATTATGATATATTATGAAAATACATTATAAACATAATCTGGATCAACTACAAAAAATACAGAATAGATTATTAAAATTAGTTTTTAAAAATAATGTACTATTGTATTTTATAACCAATATTAATAAAATAATTTCAGAGGAACCGCTATATTCCACTTGCTTACGATTTATCTTTTTCATGGTGCTCAAATTAAATGCAAATTTTCAAAAATTGTGGAAGGATTATGAAGACAATTCTATTAATAAATAAGTTAATAACACTGACAACAAAATCTAATGCAATCAAAATTATATTACCTGGAAATTCGGCACACTGGCAGTTTTCCTCATTAAAGGTTGACCTTTAGCTTGTAACAATTCTTTGACAGCAACATTTTGCCTTAGACGATCTAAAGTTAAAATACTTTCAACCGCGCTGACACCTCTAGTATACTTTTCGATGTAACTTTCACCATCTCCCCAAGATGATTCCTCTCCAGAAGCGGCTATCTGTGCAAGAGACTCTCTGTCTTCTAACTCTTCACTGGCTTTAGGTACATTTGAAACAACTTCATAAGTAACACCTGTATGGGTGATCGGATCCAACCTTTCAATTCTTCTCTTTAGTCGGTCTTTCAGGCTGTATTGTTTATAGATATTGAGAGCTAAACGTTTTCTGAGAACCAAATCCATTGGCGCAGGATGCGAAAGTCTAACTGTGGTTCGTAAAATCATATAGACTCGCTCATTTTCTGCAATAGTTGTTGAGGTAAATTATAAACAGAGATGTATAACTGCTGATGTACTCACTTTCAGTAATCTTATTCAGATGTGCGCTATCATGGATTGAAGAATCCCAACTGGCAACAGCGCAAACATCCTTTTCTAAGCTGTGTAGAATATGCAAACTGTAAAACGTGCTTCCGTGTTCTTTTGGTAAAATAGAATCGGCACCAGCAATTGTTAACTCCTCGCCAGACTGATGCGTTGACAAATCATCAGCTGAAATTAGAATACATTATTCAAAATTGTAGTGCTGATTATTTACACCGCACCATTGAGGTCTAAAAATAGTACGGGCACATAGGGCTCCATTCCAGGCGGAGGAGTCCATATGGCAGGAGCACCTGGTATTCCAGCACCAGGGTCTGGCAACAAAACTGCATTTCTTTCTTCTGTCAAATTGACCCACTGATCCATCAAACTTTGTTCCCGTTCTAGATCTTGGTCAGATTTGTCAAGTTTCTGAAAAAGTTATTGAAACGGAAATACAATAATTGCCAATAAAATGCGTCGTCAAACCCACTAATAATAAAATATGGTTGAAAACTTATGTCGTTAATTGTCGGTATATCGAATTCTAAATACCAAAAAGTGAGATCTGTTATAGACTTTAAGATATGTTATCTGGAATACTTGAGAAGTTATTTATTAATTTTCAGTAAGCTTACATCTAAAAGTTTATTGATTTGTTGGTTCAGATATTCCTTTCTCCTAAGTAAAGCTTCACTCCATTTTTCTCTCAAACTAGTGAGGTCTTCCTCTTGATATGAATCTAATTGTTTTTGTAGTCGGTTTCGAAGAATTACACTGCCTACTTCAATTTTCATGATCTGCTGACAAATTATAGGTAGTGTTCCCGAATTTTGAACTGGTTTTACCCTGACTTGTATTCGCCTTTGCTGACCTTGACGAAGCTGATAACAACCACCAGTTAGAAGCTCATTCCTGGAGATTACCTCAACAGGTGCATACTCCCCTTGCTCATTTAATTCTTGAATTTCTACCCACAATTCAATTTTTCTGGTAAGTTCAGACCATCTGTCGACTAAGGATCTCGCTTTGGCCTCCAACTGTTGCTGAACTTCCCAACCTGGCTTGTGCTTTGAAAAACCAGCACTGCGATTTCCCCATACCTCTATCGATAATGCACCCTCTGAAAAATGTTCAAGCTTGAGAAAAACTAGCTTCTATAAAAATTTTCATTGCGCATTCTTCATCGCAACTATTTCACTGTACTCACCTGTACAATGTTCCAGAAACTCTTCGCTAACAGGTACTCTAAAATCTCTAATATCATCGAACTTAAATCTATCCTTTTGCAAAACTACACCATTGCCAGATTGCGTATTATCAGGAACTTTAGTAGGTACAACTATAGGTTCAGGGTGATTCCAAAATGTGTACTGGCAAAATACATAGTGCGACAAAGACAGAGGCAGACCTGAGGCCTGCTTAATATGAACACGACAGGTAACCGTTGAGGTAGATGGTGAATCATCTTCATCATTACTACTATCTGAAGATATGTCTGAGGCTGCTTCACTAATTCTGTCTTGTGGAAAATTTCCTTGAACTCGAGAAACTTCAACCTTAAAAGAAAAACCTAGTTTAGGCTCATTCCACTCTTGTATAAGTAGTTGAATATGATTTGATTAATAATAATAAAAACCCAAAACTTTAAGGTACATATATAGAAAACAGCTATGATATACTGTGAAATCCTTCAACTCTAAAAACAGTCTAGAGTAGTATATCTTACCTGGAGTCGACCAGCGACTTCTCCTTGCTGACTTATAATAGGAGTATGATAATCCAATTTGACATCATGAAATAAAGCTTCTAAAAATATATTGGCAACACCTATTAAATTGTGATTTTCCTGCGATTCGAAAAAGGGATCTGAGGTTGGAGATACTGGCTCACACTGTAACAAATCATGTTTCATCACATATCACACAACAATCCAATTTTAACAAAATAACAATGAACACTCACCATTGAACTGTGGCTACTTTTTTCCATCTGTTCATCATATATTTCTCTCATATCTATTATTTTGTTTTCCAACTTTTCCATGGACCATACTTGACTAGAATTTCCACGCTTTACTAAGATAGCTGGTTCACTTACAAATGCACCTTTCTAAAACACAGATTCAATTTTGACAAATGTTAGATATTCTCCAAAATTTCCTTACCCTCCTATTTGGACTTAAATTAGCAGGGGGTATCTGCAGAGTGACGCTGTACTTTGTTTGTCTGCCAGTTTCTTCAGCAAGCACATTTGCCTCTTGTACAAGAGCATTAGCACGCAATATGTCAGTTTTTAATTGTCCTATACTACGCTTGAACATTTCGTCTCTTTCTTGAGCCCATTTCTCCACTCGCATTTGTGTTGTAGGTGTACAAGGAGTTGTTTTACCAAATCTCAATGGATCATCAGAATATGGAGGATATGGGGTTGAGGGTGACATTGTGCTTCGTAGTTTCTGAAATTGCCTTTCAAATTCCAATCGTTGTTTCTCCAATGCAACTGGCGGAAGAAAGAATTAATAACAACCTACCATTTATTTCAAGTCAAGAAAATAATTTCATAGGCTGAACCACAATATGTTAATTTATGAAATAAAAATAATAAAATAATGTGATAAAACATAAAGTTAAAAATTATATATAATATATGTAAGTATCTTTATTGAATTATGCAATGTTATAACAAAATGAACATTTCTTTACTCAAATTAAATATCCTAGTAGTAGTGTTATTTCCCAGGTAGTATTTAAAATTAACTGTATATTCAAACAAACCTTGTTTATCCTCCTCATGTTGTTTTTCCAGACGGGCAATGGCAGCTTGTATAGGAGCGTTGCTCATTTCATTCAACATAAGTTCATCACGAGCAAAATTATAATCAATATTTTGTGCTGGTGTTTGAGGCTCAGAAGTAGCAGCTGCAAGAATAACTAGAGTAGATTCCGAACATAATAATACAATCGTAAATCTACCAGCAATAGACATTTTAAATTAATACGAAAAAAACTAACTTACAAACTGATCGCGGGCAGTTCACCCTAAAAAAATGGTGGTTGCCCCAGACGATCCTGTCGCCATGTCTGAGTTGTGTTCTAGTTGTAACCTGAGAACCGTTTATAAAAGAACGTGCGTTGCTTAGTGGCTCGAGAAATAATTCACCATCTTCAATTGAGATTGTACAGTGTTCTGGCTGGATTCCCAAACCAGACAGCTGGATATCTGGTTCTGGACCCACGCCATCACCTTTCGCACCTACCACCGTCTTTTCCTGAAGAAAAAATACCACACTTGATAATAATCTATCGTATGAACATAGAAGAACTTTGGCAATTAAAGTATCTCACCTTTAAGTAATATACTAGTAACTCATTCAGAGAAGGATCCGCGTTCAAATTTACTAAGTAATATTTATTCTTTTCCACCTTAATTCCAGACGCCTGAACACTGATTCCCATTTTCTCTAACGCTTGCTGTCTTTCGTTCTGAATTCGTTCCGTTTTCATTAGCTTCTCCTCCCATGTTTGGGAAACTTCTTTGTACAATTTTTCACTCTCACTCAGCTTTTGATGAATTACACTTTGTGGATCATCCACTGGTGAACCCTAAAAATTAATAATTGAATAGTTACAACGAAATTTGATGTTTCAACTTCTTGCTTAAAATTGTTCAATAATTTATTTAGCAAATGAATATGAATCGAAACTCAATTTCGCTTTTCAAGGAAAAATTGGCTCTGAAAAACGCAAAGTAATTTTTTCCTCAAGCCACAAAACTAGTAATTAATTTATAAAGTAAATGACAATAACAAAGGACGAGAGGTATTAATGTACCATAAGAAAAATATTAATTGACTGAAAATTAATATCTTACGGTGGCATGTTTCAACATTTCTTTCAAAGCTTCAACCTCCTGTCTCAATTCCCTAATTATTCTAGCGTTAGGATCCTCATTTACAACAGCATGATTAACAATTCGTTTAGCTCTATCGGCATATCGTAATGTTGACAATGTTTCTTCAAAATTATCTGCAGCTGGAGAAATTGTAGCAACCATCACTGTTTTACTGTTACCACCTAAGTTGTCTTTTAGCAGCCACGTCAACACTGAATCTCGATACGGTACAAACTTGTCTTTATTTTTCGAATGCCCTAAAGATTGATCAGCCAATTTTGAAATAACTAGACCTAATGTTGTTAGTGATCTGAAAATATAATTTAATTCAATAAACCAGTAAGATAAAAGTAATTTTCGGTTTGCTAAAATATTCTATTAATATTGATTCAATAAGCAATGGAAAATTTATTTATTTGAGGTTTATTATAAATACAATCTGACTAAATTGTTATGAGAAAATCGACTTGAAGCCAAAAATATACGTACTTATTAATATTAGAACCTTCTTTTAGTCGTTCTCCCACAGCACCAGTTTTGACAGCTCTTTCAGAACCTGCTAAATCCACCAACGACATTCTACTCACTTTTTCGCCTGACACTCCCGTTTTTTCATCTGTCAAAGTCTGGGTAAGTATCACAGTGAAAACTGCATGAGACCTTGACGATTCACTGTTCATGTTCGTAGCAGCCACTGTACGAGACTTGTTACCCTCTGCCATCAAATTATCGATGTCCTACAGACAATAAAAGAAATTTTTTTACTGAAGATTTCATTTTTTTACTAAAGAAAGATCCATAAATGATATATAATAGAACAGAATGAAGCAGAGTAAAATTTAGATTATACACTTGTTCTAAAATATATATTTTTTGGTTAACATGTCAATAGAAAGTCAATAAAAAATTCAACAAAGTACATCTATCAATACTTGAATTGGTTAATATTGAACGTTTGTGAGAAATAAAAACAGAATTATTGTTCAATTCCAAAAACCAAAAGTAATATGAAACTTAAAATACACAGCATTCACGATAATTTACCATGGTTTGAAATCTATTCCACAACATTCAAATCTAAAAAATTAGTACAATATGAAGAACCTGGATATGAAAATTATTACCTGAAATGAAGTCACAGCCAGCTGTGACAATCCATCAACATAAGGCCCCAGTACATTGTGTTCTCGTACTTTTAATGACTGCTTATTAGTCTTTGGATCCAGTAGATCATGTACTTTCTCGTTGTAAATTTCCATGTAACTCACTTCAACTTTGTAAGTCAGCTCCGAACTCTCCTGATTGCTTATTTTACCAAAAAGGGAATCACACAAGCGTGGTATTATACCTTTGTTGTCTTGAGAGCCCATCATCGTATAAGATTTTCCTGATCCTGAAACGACAACAAAAAGTTTGTGGTTTGCCAAAATTTTTTTTATATAAATGAGTAAGTGAGTTTATTGGTGCAGTATACAAATGAAAAACTGTTTTTACACAAGTTTCAATATAAAATATGATTATTAAAAATTTTTATACATATGTGAAAAAATATATATAAATATCTGTCCTCAAATCAACAGAAGAAAAACAAATTATATCCTGTACTAGGTCTCTAAAAGTCTATAACAAAAAACTCTGTAAAACAATAAATCACATTTTCTATCAGAAAATTCCGT
Organism: Henosepilachna vigintioctopunctata; assembly: GCA_030704895.1. Taxonomy (NCBI): domain Eukaryota; kingdom Metazoa; phylum Arthropoda; class Insecta; order Coleoptera; family Coccinellidae; genus Henosepilachna; species Henosepilachna vigintioctopunctata. Next base: position 5,035,215 of record JARQZJ010000122.1, on the reverse strand, counting down.
AATAGTGGTCTGAACTTATTTGTGCAGATTTTTTGAGGCAATGAATCGAAAAATTTCCAACATCAGTAATTCGGACCATTGTGGAACCTGTTCAATCTGGTGAAATTCAGTCTAACATCGATTTAAATATCGTATAATAACGGTGAATACTACCACCCATAGATATAGTCTCCGGTTTCATAAGAGTATAATAAACAAACAAAAACATATAAACCTGGGTAGGATAGTATGCGCAATTTTCTGTAATTATTTTTACAAAATGCCCAATAAGCTGTGTCTTAAATAAGTCTAATTGCTTTCCTCTGTAGTCTTAATATGGTCTCCCTAGCTCCACAACAATGACCCCACATTAATAAGTCATATCGAAGCGCAGACTCAAAAAGAGTGTATATATATATATATATATATATATATATATATATATATATATAAATATATATATATAAATATATATATATAAAAGATTTATGTATATTAATATATATTTTTTAGTTGTCGTTTCCTTAAAAATGGTAGCTTAATCATCCAGATTTAAAAGTATCTTTGAATATTATAGTAGATACTATAGTAGTATTTATACTGTTGAAGGTTCAAATGTTTATTGGTTTCTGTAGTTAATTACGATGTGTTTGTATAAACACATATTGTTGCAAAATTATATTCTTTGGATATTCGTTGAATATCATAGTGAAGCATATCTTTGAGGCACTGACAAATTGAATATCTAGAAAGAATTTCAAAAGTGAAGATTCAAAAAACTGAGATTTTCAAAAACGAATATTTACAGAGCGTTTACTGTCATAGGCACAAATACTGGTCATAAGTGCAAATAGAATTTTCAGTCTTATCTAAGTTATGTTCTCAAAGAAATGGCATTTGTCGTAAAATGTCCACATTTTACGACAAATGCTATTGCAACGTATGAAGAAATGAAAATCATTCAACTTTTATGAAAATAACGTTAGTGTGATGAGTTTTCCTTCAACTTGTGCATCACAATGTGATGTAATATGTAATGATAGGTTCTATTTTTCTTGTACTTACAAATACAAAATCGAACTAAAATGAAAGGGGGACGAAACACAAAGACGTGTGATAAATAAGTTCATTTATAATAATTTTCAATTTTTGATAAACAATTATTTTAAAATAAAATAATACGACTAGCAATAATGATTTGGTTCCTTAAAAATGAAAGAGCAATTTCACTTTCAAGCACCCAAATCGATGAAGTGTATAAGAAATTGTTTCCTAATTCATATATACAGAAAAAGGTCAAGATTGCAGGAACATAAAGCAGGGAACTAGACGCGACCTTAATAATGGGGTCATTATTTTTGCCTTTAGCCATTTATGCTGAAGTTCGCAGTTACAAGACTAACACTCTATGTCAGGGGCGGCATGAAGAAGGAATTTGAACTCCTTTTTAACACTAAGTTAATGAAAACTTCTAAATTTATTGGTAAGCAACAACTAAGGTTAACATTCTGAAAATGCAAAGTTTTTCTAGACAAGACCTCAGTGTCGCAACTATCTCGAACGAAACGAATTAATATGAAATGAATATCAACTGAATTATGTCTGTATGTCGTACAATAATAGGATAATATCCTGTTCTTTCATATGTAATTCAAGATTCTTCTTCAGCTTGATTTAAATACGCGAAAACGGAACGAGTATTGTGATGATGAATGAATTCCAAATCGGAAGCATGGAAGCGAGTGAACTCCTTTTATTCTAATAATAACACACGCACCGGGTTGACTCCTCTTAGTAAAATATACGACAGATATAAAATTAAACTTCCTATTCGGTAAATGTAAATAGAAACTACCAGAATTTGGCATTGAACAGAACCAGTGACGTAATTCCTCGATCAATGACTGACTTCGAAAGCTATCGGGCGTTTCAAGTGTGAGGAAATATCAATTCTTCTACGGAAATATTCGTATTGACACATGCAACCACTTATATGTTAGCGGAATATTGTAATGCGAAATGAATGCGATGAAAGCAGTATGCTCTTTATCACATCATCGTTTGATAATCGAAGAAATTCTTTCTGAGGAACCGACAACAGTGAGTAATTTGCATGTTTCCACAAAAATTGAAAAATGCAAACCGCAAAACGGATATCCTTAGCGTAAAGTTGTCTCGTCGAAATAACGAGTAAACCCTAAAAGCCCCTACAACTGAAGAAAATTCTACATATAAGTGGCCGTAGAAAAACAAAATATAATTCAGACCTCTTAACTGAATTGCATAGAAATGCACGATTCTAAAAAAACTGAAAAATGATTCCCTTTTTACGTTAAAATTGCGAAAAAACTTGCAAATATCTGAAAACCCTAAAACACACTTTTCAATTCAATTCAGGAAACCTTTCAATTCAAATATTTGTCCTTTTGATTACTATTTCTGTATACTTCATTATTTTCTTGAAATTTTACAGCGAAATATTCAATTTTACATGCCCGGTTTTTTTTATGTGGCCTTATGATGACATAACTAAGTAGCGCTTGTGGTGGTGTAACGTTATCTATCCCCATTATCGTACAAGCGTCGCGTCGTCCCGTTTCGGATGGCGTCTCCCAGAGTTCCGCCTCTGAATCGTCGAGACGAACTTCCCAGGTTTAATTAACAGAATACACAAAAGTGGATGAGATAAGGGACTAGGTCACGCAAACTGTCGCGCAATCGATACCCGAATGAATATATTTGAACAAAGCAACACGTCAGTTGTACTTGGAACTAAGTACGTTGACAAGCGTCCAAAATTCGATATCATCGATAAGATTTATTGAAAATGTTTAAAAAAAAACAATCCGAAACATTCTGCTTAAAGATAACGTGTGCGATTCATTTCAAGAATTAATACATCAGTAACCTAATATCGTTATTCCATTTTTATAGAAATCAACACGCAAATAAACTAAAAAGTAATCAATTAATTACTCGATAAAAATGAGCGAGTCTAACAAACTGGTAACAAATCTGCTATAATGAGAAGGGGTTAGTACACATTAAGAATCTTCGTAGCACTTCTCATTTTGATTAAACTATGTTAAACAAATTTATCGGATGTCCCCTGATAAAAAAAGGGACAAAGTTATTTTTCCATCGCTTCATAATTCACCTACACCATAGGTAAGTTCATTCGAGACCTCTTCATACAACCGTTATCGTAGTGCATAAATCTAATTTCAGCTAGTACTGATAAATTATGCATTCTGTCAATTCCCCCCTTTTCAGTGGAGCTATCAATATGACAAATCAGCAATAGCTGTGACTCATAATTGAAATCAACATTATACAACTTGGGAGAACCGTCCGGAAAATAAAGCCATTATGACGAAGTGATTGATTTAAGTGATCTAATTTGTCCAATTTCTAATTTGGCGTAAATGTAAAAAAACGTGTTCGCTATCACCCAGTACTTACGTCGGAAAAGGTTCACGAAAAATAAACGATGGAAATACAGTAAACGAGGGATTTACCCGTTTTAAATACCTCGCCAGGAGAAAATAAAGACATTTATTCCAGTTTGTTTATGTCAAAAATAACACTGTTAGGGTTAATTAATTTATTTCAATTTTCAAGAAGCATATACAGAAAAGTATGGTCGCTTCAACATCGATGACAATTCTTTTCTCTTTGCTGCAGAAAATACCTATTATATATTCAATATATTGCGATTTGTAGGAATAACGAATCGTTTAAGTACACCGTCATCGACCTGGTCGGAATAACACAACCGATGCAATTGTTAGCAATGCCGGCTCATTTGGAAATGTAACACGGAGACTGTTGCATAGAGAAACGGCAGCCAGCGGACATTTTCAACAAGTTTCAAACAAACGCTTTCGACTTGGAACTTGTAACTCATCATTTTATTGAGTTTAGTTATTGAACAAATCCGCGTTGAAGTCCGATGCAACTCGTGTAATACAGGCATGATAAAATATTGATTTTTCACGCTTACCACACCTGCCTTTCAATATAAAAGGGAACTTTTATATTAAATATAATAGGAAAGTCAATGAGGTAAGACACTTTGAAATGTCACAACTTTACTCCCCAATGAGGAGTATTTTTAATTTCGTGCCGCGCTATAATAAAACTGGATAATTAATTAATTTAGCACACAGACAATGTTGCTTTATATTCCTATATTTCGTGAATATAGGAATATCTCTTAACAAAAGACCTGTTGAAAATGAGGTTATTATCTACTCAAATATGAAAACAATGTTGAATTTTCATTGAACTAGCAGTAAATTCCCATTTGTTGCATATTATAATTCTTAAATTCACTGAAGATAATAAAAATTAAGTTTCCAAGAATTTAAAAAAATATTAATTATTTTTTTAGGAGAACCAACATGATTTCAAAACTTTCATTATCTTATTGAAATGTTTATTAACGATCAAATCTGTATTTAGGTGAATATTTTGGAAAACATTTTCTGGAATTTCAAAACTTTAAAAGATTAAAATTTTATGAAGTTAATTTCCAAAAATCTGATGGAACGATGTTTCAGGAAAAAATCTCTTTACCTATATAATTATTTTTTGACATAAAACAAAAGAATTATTTTCAAAATCTTCAAAAGCACAAATACACAGATGTATACGTTTTGACTTTCACTCGAAGAAGACTCTTTTTCAATATTTGTATTCAACATTTATCTATATGACACATTGGCAATATAGTTTAACGAAATAACTTCAAATGATAAAAACATAACTATTAGACCCTTTGCACCATATTATTTTGATTGATATATTTCTTTATTACTGTCAGATTAGAAATATAACGAAAAAAAATATTTGGAAATGCAGATATAATTTTTCAATATTGTTAAACGATAATTTGCTGACTAAAATTTTCAATTTCCTAAATAAATAGTAAGCTTACCAGAATGAAACAGAAAATATATGACGGGACTTCTATAACAATAAATATTTCTATTGCACACATAACTCAATTGAAACTCAATTTTCACATTTTCTTTTTACAAACCAAAAAAAGCTGTATTATTATTTATTACTTACTTCACATTATTTATTATTCATACAAAAACATACAAATTCACATACATGAAAAAATAATGCTATAAGAACTTAGTGCAAACAGTAGGACTTCTATTTCTACCCAAGCTTTTTTCAAAATATATCAAACAAAAAATCATTGCCTTACCAGTTTGACCATAAGCAAATATGCATGCATTATACCCTTGAAATGCATTTTCAAGTATATCTCTTCCAAGGCAGTCAAATACAACTGTTTGAGATGCGAAGTTTTCTTTTGTTGGATCCACAGAATTGAAGCAATGATCGAATGCAAATGTCTTGACCTGCTTCCTGTAACAATTTTTTTAACATGAAATATAAACATTTAACATTTGAAAAATTTTCTAATTACAGATGCAAATTATTTATAAAATGGAAAAATCAAATAGTGTTTATAAACTATACTATAGATTTTATGTTGTCATCGAGAACATAATTTGAAGTGTGGTATACCTGAAGTGTTAGGTCAGAATTCATAAATTTATACAGTGAATAAAGATATTCACAATGTTAAATAAGGTATACCTTTCCATTTTCTCCAAAGCACTTGGCTGCCGAAGTATTGTTTGGTCTTTCTCCATTTCCACAACACATTGTGTGCTCAGTTCCAATTCTGTAAATAAAAGGATTACTTTAAAACTTCATTCAATATAATGTTTCAGGTCAGAAGTAGATGTTTCATTAGTTATATTTTTTTACCTATGAACATTTGGTTGTAACATGTTGATTTGTATTATATGAGTAAGTACATTTACACCATAAACGATACCTACGTATTAGAGTGAAGTGTTTTGACAATTAAATTCAATACATACAGTGTCATGTTTATGTTTGGATAAACACATTTTAAAAAACATCACCAAGGCGATCTAAAAGGTGATTTATAATACTTGAATTTTGAGTAGTACAGTAATGTTATGATGTTTACGAAATTGTCTTACCTCTTCGATTGAAAGGACGGACTCTGACTGCCACTTTTATTTTGTCTGTAGACATTTTGACTCCTTTGGATTTATTTATTACAAGAAAATATATATTTACACTATTATCACACTTTCTTTGTATAAATGATCACATAACTATCCATTTTCGAACATGGTAAGTCAGAAAATAGCACGTATCACAACAAAAAGACTCGGAACACAAAACACTTTCGCCATATTCACATGGAAGTGCACGACGTCAATCTATCCTGTCAGTGATTATTTGACGTCTGTCTGGATATTGGACATTGCGCTGATTGTCCATATATGCGCAGCAAAATCTTGAAGATACCGTGTTGACAAGTACACTTTGGGTAATTTAGTGTTATAGAACTGATTTTGTTTTGCTTCTAATCTCCATTTCTTGTCAACAATACCCGAAGTATTTACAGACACAACGGATATTTTTGAAGATGGTAGAGTTTCTTACATGAAACAAAAATTTTTGAGTTCTGTTTATTGGCATTCGTTCCTAGTATTGAAAAACATTTCAACATTATCTTGCACTACTTATGAGTGGTATTTTCTGTTGGTAAAATATTCCATTGCTAGTGGATTCCGACCAACGAATCTTTTACTTCTACTTTCTCTTAGTTTACTTCCCTTGAAGGTTATACAAATAAAAATATTATTTCATTTCGTTCCTGACGCTGTTGAAACAACTCAAAATTCTCTCTGTACCCAAATATCTTATACTTCGAGATATATAATCTAGATGGCGGTAAAGAGTAATGACAATAAGAAATACTGAATATCATGTAATTTAAATTTTAAATCACCGCGAAGTGATTGATTAACATTGGTCTTTCGGTTTTTACTTTGGAGAGAAGTCGAAATAATAGTATAATGTAATTTAAATAAAACTAAGTACCGGCCCAATCGATTAATGAATAGTATAATGTTGCTGATACTACGAATTTCCTATTACAAAGTCACTAAAAACAAATTTTTATATTGATATGTTTCAAATATTCTCTTCATTTTTCGTCTTCAGCAGAAAATCTGTCTAAAATAATAAAAACATTTGTCTGGGTTGTTCTTTGGGGTTCGATCCTAGATCATATATATATATATATATATATATATATATATATATATATATATATATATATATATATATATATATATATATATATATATATATATATATATATATATATATATATATATATATATATATATATATATATATATATATATATATATATAAGGAAATGAAATTTTTTGTGCTTATGGCACTGAATGAAATATTTAAGAAAATGAACACTAGAACATTCATTTGAAAAATTGAAATTAATCAAGAGAATGTTATAGCAGAGCTAGATATGTGAACGTCTACGATGTGATGTCTCCATTATCCTTCAAGGGATGAATGTTAGAGAAATATTGAAATCGATGCCACACCTGATGAAAGTGCGAGACATATATGTTTCGTTCTGCAAGGAACTCGTCAGTCGCACCACGTCCATCGAAGTGAGGCAACGAATAGTTGAATTGAAGTCACAAGAAGATGCTTGGAGGTTGAAATCGTTGCCTCACTTCGATGGACGTGGTGCGACTGACGAGTTCCTTGCAGAACGAAACATATATGTCTCGCACTTTCATCAGGTGTGGCATCGATTTCAATATTTCTCTAACATTCATCCCTTGAAGGATAATGGAGACATCACATCGTAGACGTTCACATATCTAGCTCTGCTATAACATTCTCTTGATTAATTTCAATTTTTCAAATGAATGTTCTAGTGTTCATTTTCTTATATATATATATATATATATATATATATATATATATATATATATATATATATATATATATATATATATATATATATATATATGGATACACCTTTGGCATAAAAATTGTTAAATGGACTATGAAGCCAACATGAAGACGTGCCTTTTTCTATCTCTTTTCGTTATTTATATGTTGAATATCGCTAATAAGCGCTATCTTTCTCTAAGGACCGGTATCTGGGCAAGCGCATTAAAAAAGAGTACGTGTGTTGGGAGAACAATCAGAAGCCGTGCAACTTTGCCAGGTATAGGAAGATTTATTTCATTTGGATATATTTGTTTGATTCATGTAAAAACTCTTTCAACGCCTTATTTAATTTTCTGGTATAGAATAATGTAGTTTTAATTGTTAACTGTAAATTAAGTTCAGATGTGTATGTTTAAGTATTATTTTTTTATAAAACTCTTGAAATAAAAGGTAGTTTAAGGGTTACAGAATAAGGCAAGACCTAAAAGTCGCAACCTTGTATCGTCTATGACACATCACATAACCTAAAACTTCAGTTGTGACACTAGTATTGATTGGTTTAAATTAAGAGGTTCTTAGAGTGAGATATCGTGCTGCGTAATTACGTATTCAAAACAAAGAAAGGATATTTAAATGAGTCGTAGATATATTGCCTTCAGAGTTTAGATTTACCGAGACATCCACGTTAGTATATTTGACCTATGTGTTCGATAACTATTTAACATTAAACAAATAGATACTCCTTTTATTTACAATTAGAAATGTCAAGTACCTCAACAGTAAGCACACTTTATTGTAAATACTATTGTCAGATTGAATTGAATATTTTTTCAGAGTTAATAAAAAATTTGACAGTTTTTGAAGAAACTGATCACAAATTATTGATCTGCTCTCCTGATTTGGCGAGAAAATAGTTAATTTTTCATTAGAGTCAGTGGTTTTACGATTTTCTAATTTGAATAAATATTAGCTTTATTCCAAAATTCCAAGTACATATTCTCCTGGGCACTTATAGGTAGTAAACGTTTACTTCTGTATACGATTCGGTTTTCAGCAGAATTTGTTGGAAGGGAACACAAGGGAAAAAAATCATAACGGCATTGAATAAAATAATACGTAAATATATTTAACGTGAATATAGAATCTTTTTCATTACCAAAACACAACAGAATTATTTAATTGTAACAGCGTTTTCACATGGAGCAAACAATGGAGTATGTTAAAAAGGCCATCTTTACTTTGCAGTGATCTTTATACCATCGATTGGCACGTTTACAAAGTTTCATTATTTCACAATAAGAATCTCCTTCATTTTATATCGGTCAAAATCACTATCAAGTACTGACCTTAAAAACATCAAAGGATCATATTTTTAATGTCAACCGACTTCTCGTACTACACTTAGTGGAATATCAGTAGTGTAAATTTCGTTTACAAACATTGATCAATTATAAAAACACTCTTTAATACATTCCACATATACTTCAAGCTACTTACCCATCAAGAAGGTGTTAGTTTTTATAATACAAAATATAATACTTAGTATAAATTCTATGCTTCAACTGGACACCTAAATTCTATGGTTACTTTGTCAGGTGTGTCATAGATGTGATTACAAATTCAATACAGAAATACGAGAAATTCGTTATTTTGTAAGAAATACTTGAAATAACGAATTCTTTTCATTTCATGCTCAATTTCATTAATCACTAATTTCGAAAAAAACAGATGGAAAGGAAAGGCAAACATATAATTAAAGTCTACGAGTTGAAGCATATAATATAACCAGGGGAATAGTTATTTTTTAAAATCAATTGTATGATTCTTGGTAATGGGTTAGTAGCCCGAACATGTATCGAGTGTATTGAATAATTTTGTAGGTTTTAGTCAAATGTTTTTGAGTATACGACTCACTTTCATGTATACTTTTTTTCAATTTGTGCGTTTATTGTTAACAATGTTTTTACAATTACAACACATGATAATTATCCATTTCAACTTCACGCCAAGGTTTTTTCATGACCCATATATTAACGAAACTAAAAACGATTTCAGGAAGTATTTCTAGAGATCAACGATCACTTTTCAAATGAATGGAGACATTTCCTGGCCAAAAATTGCACTGGTTTTAGTAATCTGAATCCATAATAAATGGAAAATAAGTTTCGCATGTTCAATATCAAATATCATCAGGAAAAGACATTTTCAATAAATTTGTTTACATATTTGCAACGATTACTTAATACTACATATAAATTATTGAATTTCCAAAGAAAATGATCCAAGCACAACCCTACCACTTCTTTGGCGTGGAATGTGCTCATATGCCAATCTGGCTATAACCAGTATTGGAAAAATTAATTGAGTTATCAATTATTTCCTCCAATTCCTCACCAAATCGCATAGATAATATCCAATAAAGTATTTTTGTTCTAAGTACAGATATATATATATATATATATATATATATATATATATATATATATATATATATATATATATATATATATATATATACATATGTTTTATTGCCAATTCAAATTAGTTTCGATACTGCAAAGGCACTTCAATATTTACAATGATATGTTGCACTTGGTATCCAGTGCTAAAAGAGGATTATTGAAAATATCTAAGGCAGCCCTATTGTCGTGTTTCATTCTGTTTAAAGTGAGATCAATATCATATAAAAATGTTTGGTTCGCAAAGACCAAATCATTTTTTATTTGAACTGTCTTGAAAGTGATACAAGTATTTAGAAATGTTTCAAAATTTGAGAATATGTTTAATAGTTCATTTACACTAACATAAGGTTTATAAACATAATAAAATTGAAATTAATCAGTCGAATTTGATGAACCTAAAATTGTTAAAATTCAGATCTACTTGAAAACGTAAGAATGAGACATTGAACATTGTATGTTTGAAGTACTCAATTCGTAAAATTCATAATTTGAGCTCAATTTCACAATAGTCAATTCTCAATAATTCTCTTTCAGAACCATTTCGCTATTTTACACTAAAAATCACTTTTTGTATCACTAAAATTATGAGGAATAATTTAGATGATTCGCTTATTATACTTCAATTCGTTTGTTCACTAAGCCCAATAGTTACAGGCAAATAAATGTACATTCTCAATATTGAAGAAATATAGATTACATCTAAGGTCAGAAAATTAAAACATTTCCAAAATACTAACAGACTATCAATAGCCACTTCTTTATGGTGAGGCTAGGGTTTAAACATATAGACGATTTCCACAGATTGTTAAAAATGATCTTTGAAATTATTCTCATTGCTAAGAGAGTAATTCTGAAAACTTCTATTTCATTTCTTGTGCGCTTAATTCGTTTGTCCAGAAAAATATTACCAGTTATTCATCATTTTTATTAGTCATAGAACGTATGTCGGAACTAATTTTGTTTCTGGATATGTAGTTATTTTAAGCAAGAAAAATCTTTAAAGGTCTGTTGATAACTTACGAACTCAATTAAACAAAAGAAGAATGTATTACAAATACGTAGAATATTCGATAAGCCACGCAATAACAAAACTCGAAACGTACCGTGATAATTATTAATTATTATTAATATAAATTTAATTCCTGCAAGTCGTTCCGCGTCCGCAATATTCAGCATTCTCTATGTGGCGCCATCTCTCGTAATCTTGGAAATTTAAAAAAGAAATATCAAAAAACTTCGTTTATAACCTGTACCTGTGATGCTATTGAATATTGATTTCAATCTTCAAATTTGAATGTCCATCTAGCTTTATATCAATGCTTACTTATTTCACCAGTTACGTCATATACAAATATTTATATGCTTTTTCAACCACAAATTAGCAAGATATAATGGAAGGAAACTACTATAGATTGCATAGCTTCAATAAAAAACTAACAGATGGAGCAAAGTAGAATTAATTGGCATTTGCATAGTTATAACAATAAATTTTTTTCACGCTATTCAAATCAAATTTATTATTGCCTGAACTTGAGATAATATTGAATATTATACAAATTGTGGAATAAAGTCTTCGTTAAGTTACGTTAGTTATAAATTGGCCTCAATTTTTTTTTTCAAATCTAATGTCTCCTTGAGCGATAAATTTAATTCAACATTAATTGAGTGATTCAAGACTGCGCAAAGTTTTTTTTTATCAGAAAGCGCGCAACGGACTCATTCATTGCAACACAAATAAGACAACAATTGCGGAGAAATCGTCTTCGAGTCTTTTATTCGAGTCTCTTCTAACCTCACCCAGAGTGTCAACATTATTTGTAGATCTCCTTACGAGTTTGGCATTAACGAAAAATTTCAAATGTTAATTTCACGCCAATGACTGTCGATAGACTACATACTATCACTAGGGGCGTATTGCCTACGTTGTACGATTCAAAACAAAAATATAGAAACATTGATCTGCAGGCGATGAGGTCACGCTATCATATCTATATCTAGGGTGTCCCCTTCCACTGCGTCCATATGGCTACAAGGTGTTGGCAACCTAGGTTCACAAGGATCACATATTAAACTTTCTGGATGACCAGGATGAGCGGGAGATGATGCTAGTAGAGGCTCAGACAGCATTGGATCGTTGTTGACAGCACTTGCAGATTCGTCGTCATCCATAAGGTCGTTCATATTCTGCAAGCTCAGCGTTGCTTCTGATATTATATCGGGCATCTGAAAAATAACAATTTCATGAATAATATAATTCAGAATATTTGGATAAATAGCACAAAAAATTTCGATACACTCGATATATGTTTCAGGACACATATCCAACGTGACTATACGTCCCGCTTTGGGCGGGACAGTCCCGGTTTCGGCCAGTCTGTCCCGGTGCCCCCCGCGAAGTGCCGTTTTTGCAAACAGATCAAACGATAATTTGAAATTTATTTTCCCAGAATTGAATTTTATTCAAAATCTTCCACGCTAAAAATTTTGGTTACATTTGCTGCACACACAAGCAGCGATCTTTCTTTTATGAAGCTGTGTTGAAAATCGAGAGCCACTACTGGAGCTTAGTAAGTCGTGCATATTCAAGTATTGGGTCTTTAATGCTTTGATTATTTTGTGTAATTCTACCTTCCATAATGAAAAACTTATGAAACAAGGAAATTATATACGAGTACTATGATGTTCGAATTAATTGGGACAAAGTATAAAAACAATGTTTTCGTAAAATCTTACCTTTTAATGAAGTAGGTATATACATACAAAATAGCGTAAATTCTTCATATTAATATGAAATATGTACTCCTTTTGCAGAAATAACTTCTTGAACTCGTCTAGGTATCGATTCCACTAGCGTAGCGCAGATTTTTTTCAATTCGTCATCATGAAACCAAAAACCACACCTGAATTGCACCCATAATCATTTTTTCTTTAGTAGTGAAATCCATTTTTGCCACTCCTTTTTTTAAAATATTCCATAAATTCTCAATGGGATGGAGATCAGGTGAATTCCCCGGCCAATCGAGTACTTTTATTTAATTCTCATGCATGAAGGCCTGCAGTTGTTTGGAATTGTGGCAGGGAGACAGGTCGTGCTGAAATGTTCCATCAATCGTTTCCATGAATGGGACAATCCTGGTGCGCAATATTTCCATATATTTCTCTGAATTCATCATCCCTGCTATAGGAGCTAATCGTCCAGTGCCATTGGTTGTGAAAAAATCCGAAAATATTTGTTTCGAAGAATGTTTTACTGTTTGCTGGATGCGATCAGACCGCAAAGTTTCCCCATCACTTCGTCTAACACTTGATTTGTACCCTTAAACAATTAAATGTGTCTCATCACTAAAAACCACCTTCTTCCAGTCGTCCACAGTCCACGCACAGTACTTCTTGGCTCATGCCAAACGTTTCTTCATGATTTTCTGGGTAAGCAGTTGCTTTCTTCTTGGTCTTCTTGCTTTACGACCAACCTCCAGCAGTCGTTTTCGCACAGTTGAGGTGCCCACCTCCACACCAGAAATCATCAAATCCCTTCGAAGATCAGCGCTTGTCTTCCTCGGAGTAATTTTGCTATTTCTTATCAACAATTTGTCTGTTCTTGGAGTAGTTTTGCGTTTGCGGCTAGAGTTTCCTTTTCTTTTTGGAGACGATGAGCCACTTTCTTCAAATGTTTTTAAAATTCTCGAAACGCTGGACTTTCCCCCACCAACAGTTCAGCTATATATCTAACAGTCATTGATGTGTGTTCATTAAGCGCGATAATTCTGGAACGCTTCCTCGGAGTGATATCCATTTTTGGACAACACTGCACGTATCAAAATTGAAACCACCAACTGTCGCACCGGTAGGCTCACAACTAAATTGCTGGCGAGGTAAAATCGGTAAGAATGTAAATGATGGTCAAGGTCGAACCCTCACGTCACCTCAAGTAGTAAACAAGTAGATGTGAGGGTGTTTGGGACACTCTGGGACTCACATACTTAGTACACTAACTCAAACGAAGAAAAAAAAATGTTTGTCCCAATTAATTCGATCAGCATAGTAATTCTTTAGATGTGCCGCTTTGGTACAAAAATAAATGCTCACGTTACCCATATCCCATATATAAATAACCCATTATCAAGAGTTTAATGTTTTCTGTAAGAAACTTTTGGTGTAGTGCCAAATACATATGTCTAGTGTAGGTACTGAAAAAATAACTGGAATTTGGCAACTTGTTTATTTATGATATAAAATATCGATTAAATTAAATTTTTGTTCCATTGAACACATGTTATAAACCCTTTTTATGTTAAATTGCTAAATTATTGAAAACACAGCTAAAAGCATCGTATAAAACTTTGTTTCCGGTGGATTCGTATAAAACGCATGCGTCTTTTTTATTATTGAAATAGTTATCTTCTAAAGTATTTGTCGGTTTAGCGGCATAGTAGCACAGAGGTCCGTAAGATGACGCTTAAATAGCAATTTTTCAAGTTCTAAATCTTTAGAAGATATTTACTCGTAAATTTCAGAAAGAAGTTACCCACCTTCTTCAATGTATCAGATATTAACATAGCTGGTATAACAGCATGGTTTGACCCTAACGTTGGTGGTGTTGCAAATGGCATTGATGTGTTGTAGGTACTGTAGGGCGAAGCTCCACCAGGAGTGTTGCCCTGCCAACTGAAGTCAGTAACAGGAAGACCATGAGACTTTGCCTGTCGTTCGAGTTCCTGGAACAAATTGAAAATGCAATTTATTGTCGAGAAAACCTTCAATTTGCAAGATTTGTATGGCAGCAAATTGCTTTTCTTTTAGGTTCATACACATTGCTGAAATGTAACATGGAACATCTAGAATGGCTTCGTGTTCTTCTCTACATGCTCTATTACTTGAGCTGACATGTCCAGGCGTTGGATCATGAATAATCTCAATATTTCTCATTTAAAATTCGTGCCTTATGTATCCGAATATTTCTGAGGTTAAATTTGTACGATTATAATTTTATTTATACGTTTTTATATTTTGTTCTTTTGTATTCTATTGTTTGTGAATTTTTATTTCATATTCTCATATATTTATGCTTAGAAAGGGGCAATTATACATTATACCAGATTTTATTTATATCACAGTTATGTTTTTTTGTTTATCACATTTCTAAATTGGAAAAAATGAAGATCAATTCTGTTTATTCATGTAAAAGAAACGTTGATCCGATTATAAGTTTCATTATTCATATTTCCGCAAGATAATTATTATTTATGATTGAAATCGCTTCAACAGAAGAGAATACCTATTAAAATGATAATTAATATTGAATATTTTGGAAAGGAAATATTTTGTTAATGTTGATCTTGATCCAACATAAAAAAATATCATTCGAAAATTTCTAACTAGGTATGTATTTTTCGGGGTGGTCTTCGAATTAGCATTGATATAACATTAACTTCATACTAATCCGGAGGTCCAGAACTAATGACCTGATGAATATTGATAACAAATACTTATATGAACAAATTACGATAGTATATATGGCAAACGAAAAGTTCTTCTTCGCAACGAATATAAGACTGGAACTAATTGCTATTGATTTCGTTGTCTAGATTGTTTCCCTTTCGATAGTAAATACGCGAAAAATATGCAAAATCTTCAAGAATTTTCTAAAAATTGGTTTTTGAATCCAGGTTTATATTCAATCTATGAGTATCTTGTTGAAAAGGATAAACTTGAAAGTGTTTTCTTCCAAAAACAAGAGTTAATTGAAAGGATTCAATTTAGAATTCTAGATCGAACATTATTATGAATAATTAGTTTACAAATGTAAACCTTCGAACTTTATTAATTCGAATATTCTGTTGTAGAAGTTGGCAATATTACTACCACATTCAAATAGTCTATGACATTTCTTCTCCTTATTATATGTGGCCCAATTTGTTTTTCAGTTATTATAACGGGTGATTTTTTACGAGTTTAGTTTTTCAGGTTGTCGGCACTAGATGGTAATGGCATCCAAACGTCATCTGTCAAAGTGGAAAGTTTTCAGTAAACACTGCCATTTCATCATGGAAAGACTTACAAACGAGCAACGATTGGAAATTGTTGAAATTTACTATCAAAATTCGTGCTCTGTGAAAATGTGTATCGTTTGTTACGACCATATTATGGTCGTCATAATCCACCTAGTGAATCAACAATTCGTGCCGTTATCACCAAATTTCGCACCAAGTTTACTTTGTTGGACATTAAACCATTGCGTCGCATGCGTAGAGTGCGTACTGAAGAGAATATTGCAGCCGTAGCGTACAGTGATAATGAGGATCGTGAAGTGTCAATTCGTCGCCGCTCTCAGCAATTGGGCATGTGTTACTCAATCACATGGAAAATCTTACGCGTTATTTGGGTTTGAAAGCCTATAAAATTCAACTTCTGCAAGAATTGAAGCCGAATGACCTACCACAACGTCCAATTTTTGTCGAATGGGCGTTAGAACAGCTTAACAGCTTAATGAAAATCCGCTGTTTCATCGAAAATTGTCTTCAGCGATGAGGCTCATTTCTGGCTTAACGGAAATGTAAATAAACAAAACTGTCGCATCTGGAGTGATGAACAGCCACATGCCATACAAGAATTACCGATGCATCCCGAAAAAACGACAGTTTGGTGTGTTTTATGGGCTGGTGGCATCATCGGCCAATTTTTCTTCAAAGACGACCGTGGAAGAAACGTTACCGTGAACGGCGAACGATATCGAGCCATGATACGCAACTCTTTTTTGCATCAGTTGGCCGAGCTGAACTTGGTTGATACGTGGTTTCATCAAGGCGGTGCCACATGCCACACAGCTCGTGAAACAATGGACATGTTGAAGGATGAATATGATGACCAGCTCTCTCGAAATGGCCCTGTGAATTGGCCGCCAAGATCATGCGATTTGACGCCTCTGGATTATTTCTTGTGGGGTTATGTAAATTCGTTAGTGTATGTGGACAAGTCGAACACGATTGAAGCCTTACAGGAGAACATAACACGCGTAATTCGTGGGATACGAAATGCTTGAAAATGTGACGCAAAATTGGACCTTCTTAATGGACCATTTGATACGGAGCTGCGGACATTTACATGAAGTTATCTTTAAAACGTAAATACAAAGGCCAAGTTATCAATCTCAATAAGAACTTTGAATATATGACTGAGTGTTTGATGGCAAATTGAGTGTTTTATTCGATTTAAAAACACTACGCTTAAAATATAACCCATTAAATTCCCTAAATAAATTATCGAATGAATTTTATTTTATTGGATTTACCATTTAGAATATAATCTTTGTTTTAAAACCTCCTTCTTTTTCTACTTTTTGAGACCATTTAACTTCGAAGAAACTTCCTTAGATATCACATTGTGAATGAGATTCTCAAATCGGAAATTTCACTTTCTCCATGTATTTTCGAGATAATGCAATGGAAAAATTATGCCACAGTGATTAAACTGTCAAATATGGCGATCCTACAATAAATATTTCAAGGTCTACAGAAAGATCAGATTGTATTCATTTTATACGAACTCGTTATTTTGGTATTTTCGCTTGGAAATAAATCAAGGAGTTCATTCACAGTTGTTACATTTACATTCAGTGTGTCAAGGTTGTCATATTTCAAATCGTGAAACCGAAAATTACTCGTAAACTCTTGGTTCTTCTACTAGTCTATAGAACATAGAAAAACACAGGTTTGTTTTTAATTATTTCCAAATTGACGGGGCGTTTCTTCACACAGTGTCTTCTTCATATGAAACCAAAAGCCTCAAACTTCAATATCAATTAAGGAAATGAATAACAAATGCCGTCAGATTCCTCGAAAATTTACTATGCTACCACATCCATTAAATGCTTGACTCTGTCCATACTTAGTTAAAATACTTGGAAACGTTATGGTAGAAGATCCGAACTGAAATCGATCTTCACCGAGCTGATAATAGAATGAAACATATTTTATAACAAATTTAGTATATAAGAAAATATGTTAAAAATGGGTTGCCTAAAAAAATCCTGGACAGACAATTTTTAATTACTTTAAAAAAAGATTTTTTTTAAATGTTGTAACATCAAGATAATGAGAAAATTTTTTCTCTGACTTAAAGTATGAAACGTATAGAATGTGCAGCCGTTGGGTTGCCTATTATTTACCGGGACAAACTACTCGGTTGTCAGGTATAAACAGGTATGTCGATGCCAGTTACCTTCACTTGATTGGATAATAGAAATTTTTTTTATCAATATAAGCGTTGTTTTATTGCGAACACGTTGATGTAGGGTTGTCTGCAAAAAACTTGGTCCTAATATGGGTTTGCAAATTTTCAAGATTTCAATTTTAACGCCAGTGGAAATGTGTGACAGAGAGATCCGAGTTGAGTATAGCGTGTAATAATAAAGGACACAACATGGCAGTCGCATGTAATGGGACTTCGAATATAAGAAAGTGATAAGTTGATTATAACGGGTGTTTTTTTAGGTATAGAACTTTAAATTGGCATTACTGTTGAAGATGGCGACCGATTTAACAGCTGAGAAGTGATTTATTCTCAGTTTGGTTTGGCAATTCATCATGAATAGACTCACGCCTGAACAACGCTTGCAAGTAGTGCAATTTTATTTCGAAAATAATGGTTCTGTGCGGAATGCGTATCGCGCGAATTTTGTTTAGCGATAAAGCGCACTTCTGGTTGAATGGCTACGTTAACAAACAAAACTGCCGCATTTGGAGTGAAGATAATCCTCAAGTGTATGTCAAAACACCGTTACATCTAGAAAAACTGACTGTTTGGTGCGCTTTATGGGCTGGTGGAATCATTGGTCCGTACTTCTTCAAAAACGATGGTGGCCAGAATGTTACAGTCAATGGTGATCGGTATAGAGCCATGATTACTAACTTTTTCATTCCTGAATTGAACAACCATGATGTCCAGGAGCTGTGGTTTCAACAAGACGGCGCAACATGTCACACAGCTCGTGCCATTATCGATTTATTGGAAGACACGTTTGGTGACCGCCTAATTTCACGTTTTCGACCTGTGAATTGGCCTCCAAGATCTTGTGATTTAACACCGCTGGACTACTTTTTGTGAGGCTATGTAAAGTCATTGGCCTATGCGGATAAGCCACAAACGCTTCACCATTTGGAAGACAATATTTGGCGTGTTATTGCCGATATACGGCCACAAATGTTGGAAAAAGTAATCGAAAATTGGACGTCCAGATTGGACTACATCCGAACCAGCCGTGGCGGTCATATGCCGAAAATCAAATTTAAAATGTAATGCCACAAGATTATCTTTCGAATAAAAAAAATTCTTGTCAATCGAATGATCCATCGTTGTTTTATTGCAATTTAAAGTTCTATACCTCTAAAAAAACACGCTTTACATGCTACCATGAATTCTAGTAAAAGCTTCTGATACTGATGTTCTCGTAATTTTACTCGGAAAAATACACAAACTGTCACAGTCTACAATTTTTATAACTCCTTCAGCGACTAAGAAGACTATTAGGTATTTTTTATTTGAAACTTACCTGCACCCTTAACTGTAACCTTCTATTGACGCTCTCCGTTTGTTTTTGTCTAGCCTCCGCTTGTTTAAGTCTGTGTATTTCGTTCTTGAGGCATTTGATGTACTCCACAGATGATTTTAATATCGTCCCTTTGTTTGGTCTCACATCTCTCACGATTTCATAGTAAGGATCGTTGTTTTTTGGGAGCAGCGTACCTAGCTCCTTTATGCGATCGTTTATGTTAAACCTTCGTCGACGTTCAACTGAAATGAATAAATGGAATTGAAAACACTCTCTTTCTATACTCTAAACAAGAATAAATAAATTGCAGTATAAAGCCATGTTGTTCAAAAAAAATGACATAAATATACTGACAATTTAATGATAATAAATTGTTGAAATTCGACGTATACAACATTTGATGAGTCATCTCAGTGGGGAGAGTGAAGGGCGCTATTAGGGAGACCTGAGTTCGAATCCCCGGTGAGGTCTCGACGTTTGTGTAAATGGATTTCAGTGATGTACAAATATTTTTTTTTCATAACGTACAAATATTGAGAACCGAGAGCTCTGAAAATAAAAAAAAATTGTCTAGGCTTGTAACGGTTCGAAAACTGTGAAAAACTGCTTCCCTCTCGTACGGATGAAATATCATCAATTGAAAATATTGATTGAACATTTTTGGAAATTAGATAAGCCTCATAAAGGAAATTAATTTGCTACAATAAAGATAACAAATGATACTCTGGTACATTAATCTAATTAATTAGTGATCGTTTTCCAATTTATGATTTTTATGTGAATCTTTTATGTGATTCATTTAATTTTGAACCACGTGAAATTAACTTCAGATGATGAATAGTCGAAGAAAAGTATTACCCCCAAGAAAAACATCTTATTGGGTGTAAATCTCGCTATTGAATATAGTAGTTAGAAGTTGTTATACAAAGCAACTAACTTATAAAACTGAATTTGTTTGTCATAATATGTGTGAAGTGATTAGTCTATCGTTTATTTATTTTGAAAATGTTTTGTTACGTCATTCGAACTAAAGCAATATTAATATGTACTCTCTATTTTTAGTGTAAAAATATAGACAGCTTTATATTATTGGAAAAAACTTGATGTCATTTGTTTTTTTTTCAATCAAACCGAAAAAGGTTTACTAGACTGCAAAACACTTTTTCTACGCCACTGCGAGGACAGGAAATAATACAGAACTAAAATAATTAGAGTAATTAACATTTTTGAGGATTGAATTTGTTCGAAGATTCTCAAATAACTCAAGAACTGCCCGCCGTATTTTTCGTTCGAGTAATAAGAATAATATGAAACTTCCGTTCGATGCGCTTTCTTTAAACTATTTGACGATATCGTTATATGACGATAAGTTGTTTATATTCGAATGAAATTGATTGGGATAAATGAATCACCAGTAGATTTTTTACATTTTTTAGAGAAATTTATTACTCAATCTACAGTTATATATTCAGAATTAAAATTACGTTCTTGAAACCTATTAGATTCCTTTTTTTGAAAGAAACTAAAGTAAAAAAGGTATAAAGATTCATTTCTTGTAAAAATCTCCTTAGCCCCTTGAAGAACTTGTTATGCGCATAGTCTTGATACATTTTAAAGTTGTGTTAACATTTAATTCCCACGATATATTTTTGTATCAAGTTCGTTGATCCATGTTTGTTCACACATTGTTTCGAGACATTGTGTCACTAAAACAGGCTATCCGAATTATTTTCATTTCAATTGATATAATTACCAATTATTTTTTCAACTGTACGAAACACACGACACGAATGTCATAGTAATAACAATACATTAATAACACAGTAAAATAATTCGAATAAATTAATGAATACAATGTCTAAAATCTATTCTCTAAGAATGTATTATACACTAGCATATTTGTGAATTTATTGATATCAGTTTAATCATTGGTAAGAATTTATTACCTACGTCTCGAGAGGTCCTTAATGTCCGTTTCTTGAAAATATGGATCCATTTACTGAAGATCGATACTCTACTTATATCGATGAAAAGTGTACATCCTTGATTTGGCTATAAATTTTTTATAGTGGTCTGTATATTTAAAAATTACAGAACTCTATGATTTTCAATCAGAAGTGTCAAATTTGACTTTTGGCACCAAAATCAACTTACCTATTGAACTTGACGTTCAATGAAGTTTTAGTCATTACGAACGAAATTATTACATTTTATTAAAAGGTGAATATTTGTTTTGTTGAGAAATCGACGATAATACTTTCAGTGGGATTTAGCAACCACATTTTAATTTCAATAATGTTTACATTGGATGAATTGGATAATTGTTCTGAAGTATTCACAGTACAAATATGCATCAGTTCTGAAGACCATAGACGTGACAAATTAAAACTTTCTTAGTAACTGAACGGGATGACGATTTTTATTGCTCAAAAATAAGAAAGTGTATAAATTATATGATATACAAAATTATGGATTATTCTATACAGTGTTACAGATTATAAAATTTTTATTATTTCATCTATATTTAATATAGATGAAAATGACGACGAGTGATTTGGAAGATGAAAATATGTTGTGTAACAAGATTGTACTACGAATGTGAGTGAAGAAATAATTTCGATAAAATTTTCTTGACAGTCATTATGTCTACCGATATTTGAACTATTATTAAATGAATGACATTGATTTGCATTTACATTAATTTAGATCTTGATCTATTTAAATGCGTTAGTTGCTTAAATGAGTACATTGAACCATAAATAGTTAAAAATATTATTAAAATCGGAAAATAAATAGAATATTTACACATATTTGTGAAAAAGCACTTCTATTGAAAATATTTCAAAAATTGAAAACCTAAATCAGATATGAATCAAATCTGGAATTCGAGTATTCTTATCTACACTGGTTTCATTTTTTCATTGGCATACTATCTCTAAATGATATTAAAAGTAGAACCGATTGAATATTTCGTCAATTGTAAATTGAAAACTTATTAGATTTAGGGAGTTCACAAAATTTCGATGCTAATTTTGATTCAAAATATGAACGAAATAATTGAAAAACTATTTTTGAAATATATTCTTTTTTTGAGGATCCTTCTCTGAAGTTTTTATATTTACATATAAAATTGTAGAAGTCATCTCGATTATCCCGATTATTTCTCAGATTTTAACGGATATGACAGTTTTTGAATTGATATACATGGCTTTCTGCTTTTTGAAAAAAAATTCAAAGTAGTTTTTTTACTCACTCATATTGTGATTGTCTTTCTTTTGTCGATCTTTGGCCAATGCATGAAGTTCCGCATCACTGTATATAAAAGGTTCATTTTTGATGCTTCCAGATAAGGAATTGTCAGAAGGTTTGAAACTATCTGATGCTAATGAACTAGACTCCAATGACAGTAGATCATCAATGAGATCTTCAGCCTGAAAAGAAATCAATTTTCAATTGAACGTTTAAATTTTTTACAAATTTATGAATTTACGAAACAACCCCTAATCAAATCGAGGATTTAATTATTACAAAATAGCGTAAAATTATCATAACTAAGATATGGCGAAGGAGTTTGATTGAACAACTTGCTCTTAATTTTTATATCAATTTTTTTCATAATAATCTACAAAATTAAATTGCAATTTGATTGTAGGTAAATATGGAAACGAAATTTCCAGAAATAAATAAGGAAAATTACAAACCTTAATATTATACAACCTGACTTATTTAACAGAAATATTTGATTATAATTGCAACTTCCTAATTGTGCATTGAGGTTTTCCTCGACTGCACCACTAAAAAACATAAAAATAGCCCAAATGTAGACAACGATTTAATTCTAAACGTAGAAAAAAGAAATCTGGTATCGCAAATATTGACTAATGAGAATCAGGCACATACTTCACAATAAAATGAATGTTACCAAAGTGTGACTAAAAGGCTACTTTACATTTCATTTATTTTTAATTCAAAATGAAAGTCCACATATTGAGATCAATGGTTTATATGTACAATGTAGGAACTGCAGAAAATAGGATTATTTGCTTCATTATTATGGAAAAGAAAATGATTTGATTAAAAACTTGAACTAAGGGTTTTTTAAGGGAAACACGTTGTGGAAGACTTGGTGAATTGACTTGTCAAACCGAGAATTGTCAAGTCTTATTGTCAAATATGTCATGGTTTTTGAGGCTTCAAGAGAATTAACATGCGTCGTCATATGCTTGAATTTAGTGAACAAGAACGATAGAATCTTTTGAATCAATCAATTAAGAATGTTTATTATTATTCAATTATTAGGATTTTGGTAGACTGCTGAAGTGACTTACTGGTGAAGTCATGGTAAATGATTGAAAATTTTAGTTTTCTTTTGCAACAATTTGTGAACAATACAGGGTGAAGGATGATGTTTTTTAACGAATCTATTTATAACATGAAGTATTTACTCAAATGGATAAATACTTCGTTGAGAATGTTTTGTTGATAAATTAAAACACTAATCTGAGATGTCTTGAGTTACGAGTAATACCTCCATGCTATCCGACAGTGACACCATGGATCTTACCACCACCTAATATAAACACTGCTTTAGAAAGATTTGATAAAAGAAGTACGTCACCAGAAATCATACGTACCAATTTTCTTCCATACAAAAATCAAAACCACACATTCACCTTTATCTATACTGACGCTGTACTGAAAGAAGTTGGAAGAATGGTCGGCTAAGCTTACATTACCCCCGAAGTAATTAAAAAATTTTGCATCAAAATCGACTTTGTTACGAGTATCTTGAGTCTTCAAACACGCCATCGGAAATGTTAGACAAGAAAGGACCAGAAGCAAACCGACAAAAGGAGAAGATGAGGTTTTTCCAAACACGGTAAACATAACCTATTATTTCAAAGTGGGTAAAGTTGCAAGTGTCGATTAATACATTGACGCATTCCTGAAAACAATTCATTTGGACAGTTGTATCGGGAATTATTCTCCATTTAGAAATATACATCCGGATAGTTATTACACGTTATTATTGCAACAACGTATAATATTGCCGAGGCAAAATTGGATGGTCAAACATATATCAAGTAACGAGAAGACGAACGACCTTTGCACATTCACAGAATTAACACGCGTTTTATAAGTTCTTTCGAGGATTCGGATGATATAATTGAATGACGAAATAATTTCCTTCAAGATCTTTTCATTGTGAATTCAGCACAATTACACTGAATTAGAAATGATAATTTGAAATTATTGGAGAAAATATGTTATATTATTTCCATGCTAGGACAGAACATCTTGCAGTCACTGATTCAATGGAAAAATTGATTATATAAATATATATATATATATATATATATATATATATATATATATATATATATATATATATATAATGAGATTGAATTCTCGCTTAACTCTTGGTGAAACATAATTGAATATTAAAATAAATTAAACTCTTGGCTTAATGTTTCACGATTTATTTAACAATATGTATAGTCAACATGTTTCGAGCGTTAGCTCATTTTCAAGACTGTCTTGAAAATGAGCTAACGCTCGAAACATGTTGACTATACATATTGTTAAATAAATCGTGAAACATTAAGCCAAGAGTTTAATTTATTTTAATATATATATATATATATATATATATATATATATATATATATATATATATATATATATATATATATATATATATATATATAGTTAGTTTTCAGAGTCGTATTTAATGATATAGTAAGCGAGTTAGGGTGTTTTCGACTCAATTGAGCAAATATTGTTTGTACTCTTTTTTCTTAGCCAAGCTTTCGCAATATTTTATTGCATCTTCAGGACTTCTACAATTAACAAAAAGTGTGAAACAGAACATGTTAAAACGGTAAAATTATAATAACCTTACCGAATTTGAGGTTAAAATAATGATAACATGTAAAAGAAGTATGTAAATTATGTAAAAGAAATTTTTAAAATAGTTAATTCATTAGAATTTTCTCAACACTGTACCCAGTTAAGTATGAATCATCAATATAACATATATATATATATATATATATATATATATATATATATATATATATATATATATATATATACATTATCACAGTTTCTGTTGTAGATGTGTCATGTTTATATTTTAACCTCAAATTCGGTAAGGTTATTATAATTTTACCATTTTAACATGTTCTGTTTGACACTTTTTGTTAATTGTAGAAGTCCTGAAGAGGCAATAAAATATTGCGAAAGCTTGGCTAAGAAATATATATATATATATACATATATATATATATATATATATATATATATATATATATATATATATATATTATATATATATATATATATATATATATATATATATATATATATATATAAATATATATATATATATATATATATATATATATATATATATATATATATATATATATATATATATATATATATATATATATATATATATATATATATATATATGTATAAATATATATATATATATTATTATTATTATTTCGATTGTTCCCCATGAGGAGAGCGACTGAACTTGAATTCGCAATCATTAGGAATTTTGCTTCATCTTTTTTGCCTCCCAAAAACGCTTCATCCTCTCTGAATGCTCTTTCTTCCGTTCATCTGTCCACTTTACTCCAGGTTGACGATTTACTTTTTGCTCTATATATATATATATATATATATATATATATATATATATATATATATATATATATATATATATAATAATGGAAGGAGTATTGCCTTGTAATTTAAATAGAAATATTTTGGGTTATAGGCAAAATAGGAGGCCACTATGAATAAATTTCAACCAATTTGTTTGCCTGATCTATATTTCGACTATGTTTACAGTATTCATCAGGACCCTAAAAAACAGATGTTTACACAAATATCATGATAAAATTTTGTTTAACAACTTACGGCTAACTAGTTAAAAAAGGTATTAAAAAATTTAAATAAATTAATAAAATTAGATTATTATTTAGTTATTAGTTACTTTTTCAGTTTTTTTAGATTACACTGAGCTCTTTGTTATATTTCATTTCATTCTATTCATTTAGTTATTATTCAACATTATGTTATTATTTTATGTAATTCGGAGAGTTCACGCACAATTTGGGTATAAAAATAACAAGCATTGTTATAGCTGTTCTATGCTGATTTAATAAGATTTGAGATAATATGGTTCCATTGGCATTCCAATATACCAATACCAATGGAAATTTTCTAACCAATTATCTGCATGGGATCCTGAATAATAATCACCAATCTAATACTTCTTAATATTACGTCTCAAACATAAATGAGAGTTAATCTGTCTCTTTGTGTAAAAGATTGAAAAGTCCAAAACTCAAGTAATGAGTATCCTAATGTGATTGATA
This sequence comes from Henosepilachna vigintioctopunctata, assembly GCA_030704895.1. Taxonomy (NCBI): domain Eukaryota; kingdom Metazoa; phylum Arthropoda; class Insecta; order Coleoptera; family Coccinellidae; genus Henosepilachna; species Henosepilachna vigintioctopunctata. The sequence goes on along the minus strand of JARQZJ010000122.1, from coordinate 5,007,991 downwards.
TGAAGTGTGATTCAATAGACAATTTTAAGTAAAAATCACTTTAATCGAACAAAATTCAATACTTGAAATAATTGACGAGATTGAATTTAAAATGATAAATTTCATATAAATGATAAAAACAATTGTACTAATTATAATTATCCACGTGTCAATATGAATAGAGCAAGTGGCTAACTGAACAGTATTTACTCCAATAATACAAATATACTTATAAGACGTATTATGGAATTATTTTACTATTAATTATTTCATTAGTATCATCGCAGTTTTTAAATTCAACGTGAGATTCAGTTAGCGGATCGTTGTAGGTATAAAGGAAATACGTAGAAGTTGGCTTGTTTTGTATTGAATCTCCATAAAAACATGTTTTGTGAGAAATTCATAAAATGCATATAAAGTTTCAGCCCAATCTCTACGTTAGTTTGCGTTTGAGATAGGGATGATCGATATTAGAAAAACATCGATGTTGACATCGATGTTAACATCGAATCAAAAGTATCGATGTACGATAAATATCGATAGAAAAACATCGATATGTCTAAAACATCGATGTTTTTGGAAACAAATAAAACTGTCTATTATATTTATAAAATGTTTTTATTATTAGAAAATGACATTAAATTTAAAAGCCCACTCTTTCTGAGACACGTAGAAATCACAGAAATAATAAGAAAAATTAACATTCCCAGTATTTTTAGGGACACTCCGTAAAAAAATTATCTTTGATAAGTGTTTTCCTTTTAGTCTGTTCCGTTGCTGTTACAGAAGCTGCCCAGCTTTGGAAAAAGCCTTTCCGAAGCTGTGGATGTTGCTGTGCAACACAAATACTTGAGAGCAATTTTCTTTAAATTAGGGCAGGTGGATTCTAGTGCCTTCCATAAATGTAAAGGGTCTTGTTTTAAGTCAGCCACCGGACTTTTTAAATAAATTTGCAACTCCAGAGGCATGCTTGTGTCTCGTTGACCAGACAAAATATTGTTCTTTTCGTTGACAAGTTTATAATGGTCTTGCCATATATTTACAGTTTCTTCTTCGACTGGTCTTGTCTTTGTTAATTGATCATTTTCATTTTTTTCATTCGACTCAATATCTGAAATAAATTCCTTGATACTCACAATGCCTCGATGTTTCGATGATAACATCGATGTTTCGATGATATCGAAGTCAACCCATCGATGTTAAAACATCGATGTTTTCCAGTAAAACATCGATGTTTATACAACATCGATGAATATCGATCATCCCTAAATGTCAGCTGAACGTGTCCGAAATATTTTGCGCAACCATTTCAGCATGGAAAAGCTGTATGCAACATGGGTGCCGGGTTTGTTGACGCTCGACAAAAACTGATTCGAAAAAACATTTCTACTGAAAACTGCGCTGTATAGGCGTAATCCAAACGAATTATTGCGTCGATTCATAACTGTTGATGAGACTTGGGTTCACCACCACACTCCCGAAAATAAAGAACAGTCGAAACAGTGGGTTGGAAAGGAGGAACCAACTCCAGAGAAGGCAAAAACAACTTTATCGACAAACAAGGTTATAACGACTGTTTTTTGGGATGCGAGAGGAATTATTTACACTGATTATCTTGAAAATGATAAGACTATCACTGGTCAATACTACGCAGACTTATTGCAACGTTTGAAGGACGAGGTGCAATTTAAACGACCTCATTTGGCGAAGAAAACAATTTTGTTTCACCTTGATAACGCACCAGTGCATTCGTCGATTGTTGCCATGTCCAAAATCCACGAATTGAAGTATGAACTTCATGCCGCATCCCCCTACTCTCCAGACTTAGCCACCAGCGACTATTACCTGTTTCCTAACCTCAAAAAATAGCTTGGCGGTAAAAGATTTAAGAGCAATGGAGAATTTGTCGAAATTATAAATCAGTATTTTGAGGAGTTTGACGAATCTACGTTTAAAACTGGTATAACTAAATTAGCACACCGTTATGGAAATGTATCAGTGTTGACGGAGATTATGTTGAAAAATAAAGCAAAAAAAAATTATAAAACATCGTTTTCTAGGTCAGGCCGGAAACTCTTCACCCCACCCCTGTATATGTATGGTGAAAAATTGTTTTATTATCGTAGAAAACACTTCGATTTATCTTAAAAACCGATAGATATTCAGTTTCACGTATATCTCTGTGATGGAAATTATGACGCATTTGACGCCAGCAGTATAATCTGTAGATTTTTCATAATTTATCTCATTGTTAAATTGGTATTCGCATTTTCCATTTCAGATAAGATTCATCAAGACAATTACGTGAAATTTATGATTTTTCTTTTGCGTCTATCTTAAATCATTCAATCAGCCACTTGATAAATAAAAATTGAAGATGAATACCATTATTTCTAATTTCAATGAATGATATCGAATCATCGAAAAGAAAATTAAAACAATCAATAATTCGTTTTAGGAATGTCGAGAGAATGTTGCCAAATGACACAAATTCATCAATAATAATAAATACCAGGTACTTCTTATATCGCATACAAATGAATCAAAAATTGTTATTTCACAATAGTGTGGCCATTATATTTTTTATCCAAATGACACAAATTCATCAAATAATACTATTCTAGATTTTTACAACTCTCCTTGCACAACTTACATACAAAACGACTGTATTAATGTCAGGTATCTGACATTAATGTTATTTTCTAGATAAGCTCGCATAGAATATAGCTAAAACAAATAATTCTGTCCTTTTCTGTTAAATCAATGAGTGTGAGGCATATATATATATATATATATATATATATATATATATATATATATATATATATATATATATATATATATATATATATATATATATATATATATGAAATGTTGAGAAAGGTTTCCGCGGTCAGAAGTATGTATAAAACTTGGTTCTCGGAATGAGACGCGTTCTAGATTTATATAATCTCGACGTTTCGGCTTCCATTGTGAAGCCATCTTCAGGAGTTGGAATAAATTAGTAGGGTTTTTTTTTTAAATTAGTAGTTAGGTAGAGTCAACTTTTGAGTCAAGTTGACTCCGAAGAGTAGGCAGGTTGAGACTTCGGAGTTAACTATTAGAAACGATTTGGCTCGTGGAGTAGGCAGATCGAGGCCACGCAACCGAATCATTTCTTATCGTTCCTAGTTTCCCTCATTTGGTTCGTGGAGTAGGCAGATTGAGGCCACGTAACCAGGTAACCTTTTCTCATTTTCCTTCATTCAGTTCGTGGAGTAGGCAGATTGAGGCCACGTAACCGAATAACCCTTTTCCCTACTAATTTATTCCAACTCCTGAAGATGGCTTCACAATGGAAGCCGAAACGTCGAGATTATATAAATCTAGAACGCGGCTCATTCCGAGAACCAAGTTTTATATATATATATATATATATATATATATATATATATATATATATATATATATATATATATATATATATATATATATATATATATATATATATATATATATATATATATGTAAATACTGAGACTCTTAGTCGAAATATCGAAATATTTCAAATTAAACTCTCAGGTAGCTGTCTAAACAAATGTTGTCCCCCACAACTCCCTCCCTCTATCGAAAAAAAGCTCGAATAAACTCTCCCTAGCATTCTAGATTCCCACTCATGACAAGATTAGTGCGAGTACGTGAGACTTTGTCGACATTTCATTCGAACACCACATAAATCTGTCTGCAATGTGTAAGAATGGTCCCATGCCTAATCGCTCCAAATCACGCCCCGGCGCCGCGCCGGCAGGCAAAAGGATAGCTAGTTTCAAGATTCACGAATCATTCATACTAGTAAATACTGAGACTCTTAGTCGAAATATCGAAATATTTCAAATAAAACTCTCAGGGAGCTGTCTACACAAATTTTGTCAATGAGAATGAACCTATCACTGTAGAAAATGAAAATTAAGTGCGTTTCGAAACCTATCACTCTCCAAAGTGATAGGTTCGTTTTTGTTGACAGCATTTGTGTAGATAGCACCCTGAGAGTTTTATTTGAAATATTTCGATAAGACGACTAAGAGTTTCAGTATTTACTAGTATGAATGATTTGTGAATCTTGAATGAACTTTCAATGAAAATGAACTTTTCTCCTCTGTTCCTCTTCTAAGCATCTACGATTCTCAGAAGAATTAAGTTTGTTACAAAAGCTCTGATAATGAGTTGAAAGCCCGAAACATCGATATGTTGGTGTACCAAGTAGAAAATAGCAAAATATGATGCTAAACTAATCCCACTTCATGATCAAAATGAAATGAATAGAACTACAGTTGTCTTCAATTCAAAATTGAATAGTTTCGAAAATAACCTTCGTTTTCTATAGTTTACTAAACATTTGACTCAGTTCCATCTTCTAACCCCAATTGCATATTTCATTCACGATTTTATCAAATGGAAAATCCCATAATTAAACAATTTTATAGTTACGAGAGTGACCTTCAATTAGCACTTATACAATAGTTGAATGCAAAAAAATAAAGCTATTCAATTTTTTCTGGAATGAAGGTTCATGTCTAAGTAAACTATATGAAGACTGGTACTACAACACACGCAAGCGATCTATTATATTTCTGATATTAGCGGGAGTGTAGGTTACAGACTACGGAAATTAAATCTTACAGGAAATCACAATTGAATTAAAAGGTTTGAGAGAGCATGACTTATTTGCATTTCAATCCAATCTGAGAATCAACACAAATTGCAAACATATTGTCTTCAAGTTTATTAAACACATAATAATTGCCTCGTATACCTAAAGCTTTCACAGTTTATGTTTTTGGTTAAAGTGAAGAATTAAAATTTAAGAGAGAATAATATGGAAAGTACACAAATTTGATTATTTTCTGCGATTTATATATTGACAGACTGAAATAATTTCTCATAGAAAAAATAGATACTTATTTTCGATATCAACTTGTAAATATCTTTCACTGTTGGAAAAATCTTTCTAAAATTTGCTGTTATTCAATTCCTTAAAGTTTTTAATGCAATACATATCTACATTCAACAGTACAGTAATTCAAAACGAATTTTCATGAAATATTTGAGTTAATCTGTACAAATTTATTTTCTGCACATTAAAGCAATTACTTGTTGATGGATATAATGCTTTTATATTTTATGTTATTTCCAAGAATGATTGTAAAACTTTTTGTATCAATTGCCTTCAGAAAATGAACGCCATTAATTTCTAATCACTCAAACATTTCTATTATTATCGTTGGATTTCACGAAATATTGTGTCACCAAAGAGCATTCACTTACAGAATTATCAGTTCGCAGAACATATATGACAAATACTATATTCGGTAAAACGATTTCAATTGGACATGATTTGAGAAATTAAAATGAAATGTAAGAAATAGTATGGAAATGAAGAACATATTATTGCGTCTTTCATAGGAGCCATAAAGCTTTGAAAAATAAAACGAAAGGTATCTTGAGGTTTCGAAGAATCATTAGTTCAAAATAGATTCTTCCACTGAAATACAACTTATTGAACACGACAGGGTAATTCGCCTCGACTTCTTGAAATATGGGTTGTTATCTTCATCTTTTTTCATTTTATTTGATCAGGATGTTAAGCGTTAAGTGTGTTGCATTTAATTGAGCTTAGTATGCACCTAAGAATATGAAATCTTATCTATAAAACCCCATACTATTTTCGAAAGATAAGCCGTAGGTTTCCTTGAAATGTCAAAAAAATATAGGAAAACAGATTTTAATGAACAATTACCAACATTCACCGCAGTTTGAAACTTCACTAGAATTTATGCGATAAGAGCTACTACATTTTTCATGAAGTTTTTTATCGCAGGAAAATATATATAATAAATAAATATGTTCCAATGATTGAACCTAATATCGAGTTTTACACTGTATTTCATCAACGAATTCTCACCTAGTACTACAAGTTTATCTAGTACGTCATTTATTTTCTTGGGGAATTTATATTCACCGCTCCAAATCAGGGTAATTTTTAAAATTCACAATAAGGAAAAAGTGTGTGATGCTGAGGATATTTAACGAGAAGGCATTTACTTCAGGAGCTGCTCAACAGAGGAAAAAGTTGATAATATGAGTTTAGACACGAATCTTAGACTTAATTCCCCAATGGAACAGAAGAGAAAAGCGCCTCCCATAACCAAAAGAGATATTTAGTGCTGTTCTGGATATTTGGACGATAGGAAAATACTCAGGAGCTGATCAATACAGGGAAAAGTTGATAATATGAGTTATACACAAATCTGAGGCTGAAGTATCCCCTAATGGAGCAGAAAAGAAAAAACCCTTCATGATCAAAAGAGAAATTTAGTGGTGTGGCGGATATTTGAACGATAGGAATATACTCAGGAGCATATTGGTGACGATAGAAACACAGGGAAAAGTTCATAATATGAGTGATACACAAATCGGAGGCTGAAGTATCCCCTAGGGAAATGAAAGGAAAAGCACCCTTCATGATCAAAAGAGAAGTTTAGTGCTGTGGCGGATATCTGAACGATAGGAATATACTCAGGAGCATATTTCTGACGATAGAAACACAGGGAAAAGTTGATAATATGAGTGATACACAAATCGGAGACTGAAGTATCCTCTAAAGGAGCAGAAAAGAAAAGCACCCTTCATGATCAAAAGAGAAATTTAGTGCTGTTGCGGATATTTGAACGATAGGAATATACTCAGGGGCAGATGAACCCATGGAAAAGTTGATAATATGAGTTAGACACGAATCTAAGACTTAGTATTCCCCAATGGGACAGAAGAGAAAAGCGCCTCCCATAACCAAAAGAGATATTTAGTGCTGTTGTGGATATTTGGACGATAGGAAAATACTCAGGAGCTGATCAACACAGGGAAAAGTTGATAATATGAGTTATACACAAATGTGAGGCTGAAGTATCCCCTAATGGAGCAGAAAACAAAAACACCCTTCAAGATCAAAAGAGAAATTTAGTGGTGTGGCGGATATTTGAACGATAGGAATATACTCAGGAGCATATTCCTCACGATAGAAACACAGGGAAAAGTTCATAATATGAGTGATACACAAATCGGAGGCTGAAGTATCCCCTAGGGAAAAAAAATGAAAAGCACCCTTCATGATCAAAAGAGAAGTTTAGTGCTGTGGCGGATATCTGAACGATAGGAATATACTGAGGAGCATATTTCTGACGATAGAAACACAGCTTAAAGTTGATAATATGAGTGATACACAAATCGGAGACTGAAGTATCCTCTAAAGGAGCAGAAAAGAAAATTAGTGCTGTTGCGGATATTTGAACGATAGGAATATACTCAGGGACTGATGAACACAGGGAAAAGTTGATAATATGAGTTGGACACAAATCTAAGACTAAAGTATCCCACAACAGAGTAGACAAAAAAACTACATCCTCTTGGCTTTAAATTTTTATTGTATTTCACCAAGAGGTAATCGAGAATTCATCTCACTCATTAAAAGTACCTCTAAAGACCGAAAGAAAAACTCAGGCATCTTTTGGTGGGTACTAAGGAAGCAAATTTATAACGTGGAAACCTACAAGTGAGAACTACTGTAGACCATGCGATGGTGAGGTCAAATCACTACGTATAAGAAGATAGGAAGATCTTCAAAATGATTCTAAAGATCTCCCTTCCCTACAGTTACTCTAGACTGGCTTCTGTTCTAAACTAAAAAGCTGGCAAGGTATAAAAAGCAAACAGGTTATAGTTTGTAAGTGATTAAAACTTATTGCATAATCCTTCTATAAAATTGAGTAACGAATAATAACGACCACAAAATTAATTTATATTTACAATGTTGAATAAACTGAATGATTCGTCAATATCAGGCTTGAACTCTGCCTTGAAACGAACGAAATGATTTAGCAGAACACCTGTTGATTTTTCACAGTCCTTGACTGAGATTAAAATGTATCTCACATTAAAATATAACTAATTAGTTTCACGCTCTCGTCATGTCGAAACTATTTGTGTTTCAAATCATCGATTCCATCACATATTGCTAATATATCCTAACGAACCTGCTACTTACGACTGCGTCCGAGCATAGTTTCAATGACCAATTTTCGGCGGATATGCTTTCAATTCACATTAAAGTGATATAATAACGTCAATATGAATAATTTTGTACGGAATTTCAATTCGGAACCGATTTTATGTATCACGCAACCGTTTCTTTGGCTCGAACGGAAATGAACCAAAATAATGAGCCGAAGATCGATCTCGGGTAGAAAGTAGACCAGCAGATCGGGTCCATTTTAATCAGGTTAGTCTGGTTTTAATCGCACACGCTTACGAAGAAAACGAAAGTGAAAAAAATTGGGACCGATAGCTGATGAATTTTTTTTTTAATTCAGTAAAACAACAATTTAATGCTGCTTTCGAAGGGCTAGGTTTGAAATTTATGTACATCATTACCTAAAAATTAATCATTCATCCCTTTTTGTATTCGTCTGCTTTAGATGAACAAAAAAACTGATGAATTATCGAGATTAGAACCCAAATCCTAGTCATATATTTTCATTCAAATACTTACGTAAAAAACCTTAAATGAGTTCAAAGGTGGTGGAATTATTCTGATATATTGGAATACCTATAACAAACTTTAGATTTGAATTTTCATTCACAACAATAATTATTTATTTCAATGTGAACGTAAGATGTTCAGAAATTTTCTAACCTCTCATCTTGCTTAGAATGGGCCAACCTTTTAGACCACTAATGAATTTTTGAAATATTTATCTAGAGTAGTTACATAGACGAACACGTGTAGATAGTGCCTTCTATGGTTATTTATTGTATTTGATCAATTTTTTACTTACTTTATGAAGTGGTTCACAGATAATCAATATCAGAACGTTAATAAGTAATAAAAAACGCAATAAATAGGTTATCGGAAATTAATCAAATTATCAGAAATATCTGTTGTAAAAAGCATACCATGCGTCAGTGAAAAACAGACATACATTTACATATTATTATTATTAAAGCGATAATTGCTATTGAAGAGAAAGATTGAACTTTCAATTTTTAGGGTATCTACTCAAGCTTTTTGACTTTTAAACACGCTTCATACTCTCAGAATGCTCTTTCTTCCATTCCTCTGTCCATTTTATTCTAGTTTGGTGATTTCTGCTCAAAATTCACATGTGCGATTTTTCATATTGATCTGTTGTAAATACTTTTGGACCTCTTTCAGCGACTTCGTGCCGCATTTAGTCTTTGTTATTATATCGAGTATTTACTTCGGTATACTGGACTGTTCATTCTGTAGACATGTGCATAGAACTTTGCTCGTCGTTATCTGATTTCTTCCGTTATTGTATTTGTCTTTTGATAAAGTTCGTTCTGAGGTCTTTTCATCCAAATTTCATTTCTATTAATTGGCCCGTAAATCTTTTTGAAAATTTTTCGTTCTTGCTTTTTTATTTCCCTGATTCTTGAATGACCGTCAATAACTATTGTTTCAGCTGCGTTGATTACTTCTAGAAAAATAGTAGTGCTATAATGTCTTAATTTTGGTCCTCTCGAAATGCACTTTTTATTATAGTGCGCCCATGTTAGCTTGTAGGCCCTTTGGAGCTTGATAATTCTTTGTTCGTTAGCAATTGGGTTTGATCCTGAGGACTGCATGATTTCTCCGAGGTATTTAAATTGGTTGACTAGTAGAATATCACCATGTTTTGTGATAAGAGTAAATTTATTGCTTAGTTGGATTAGTTGCCTTTCCATGTATCTGGTTTTATCATAAGAAATTTGTAAACAGGTTTTCTGCGCAATTTTGTGTAATTTATATTCAATATTGAAAGTCTACTATAAGTTGTTTTAGATAATTTTTTAAGAATTTTCGATAGAATATTATAGCAGAACTGTCTATGTGCAACATATACAATATAATGCCTCCATTATCCTTCAAGGGTTAATTGTTAGAGAGTATTGAAATCGGTGCGTACATTTGTTGGAAACGAAAGACAGCATTTCGTTTGTTGGACGGTGGCGCAACTGATGAGTACCCTGTAGTACGAAACAGTAACTTGTGTTTCTAACAAATATAGGCACCGATCTCAATATTATCTAATAATTATCTCTCAAATTATAATGGAGACATCACATTGTATATGTGTCTTTTCTTTTGAATAATTCGTGAAAAATTGCCGAAAGAAAGTTATAGTATACTTTTAATATGGAATATTTACAAGTGCGATATGAGCCCCATAACAATATGAATTCATTTTCCTGTACGTGTACGAATGTTCCAAATAATTAATTATATCACAGTGTGAAAAAAATTGAATAGAGAAGATTTCATCGCATCCTTGTGGATATATGCGTGCGTTTTCGAATTACGAGTAAGTACAATTACGACTTATTGACGTTCAAATGTTGAAATGTTGTGTATTCTTTATTATTTCATAATTGGCATGAGAGTAGGCATCCTAATAATAGTAAACTTTCTTGATCATATAAATGCGGGTACTTAAATGAAGCGAATTGCAGAACTTTATAATTCAAGATTGTATTAGCCTATTTTCTCCGAACGGAGTGGAACGAAAGCAACGTTCTGTCAAATTTGACTTGAAAACAAAAATATGCGTCTATTCAAATGCATCGACTCATTTTTCCAAATTTCAATAGATAGTGATAATTTCAAGGTTGTCTGAACGAGATGAAATTTCAATATTATCGTGGATTTTAATGAATTCGAATTTCGATTTCAACCTGTTTAACGAAATGATTTTCTAGCATAATATTTTACTTCTATTTAATTACAAAGAAATCACTTTTAATCACTATATGTATTAATGTATTTGTCACTGCAGTTTCGTAGTATTTCTACAATTTCAAGCATATGAATGACGAAATTGAGATTATTTGAAAACAAGTACAGAGTTGACCAGTTTTTTTTGACCAATTGTTTTTCTGAGTTTGTTCTACGCCACAATGTATTCTTTTTCTTCATAGCCTGGTGCTATCCTTATTTAATCATTTCACGAATTGACTGTGGTATTTTAATTTTGTGCATATATTTTTATGGATTCTGAAATATCTGGTTTTTTGCCTCTCGATGCTATAGGCTGTTCCAAAACTAACGCAAGATTTGAATTAAATAGAAAACACAGATCTTGGTCTTTGATCGTAAGTTTTTCATTGAATCATCGAGTAAATAGGATAATGTTATTTATGGAATAATACATCTGGTAAATGGCTTTGCATATCGACCACAACAATATCGTTCAATTTCGGCAAGAAGAAATGTGTTATCATATCGTATGAATGGCCGAAAAATTGAATCTTGCGTTAATTTTGGCACACCTATGCAAGATCTTCAAATTATTGTATCTAGAAAAGTATGGCCAGAGTATTGTAAATGTTTGGCCAAATTCTGGAACAGTGTTTCAATGGTTCAATTCATATTTAAATAATAGAGCACAACATATTAAATACGGAAACTATGTGTCCAAACCAATAATTTGTGAGTATGGAGTTTCACAAGGAACAGTTTTAGGGCCGTTAATGTTTAATTTATATATAAACGATATAATTAAGTATGTAAAGGATTGTGAAATTCATAACTAGACAGTGGTCCAACAATCCCGCCAACCAGGGCTGTCCAAACCATGGCCCGCGGGCCGCATGCGGCCCGCGGCTTGTTTGATTGCGGCCCGTAGAACCTTTTTTAACTGACTTCAAAAAAAGTCCGGTTTCCAAAATTAACAAGCAAATTATTTTTCTCGCATCATAATCGAATGTTTTGGGTATGTTCGATTACGTTGCTCACATCACTATTCACTCGAGAATTCGGGGAATTCCCCGAACGCAAGATACGTGTACGTACTACCGCGCATCGTTCATTGGGCATTTGTTTGTCACTTGTCATTCAACGCGACGAAAGTCTTGATTACGCAAGGTTACTCTCAGGTTAAAGACTTTAACATTATTTTAAAGTTTGTTCGCTTTGTGTTTGCGTATAAAAAACTTTTAACCTCATCATGTCTACAAAGAAGAGGAAGTTAAGTGAAGAAAAACGTTCATTCAATGAGAAATGGGAGTTAGACTACTTTATTTCCAACAATAACAATAAAATTCAGTGTTTGATTTGTATGCAAGTTTTATCTGTAAGTAAAGAATATAATGTTAAGCGACACTATACTTCTTTACATGAAGAAAAGTATAAAAAACATGTCGGTGAAGCAAGAAAAGTTATGGTGGCTGAGTACAAAAAAAAACTAATACAGCAAACAAGTATGTTTTCAAAAGTAAGTACTGAAAATGAACAAAGCTTGGCTGCTTCATATGAAGTTTCATTACAATTAGCCAGAGCTAAAAAACCATTTAGTGATGGAGCTTTAATAAAAAAATGCGCAGTTGAAATGGCTAAACGCTTTATGCAGCCGAAATTAGCGGAAAAGTTTGAATCTGTTGCATTATCTCACCAAACGGTGGCGCGACGAATAGAGGACATGGGTAATTATATTACGAAAAGTTTATGTGATTACTTTGTAGATTGCGAATATTATTCAATATGTTTGGATGAAAGTACCGACCAGACCGATGTCAGTCAATTAATAATCTTCATACGTTGCATTTCCAAAGATTTTACAATCACGGAAGAAATGCTGGATTTAATACCATTTCATGGAACAACTAAAGGCAGTGATATATTTGAAGCAGTTAACAAAACTATTGTAGAATATGGAGGATTTCGTAAGTGTTCTTGTATTGTGACCGACGGGGCAAAAGCTATGACCGGAAAAGTGACAGGATTTGCGGGACTTCTAATACAAAATGGCATTGATTGCCCGTTGTTCCATTGTATCATACACCAAGAAGCCTTGTGTGGAAAATCGTTGCGTCAAATGAATGCTATGAAAGTTGTTATAAGGATAACCAATTTGATTAGAGGTGGAAACAGATCATTGACACATAGAAAATTTAGAGACTTCTTATGTGAAATCGATGCAAACTATGGAGATTTACTATTGCATTCAGAAATCAGATGGCTAAGTGCTGGCCAGTGCTTGCAACGCTTTTTTGCCTTACGAAAAGAAATACCTTTATTTCTAAAAAATGAGATATCGTCTGACACTTCTGAACTACAAGATAAAATGCGAGATCCTCAGTTTCTGGCTGATCTTGCGTTTTTAACTGATATGACGCAACATTTGAATGAGTTAAATTTAAAATTGCAAGGTAGAAACCACAATATAGCCAACCTGTATGGAAATGTGAATGGATTCAGAAATAAACTTAAATTGTTCAAGACGTCTCTACAACAAGATGATTTTCCTTTTTTTCCAAGTTGTAAAGAACATTATTTAGAGATGAAAAATTTTGAAGAATGTAATTTCTTGGACCACCTCAAATACATGGACGAAATAATCGTCGAATTTGAGCGGCGTTTCGCAGATTTTGAAAAAATTGAGAGTGATATAGCACTCTTCACTCAAACATTAACAATCGCAGTTGAGACTGTAAACATTGATTATCAACTGGAACTGTGTGATCTGCAATCAGACCCCTTTTACAAGGGCAGAACAGAAACAGGCATTGATTTTTTTAAACTCCTCGCTGAACGTTTCCCGAAACTGACGAATTTCGGACAAAAAATGGGCTCGATGATGGGCAGTACCTACCTTTGTGAAAGTGCATATTCGACAATGAAGTTTATTAAGTCTAAATACAGGTCTTCATTGACAGATACTTCACTTAAGCATGCACTGCGCCTAGCTACTACTAATATTAATGTTGATATTGACAGAATTGTAAAAGACAAATTAACAAAACAGTAGGTTATCTACCTACTAAATAAAATAACAAATCATTATAAACTGTTTTTTATTTTTACAAATATTTTGCGGCCCACCATTGTATTTAGTATTTTTTATTGACCCTGGGTCCCATCTAGTTTGGACACCCCTGTCTTAGACAGTGTAAAATACGTTGAATATGTACATGGTTATCAAACAAGGTCTAGGGAACACATTCATTTCTATACTGATAAGTGCAGTACATCTAAATGCCTAAATAATGTATGTGCGAAACGAATGAATGTATTTAATAGACTAAACCCGAACCTAAAATATGTTAGGACCATAATGAATTCAAAAAATTATTGTATCATTTTGTAAAAAACAATATCTAGGGTGAAATATGTTGTTTGATGTTGTATATATAACTTGTCTTTTTTTGTAAAGTGTATTTTAGCTGTGCTAAATAAAGTTTACTACTACAAAGCGGAGTTCTCTTCGTTTAGCCTTCGAAGTTTCTACCTATTTGTCCTATGCTCTTTCTAGACTAAGGGCATAGTTTTCCAGAGACAGACAATTTGAAGATTACATTAACTTAAAAACGCGAAAAATTGATATTTTAGAATCTATAGAAATCTATAAACACAAAAGAAATTCCAGTACTATTCAATAAATACCAGAAACATATTTCATAATTATGTATTTAAAGCGAAAATATTTGCGATCGCGCACCTCGCGTAACTGAATCGAAATGAGATACTAGGAAATTTATCAGAATAATTCATATTCATCCAACAAATTTCCCAGGGAGTTGGATACACGTGTTTCGTCAACGATTAATCCAAGAAAGGAATGCGAGGAAAATTATAACCACCAGCATATTTGATGCAAACACTGGATGGATCGATAGGTAGGAAAATATTTCGGCCTTTCAAGGCCTCATCAGTAGTGTCCGATTCTTCCAAGGTTAGTTTGGAAAGAGTTTTTTGGTCACTTTACTTATTTGAAGGAGTTATACAACTAAGGAGGACCAAACAGGTATGTTTGGTGAATTAATTTGAGATAACAAAATTTATTAGGTTATTTAAAGATCGCACAAGAATTGAGCCTAACCAAAATCGTTCATGGTTGTCATTCAAGACAGAAAACTAGGATAAGAATATACAAGTCAAAACTATTATTAATAAGTTAGTTTAAAGAATTATCAAGCTCCAAAGGGCCTACAAGCTAACATGGGCTGACTATAAAAAAAGTGCATTTCGCCAAAAATGCGGCGCCAAATTGAGGCATTACAACACAGCGATTCTTCCAGAAGCAATCAACGCATCTGAAACAATGCTTATTGACGGTCATTCAAGAATTAGTGAGATAGAAAAACAAGAACGAGAAATTCTTAGAAATATTTACGGGCCAATCAATAGAAACGGCATTAGGCTGAAGACCTCAGAATGAACATTATGAAAAGACAAATACGATAATGGAAGAAATTAGAAAACGACGAGCAAAGTTATATGCACATGTGAACAGAATGAAACAGTTCAGAATACCGAAAAAATTAGTTCATATAATTATGAAGAGTAAATGCGGAACAGAGTGGCTAAAAGAGGTCCAAAAAGATCTACAATAGATCAATATAAAAATTCTCGAAGATCGCACTGACTGTCGCTATAAAATCGCACATGTGAAGTTTGAGCAAAAATCGAATCGTCAACCTGGAATAAAATGGGCAGATGAACGGAAGAAAGAGCATTCAGAGAGAATGAAACGTTTTTGGGAGGCAAAAAAGATGAAGCAAAAGTCCTAATTGCGAATTCAAGTTCAATCGCTGTCCACATGGGAAACAATCGTAATAATTATAATAAGTTATATATAATAAACCATAGTAATCTTGATTTGAAGAACGGCTGAATGCCTGCAATTAATAGAATATATAAAATCGAGACTATTCAAGTTTTTCAAGTATTTTTGCAATTTGATGAAAAATTTTATAAATTATTTTTTCGTAACATTTCCAATATACATATATTGACAATTAATTACTTTGAATTCGCCGTGCAAATTGTTCAATGTTCGATCTATAATTTTGCAGTTAAGACATGTAATTTTCAATTTGAATTAAATGTCTTCTACTTTATTCCCAGCTTCATATTTACATTTGCAAAATATCAACCACAAAAATGTTTGTACCATTCGATATTATATTCTGAACTTAAAGTAAATTACGACGTTTCTAATCTAAAATTACTTCAATTCATTTCAATCTATTGTGACTTCCGTTTGTTTTACATATTTCATGCCTGCTTGATTTCAAGTTGAGGAATTTTAGAATGCTCCATGGAAATTGTGAATTACAATATAATCTTTAGAAATGAGAGAGTAAGCTCTTGTATAATATTTGTAAGTGTGTATATAAATCATCGTAATAAATTTGAATACTGGAATTAATTGTAATTTAACAGATAACCATTTTAATTCCAACCCAAGGTTCATTCGACAGTGATATCAATCTAAAGCCTACTCTATAAAATGTGTTATATCATTATGTCATATATAAGTACACATTAAACCGTTGAATCCAAAATTGTTCACAATATTCGAGATTATTTCCGGTGTTTTTTAATATTCGCCAGCTAGAGACATAATGAAATAGTCGAATTTAAGTGATAATTTCAAATTCAACTACATAATAACACCTCAACTGCCTTACGAACTCTGAGGAAGCTTCGTCTACCATAGAAGATGGTTCATTGACCTAGGGTAGTTTTAAAGTAATCAAAAACACTATAAAAAATTATTTTTATTGCCGAAAAGAAATGTCCATGTCAAATATTCCAAGTGAGGAACCTTCACACCCCATAAGGCTACGGAGACGACAAAAAGAGTGAATGATGGAGTTTTTGCTCTTAAGATATTGCCATTTTTTGAGATGCTTATTAACCTTCAACTTGAGGGATTACACTATTTAACAGCAGGAATACTCACATATAAATTTGAATGAAGAGTAAATGCTTAGTTTTCAATTATCCAGATTATCCGTGATTTCTACTTGATATAGTTAAATTAATAATTTAAAATCAAGATACTTTACTTAATTGAAAGTTTAGAGTATACATTATAACGGGTGTTTTTTTAAAAGGTATAGAACGTTGAGTTGGCATTACTGTTGAAGATGGCGACCGATTCAACAGCTGAGAAGTGATTTATTGCCAGTTTGGTTTGGGAATTCATCATGAATAGACTCACGCCTGAACATCGCTTGCAAATAGTGCAATTTTATTCCAAAACGAGATTGCCGTTGTTCCCGATTTTCATAAGCGAATTTTGTTTAGCGATGAAGCGCACTACTGGTTGAATGGCTACGTCAACAAACAAAACTGCCACATTTGGAGTGAAGATAATCCTCAAGTGTATGTCAAAACACCGTTACATCCAGAAAAACTGACTGTTTGGTGCGCTTTATGGGCTGGTGGAATCATTGGTCCTTACTTCTTCAAAAACGATGATAGCCAGAACGTTACAGTCAATGGTCATCGGTATAGAGTCATGAATACAAACTTTTTCATTCCTGAATTGAACAACCATGATGTCCAGGAGCTGTGGTTTCAGCAAAACGGCGCAACATGTCACACAGCTCGTGCCACAATCGATTTATTGAAAGACAAGTTTGGTGCCCGCCTAATTTCACGTTTTGGACCTGTGAATTGGCCTCAAAGATCTTGTGATTTAACACCGCTAGACTACTTTTTGTGGGGCTATGTGAAGTCATTGGTCTATGCGGATAAGCCACAAACGCTTGACCATTTGGAAGACAATATTCGCCGTGTTATTGCCGATATACGGCCACAAATATTGGAAAAAGTCATCGAAAATTGGATGTCCAGATTGGACTACATCCGAGCCAGCCGTGGCAGTCATATGCCAGAAATCATATTTAAAATGTAATGCCACAAGATTATCTTTCGAATAAAAAAAAATTCTTGTCAATCGAATGATCGATCGTTGTTTTATTGCAATTTAAAGTTCTATACCTCTAAAAAAACACCCTTTACTTCCATTTGAGAGACTACATATGAACCTCATATTTCTGAGAATGAAGAGGAAATAATTTTTCATTTTGAAAAAGGAAATCAAGACTGTGTTACAACATACACAATCTTGTTCAATCAACAGGATGTATCAAGCCTCAAAGTAGCATTAGAATGATGAAATTTCGCGAGATGCAGTTGAAATTGTTTGTACATCCACCAGATTCTCCAGACTTGGCTCCGCTTGACTTCATGTTTCAGGCCAAATGGAAATTTATATGGATCATATAAATCGAAATATAGAAGTACTTACTTCATTCATGTTTTAATAAATTTGATATCTGTAGCTTGGAAGATAAACGGAAATCTATTATTATTCTGAATATAATTCGAAGACTTTTTTGGACGCGAAAATATCTCCTTGCGAAGAGGAATTATTGATTGTATTCTGAACGCTGTTCATTAAATGTTCAAATTACGTATTATATTACTGTTAGGTAAGATGTTTGATATTCTTAACAAGTTCCACAAACTCAGGCTTGTAACGTATAATTTGAAATAAATAATTTTCTCGATGATCTTTCAATACTATTCAAGGTAATTCGATTAGTGAATACGACAGGTAGTTGAGGATGCTAGAAGAATAGAGCTCCGAACGAAAAGGAGTACATCAGACAACTGGCAATATAAGCTGGTATACATTAAAATACTGCTAGATTCAAGGTTATTCCTTCAGATAGTTTTCGGTAAACTATCTGAAGGAATTTTCTGTTCATTAATTGACCCAATCGACCTAAAAAATATTAACTTCTCAAAATCTGGAGTCTGCTTCATCTGGAGTGCCCCAAGGTTCCATACTTGGTCCTTTGCTTTTTACAATGTTCATACATGATAAAATCGATGTCATAGATGTTGAGGGTTTATTGTTCGCTGATGACTTCAAGATTTTTCATTATGTTTCCAGAATTGGTGACTGTGATCGCATTGCCAGAAACGTGCGTAATATTGTAAATTGGTGTGATCTCAACAAATTAACTCTCAACATGTCCAAATGTTATGTTATGTAGTTCTCCACAAAATATAATTTGATAAATTTCAACTATGAAATTGGTAATAAAATGTTAGGACGACCTAACATTTATTGACCTTAGCATAACCTTCGATTCTCAACCAACTTTTGTTCCTCATATCAATGCTGCAGTAACAGCTGTCTGTAGAGTATATGATTTCATTATTCGCATTGGTAAGGAATTTAGCAATATATCAACTCTGAAAACTTTGTATTGTGCTTTGGTAAGATCTAAACTCGAATACGGATCAACAGTCTGGAATCCTGGTTATCAGTTACACATTGATCAACTGGAGTCTATACAACGAAAGTTCCTGAAACTTTTGAGCTTATGAATTGATGGAAAAATCCACCTATAGGATTAAACACTTACAAGTCGACATAATGTGGACACACTCAGTGCGCGAAGGAAATGCCATTCAATAATCTTCTCGCATAAAATAATTAACAATAAAGTGAAATGTCAGGAATTATTACAAAAGCTCAACTTTATTGTTCAAATAATATCTTCCAGAAGTGAATTCACTTTCTACCTTCTAGCAGCTAGAACGAATGTTCTAGCAAAGCAAGAAAACCAAGGAATGTTCTAGAAAGGCAAGTTTCCTTGATAAGCGTAATCTAAACAATCATTTATGTGTATTCACGTACAGGATTCTACAGCAGCTAGAACGAATGTTCTAGCAAAGCAAGAAAAGCAAGAAATGTTCTAGAAAGGCAAGTTTCCTTGATAAGCGTAATCTAAACAATCATTCATGTGTATTCACGTACAGGATTCTACAGCAGCTAGAACGAATGTTTCAGCAAAGCAAGAAAAGCAAGAAATGTTCTAGAAAGGCAAGTTTCCTTGATAAGCGTAATCTAAAACAATCATTTATGTGTATTTAATAGTGTTGGCGTTTACTTGATGTAAATCCATTATAATTGAATATAACTTAAATTCAAACACTTGAACTTATGATTTACACTTTATTGACTACATAGCATGACGCGTTATATGACGCTATTATTCTGTAAGCATCTGAAGAAGTCGTTTGTAACGACGAAACGCGTCACGCTATGTAGTCAATAAAGTGTAAATCATAAGTTCAAGTGTTTGAATTTAAGTTATATTCATTTATGTGTATTCACGTACAGGATTCATATTCACGCATATAATTGTATGTGTGTATATGTGAATCTAAATGAATGTGTGTGTTTATGTTTATATGTACTCGTATGTATAAGTTTGGTCAGCATTAAATTTTTTTTATTCCTATAATTGTATTTCATTTTATCAGTTGTTATTTCATATCATAAACTCTTTCTTTTAATATTGAACTTTAAAATTTGAAAGTACAAACTTTGAACTTTTGTACGGCCAATTTTGTTTTTTGTATCTGTTGTCTTTCCTGTTTTGTAATTAGGACCTGCCCTGTAAAACAGTGTATGTTAAATAAATAACTGAATAAAATGACTTTATGAAATTTTATGCCATTATAAAACAGAAATGAATAATTGTTGCCATTAAATGAAGTAAAAGTGATTCATTTTGTTCAAAACGAATGTTTTGCTTAGATGGATGGAGCAATAAATAGAGCAAACTATAATTCTCGAACCTATAAAGAAGACGAATTCTTCAATAAATTCTACTTTTTAGAATTCGAAAAGAATCAAACTGAATAAATCACACAGAAGTACACAGATAAAACATTAATCAATCCATATATATGTACTTGCAACAATTCAAAGAGACGCCATAGGTGAGTTATTCTGATATTGCAGTCTTAGAAAGCGATGAAATCATCATATCGGTATGCTTACTGTTTCATATTTATGATATTTACTGATTTATATTCAATTTATAGCATCGAAAACACTGAAATCATGGCGACGTCGCCACGGCGTCTCGGTTGTGGGTTGGGTTTCTTAGACCTTTAGTAAGTCTATTGATGGTTCATTAGCTTAACATTCTTAACATAAGTAAGTAAACCAACTTCTCGTGTTTTCGTTCACAGCAGTCTATTTTTTCCTATTTCGAGCATCTTCAAATCAAACCATTTAAATGAGCGATCGAGCCTGTTCAATACTAACATACGTTACATCAGAGTCAATAATCTATGGGAACAACGACGTTAGCAGTTTCAATTAGGCAGCTTTCTCTAAATCAATATTTTCTAAGAGAAGTTAGAAAAGAAAAAGGCGACCTTCAAATGTGACGTTCTTGAAATCGAAAAATCAGAAATAAATACTGAAAATATTCAGGTTATAATCTATTATCTTAGTTGTGTTTGTTAGAAATTTTATACGTCCCTTGGTTATTTGAATTGAACCAAAACAATAACGCTAATTTGAATAAAACTAAGTAGTTTTTCGATTTTCACTATAATTAATTCAAAACAAGACAATATCGTTGCGCCAACACAGTGGCTTCATCAGATGTTGATGATAAACTGAGCTATTACATTGTGGACTCCTTATATTTATCCTGAAGTGCGTGGGCTCGAAATGACCATAGAACACTGTTCTTCTTTTACAAGGGGATGACTATAGAACATATTTTCATGTTCTGTTTTAATCAATAATTCTCCTTTATTAAATTTATTCCAGTAAAAATGCAATCGAAGAAAAGTATTCTATGGTCATCCCCCACAATTCAGAAGAAATATGTTCTATAGTTATCCCCCTGTAAAAGAAGAACAGTGTTTTATGGTCATTCCCACTCCATGCACTTCAGGATAAATATAAGCAGTCCACAATGTAATAGGTCAGTTTATCATCAATATCTGATGAAGCCACTGTGATGGCGAAACGATATTGTCATGTTCTTGAATTAATTATAGTGAAAATCGAAAAACTACTCAGTTTTATTTAAATTATGTATTTAGATTTTCATCAAGTACCGGCTCAATCGATTAATGATCAATATCTCTAACTTTGAACAAAGCATCAAACGAACCAGAGCTCAATAAATCGGCATTTTGGTTGAAACGCTTGTCAATAAAAATATCATTCACTTATATCTGAAAGTTATAAGGTGTCAATTATTAAAATATGTACATCAAACTAAAACTTTATTCCATAAACACTTAATCTTTGATAAACAACTAAAATTACAATTAATTGATTGAAAAAACCGGGAACACTTCTGCTAATATCAATTAACACAACACCTGAAAAAATTAATTACACATAGTGATTGATTAGTAGAAATGTGTTCAAACAAAGTGACTTGCATGCAGGAATGGAACAATTATTCTATTATCTTATCATTCTTAATATGGGGTCATTTAAGATAAATCTTAAACAATTGACAATATCATTCATATCAAATCTCTTAGAATATCTTTAGTTAAAATGTTTGAAATGAGATATCTTCAGGTTTATCTAAATTTCATTGTTGAGAAATTTTATATTACGAACAATCCAATTCTCCGTATTATTGACAGATCAGTTCTTTGCATCATTCAAAAATTACATGGATATATAAATAATGATGAAACACTAATTTGAACAATCTAACAAAACGAAATATTACTTGAAGATTACATTAGGTATAAATGAATCTAGATAATCGTTCTTTCACCTGAGCATCGATAATAATTAACGAATTATTGCCGATTTCTTTCGACAGAATCAATTAAAAAATAAGATATTTCACAAGATATCTCTGACTAACATTTGACTAATTTTTTCTTTTATTTGAGCTCAAGTGTTGTGATCTTTTTATATTAAATAGTCATCTAGATATATCATTGTTCGCATTTTTAAACTCATAAACATACATCTAAATCCACTTCTTCTTATCCGGGAAACGAGCCCGGATCTCTAAGCTTGGCGAGCTTTTACCTCCCCTAGAGACTACGGAGACGACACAAACTAAATTGAGTATTAACAAATAGATTAGTACCTTCTTATTTTGAGCATATTGGACATTTTGCCAGGTGTGTTTCAAAAAACTGAGAATCAAAATCAACCACGATTATGCCTCAGATATATTTTACAATCGAGGTTTCAGAATATTTGGATTCATTAGGAAGTTATATAGTTTAATAGTGTTCTACATGTTAATATGTATTTCTTTTGGGAAAAAATCAAACGAATTATTGAATTAAACCGGGAATGTCTTCTTAGCTCATGAATAAAGATGAAAATCGTTGACATAGGTTACATAACGCGGCTGCCAGCAGACAGTAAAAGAGATAAGTAGGAATATGTCTCAATTTTTAGCATTGAAGAAGTACCTATACGTCAATTATTTGTTTAAATTATTTCTCTCACTCTCTGTCTCTTTCTTTTCTTCATATACTCATTTGAAGAATATATATATATATATATATATATATATATATATATATATATATATATATATATATATATATATATATATATTACAAGGACACAGTTATACACTATCAAATTCCAACCGTCAAAAATATAGTTTTCCATTCAATAAATTTACAACTATTGGTAGACAAATTTTGAAAATCGGTAGAAAAAATATATCAAAAGATAATAGGGGTCAGAATAGAACAGAAGTGTGCCATTTTCCAATGTTCAATTATGAATTTGACAAGTTATTTTACCAACTGAATCTCGCATTGAACAATGTCATTGGACATTAGTTCTTTCTTTTTTAAATTAATCTATTAAGTAATTAATAAAGACATTCGTTATAATTGTTATAAATAAATGAGGAATTTATGAGAGTAGAAATTCATTGCATTCTAAGCGGATGTCAAGCAATCGCTGTCATCTGAAAGATTTAGTTTGAGCACTACATAGATGCACTTGGTACAGATAATATAATTTCGATCATTCAAGTTCGGTTTTTTCACAAACAAATTTTGATAATAAAGAAAGGCCAACAGTACCAAAACATCAATTTCTGAACGATAAAATGAAGTCGAGATTGGAGAGTCAACAATCTTTTCACTAGCTTTCAAAATTAAGTTGTGGGAACCACAATTGATAAATATATAAAAATATATTTTTCCTGTATATGTATTAAATCATTATCATAAATTTATTAATTCTTCCCTAACATTTTCACAATATATACGAGAAGATTGTTTTCAAATAGTATAATTAGGAAAAGTTATAGATAATTCATATAATAACGTTGATTTTCATTTAACAACTCGGAATATGTAAAAGATAAAAACAAAGTTAGTTTCGAATTGTGATGTTTTGCCTTCAAAAGTGAGGTCTTTTTCGAAACAACATGCTTTAAAAAATTATGAGATCTGAAATTATATTTATAGAATACTTGAATATATATGGAGAATGTTTAGAGATCCATATAATGAAACACATTTACTGCCATATTTTGAACCTGCAGATAATCCTGAAGATGATTTGTCAGAGAAACATGAAACCATAAAATTTAAAGATTTCTTTTTCTTTACCTTAACTTCAATCACCGCTTTCCTCCAAGTTTGGCGCCTCTTTTGAATCTTCATAATTACAAATTTATTGTGGCAATACACTGAAGAGCTGAATGAGATTTGGAGTTATATCAGATTCACAACACTTTGTCGAACATTTGTATAACACTTATTTTTATTAAATTGAAATCTTCGCACAATTATGAGCACTTTGTTTTTGATACGCTTAAATCGGTGCAATATCAATATTATATATCAATGTTTACAAACTACGCGATACATCTACACAATTGCGATTTATATTTTGGAATCTTCCGCGCTGGGAAAAACTTTTAATTTTTGAAGCGATGTATCTACGCGGCACGGAATAATAATCGAATTATTGTTTGTTAAATTCAACATGGAAATAACGCGCGGACGTATGCGCCGAGCGCCACCGTTCGATGTGACTGTCAACCAGCGTATGGCACAGTTCGGTTTGATTTGAATTTTATCGTGTATGATTGAGTGTAGTGCAGCAGCGGTTTCAGTCACAATAAAGTGGTATAAGCATTTACAGCAGCAATCACTCATTTTCTGTTTCATTAACATAGATCACCGCAGTTCAGTTCTGACCTCCTCATGGTATCAATTCAAGGCCACCCAAACGTGAAAATTTATTAAAGCTCTCACATAATATTGAAAAAAAATATATCAAATGTGAACATACGTAATTATTGCGTGTGTTTTTTGAGTGAAATTTTGTTCGTTGACGTATTTTTCTCAGTCAAAATAGCAATTGACAACAGCGTAGAAGGGTGAAAGTTATTTTCGAATTTGTATCATATTTTTTCTGGAGCATGATTATTTTCAACGGTTTCTTTTTCTCTTAAAAACAATGAGCAAAATCCGGAGATTACGAATGAAATTTGAAATGAATCTTTCTACGTATTTTTCATGTAAACACACGTAAATATTGCGTGTGCTTTTCTAAGTGAAATTTTGTTCGTTCGAATTTGTATAACATTTTTTCTGGAGCATTATTATTTTCAACGGTTTCTTTTTCCCTTGAAAACAATAAGCACAATCAGGAGATTACGAGTGAAATTTAAAATGAATCTTTCTACGTATTTTTCATGTGAATACACGTAAATATTGCGTGTGCATTTCTAACTGAAATTTTGTTCGTTGACGTATTTTTCTCAGTCAAAATAGCAATTGACAACAGCGTAGAAGGTTAAAAGTTATTTTCGAATTTTTATCATATTTTTTCTAGAGCATGATCATTTTCAACGGTTTCTTTTGCTCTTGAAAACAATAAGCAAACTCCGGAGATTACGAATGAAATTTGAAATGAATCTTTCCACGTATTTTTCATGTAAACACACGTAAATATTGCGTGTGCATTTCTAAGTGAAATTTTGTTCGTTCGAATTTGTATAACATTTTTTCTGGAGCATTATTATTTTCAACGGTTTCTTTTTCCCTTGAAAACAATAAGCAGAATCAGGAGATTACGACTGAAATTCAAAATGAATCTTTCTACGTATTTTTCATGTAAACATATATATATATATATATATATATATATATATATATATATATATATATATATATATATATATATATATATATATATATATATAATATTGCGTGTGCATTTCTAAGTGAAATTTTGTTCGTTGACGTATTTTTCTCACTCAAAATAGCACTGCGTTGACAACAACGTAGAAGGGTGAAAGTTATTCTCCAATTTGTATAATATTTTTTCTGTAGCATGATTATTTTCTACAGTTACTTCTTCTCTTGAAAACAATAAGTAAAATCAGGAGATTACGAATGAAATTTAAAATAAATCTTTCTACGTATTTTCTACTGTCGGGACGGAAGTTTTAGGATAAAATTTTTCTCGTTCTCGGTAGTTTTTTCACAGTTTTTTTGTATATACTTCTAGATATACTTCTTCGATATTTGAGAACAAAACTTTATCTTTTGCATTGGCGTACAAGATTTCGTGAAATATTTCTGAAATGTTACGTATATTTAAAAAAATTTGGCAAGATTTTCTTAAAATTATTCAATACATTGAACTATATTGCTATGTATCAAAGGCTCTTGTTTAATTTAGCCAACTGTTTCGGATTATACGATATATTTCACTTAAAATGGTTCCAGTTCAATTTTTGTTTGATTCAGACGAGTAACTAGGATATACATCACTGATAGAAACTTGGGAATAGCTTTCACAAATGCAAGAAAAATCATCAAAGTTGAAATATGGCCTCCACAACAGAAAATCTACAAATATTTTTGGATTTTTTTTGATTAATATCAGGCGTTTCCGATAATTAAGGCTTTGTTACGTTCGTTGATAGAAATGTTATTTTTATCCGTTCCTATATATTGTGTTGTTACTACTGGCAACTTAATCCATACGATATAAATACTGGAAAAAGTTCATATATAGTAGAGTATAGGTCTATGGATCTTCATTTTCCATTAATAAAAATCAAGAGATCCTCAAATTAATTGTAGCTTTTACAAGAAACGAACGAATCTAGTAACGATACTACCAATTGTCCCAAGATTCAATATTTCCGATTGTCTATGGCTTCTTTGATTAAGAAAACAAGTGTTATAGACTAATGATGATATTTCATTTGATTTTAAATGGTTTCTCGATTGCATCATAAGACTGAATCGATTCTTCAGTGATCAACATGTTCAAACGTTAAAGAATAGATATTCACCTTGAGAAAAGTTATTCATTTTCCTATCGGAGTATGAATTAAAACATTCAACAGTTCTAAAAAAAATTGATCTATAGATAAATCATATAGGTATATATTTAATAGTGTTGGCGTTTACTCGATGAAAATCCATTATAATTGAATATAAACTCAAATTCACTCGACAGTGATGATTTACACTTTATTGACTCTAAGCATGACGCGTTTCGTCGTTAAAAACGACTATTTCAGATGCTAACAGAATCTTCCCATCTTCTTAATCAATCTTTTCTTCCGATAATAAAGCATTCTTCCGATTTTGTTAGCATCTGAAGAAGTCGTTTTTAACGACGAAACGCGTCATTCTATGTAGTGAATAAAGTGTAAATCATAAGTTCAAGCGTTTGAATTTAAGTTTATATTCAATCATATCGGTATAATCACGGTTTTTAATTGTGAATGCACACAGTCTCCAATTGTGTAAGTATTTTTCCACATATCTGTTCAATACGAGTATATTCAAAATATTTTGAAGGAATATAAATAAGCGGAATGTGATTTCAATTCAATATATATTTGAATATAACTTAAATTCAAACACTTGAACTTATGATTTACACTTTATTGACTACATAGCATGACGCGTTTCGTCGTTACAAACGACTTCTTCAGATGCTTACAGAATAATTAACGAAATAAACAACGACGAAACGCGTCATGCTATGTAGTCAATAAAGTGTAAATCATAAGTTCAAGTGTTTGAATTTAAGTTATATTCAATTATAATGGATTTACATCAAGTAAACGCCAACACTATTGAATATTCAATATATATTGGCGAATGCAGGTTTTGACCCTCTGAAAATCTTAGATTTTCGTAAATACTTTCCACAGTAAATTCTTCGAATTTATTATACTTATTAATACTTATACCTTTATTAATACTATTATGTCTTTAAACGTCGTGAAATGATTGAATAAGCTTCTCGTGAAATAATATGTGAAATTCCGGAAGACCTGTCAGATAGTTTTTCGATGATAAATAAGTGAGTTGTAGTCTTAACGTCACTGCTTTTCTCTGAGTTGAGACAGACATGTAAGTTCTCAAAGGAGACTACTAAGGCTAGTGTCGTATATAATATATAGAATTACATAATTATAATAGCACTTACATGGATGTTCGCATTTTTTGAAGCAAAATTTTTCCGTCAAGTTGAATTAAAGCTAACATTGCCTCCAAAGAGTTTTGGCTTGTTTGTTGGAAAACCGTTGACTTCACGTACACGATATACTCGTATATAGATAATATATTTTTCTTGCACTTTCTGTGCAGATTTGAATGCTCAAAGTACTGAATTATTTCATGATCATTTGCATAAGATCAGAAGGTAGCTGAATTTTGAACTGCTTTTCTAATTTCTGGAAGGGGTTAGGTCAGCACAAAAGATTTGTATTAAAATAGAGGGTGTGTTGCTTTTATGTGTGAGCTTTTAGGACGTAAATATTTTACAAATAATGTTTAAGGTACGTCAGTGACAAACAATAACCTTTGAAATCGACGTTGAACGCACTGGAAAATAAGAAAAGAAACAAGTTCATCTAAAACATGGTATTTTAACAACTTTCTCATTGTATAATTATTTTAATTCAAGTGAGAGTTTTTTGGCGAGATTGAAGCTATGATTGTTTAGCCATATCTAAGCTATTGTTCAATTATCATTATAATGTATAAAATTAAAAATTAACACACTTGACTTAAGTTTCACTGAATAAATTAAAATTTCTACTGCACGTAATGTTGATAATTTTAGTAAAGAAGTTTGTATAATAAAAACGATTGCTATTAAAAATGGTTATAAACCCTTCTTTATTGATAAACTAATCAAAAATTAACAGAGAAAGATACTATTACAAAGAATTTTTACTATTCAATTAGAAAAACAACAAAAAATATTTCATTGAATTAATTATATACCTAACTTGAGCAATAAAATTTGTAGAAGATTACATAAAAATAATGTGAAAACAATATGCACCAACAAAAAGAATTTGGGTTCATTCTTAGTAAATAACAAGGACAAACTTGACTTATTTTCGAGAAGACGTGTTCACAAAATATTTTGCAGTGAATGTGACAGTTTCTACATAGGTTAAACTGGACGTTCTATACAATAAAGAATCGATGAACATAAAAGATCAATACTGTTGAATAAACCTAATACGGGTTTTCCAGAACAATGCATTGAACATAATCATTTCTTGGATCCCAGGAAGACTGAATAGTACACTCTAGTAGCATATAAAGAAGATTTCAGCTATTTGTAATGATCAGGTGAATTTTTCCGTGAAACCAGTGCTATATTCTGTGTTTTAGGATATATAAGTGAAAGCTGTACATTTTGAAATTCAGTAATATTGTATACTCTTGATAATGGGTTAACCACCCGAAACATATGTAGAGTTTTCAATATATTCAGAGAAACCTAAGTCAGGTGTGTTCATTCTTAATTTTATAGTTTTTGATATGATGTTTTACCAAGAGATAAAGCTAAACCTCCGTGTCATTTATCATTATAATGATTTCACAGTTTTTTGGAAGACAATATAGAACACTATAAGCTCTAATGGAATTAATACTCAACTGTTTTCGTTTAGGCATAATGTATATCGAAGAAACATACATTATTCTGGAGAATTGCTGTTTTCCGTTAAAATTTGAAGAATATTTTGAAAATTCAGGAATACTCACTGTTAAATTGTAATAATTCACGTGATTATTTATAACCACGAATAAACGAATACCATTCATTCAATTTCAAACCAAAGCCCAATCATCCCAATGAAAGCAGCCAGAAGAGAATGAAAAAAGCACGACAAGTTCGATCAAATTTGAAGGTTTTGCTCACTGCTTTCTTCGATTACAACTGCGTGGTGCGCGATGAGTTTTTGCCAACAGGTCGTAAGGTTAATGAGGAACATTACAAGGAAGTTATGTAACGTTTGCATAAATAAATCATAGATTCTGCATCACAATAATGCAGCAGCTCAGATATCAATGCTTGTTTTGAAATTGCTTAATTTTTTTGGCCAAAAACAACACCGTAATCATGCCTCAACCACCGTATTCATCAGATTTGGCTCCCTGAGACTTTTTCCTATTTCCAAAAGTGAAGAGACCAATGAAAGTAAAGCGTTTTGCCACAATTGATGAGATGAAGTCGGAATCGGAGAACGAGCTGAGGGCCATAACCGACAAGCGCATTTCAGAAGTGCCTCGAGAATTGGAAGAAGCGCTGGCATAAGTTTATTATATCTAAGTGGGATCACTTTGAAGGGGACAAAATGAATATTGATGTAGAGAGTGTTGTTTTTAGAGGTATAGAACTTTAAATTGCAATAAAACAACGATGGATCATTCGATTGATTTTTTATTCGAAAGATAATCTTGTGGCATTACATTTTAAATATGATTTCTGGCATATGAGCGCCACGGCTGGCTCGGATGTAGTCCAATCTGGACGTCCAATTTTCGATGACTTTTTCCAACATTTGTGGCCGTATATCGGCAATAACACGGCGAATATTGTCTTCCGATTGGTCAAGCGTTTGTGGCTTATCCGCATAGACCAATGACTTTACATAGCCCCACAGAAAGTAGTCTAGCGGTGTTAAATCACAAGATCTTGGAGGCCAATTCACAGGTCCAAAACGTGAAATTAGGCGGTCACCAAACGTGTCTTTCAATAAATCGATTGTGGCACGAGATGTGTGACATGTTACGCCGTCTTGTTGAAACCACAGCTCCTGGACATCATGGTTGTTCAATTCAGGAATGAAAAAGTTAGTATTCATGGCTCTATACCGATCACCATTGACTGTAACGTTCTGGCCATCATCGTTTTTGAAGAAGTACGGACCAATGATTGCACCAGCCCATAAAGCGCACCAAACAGTCAGTTTTTCTCGATGTAACGGTGTTTTGACATACATTTGAGGATTATCTTCACTCCAAATGCGGCAGTTTTGTTTGTTGACGTAGCCATTCAACCAGAAGTGCGCTTCATCGCTAAACAAAATTCGCTTATAAAAATCGGGAACAACGGCAATCTCGTTTTGGAATAAAATTGAGTGAGTCTATTCAAGATGAATTGCCAAACCAAACTGAGAATAAATCACTTCTCAGATTTTAAATCGGTCGCCATCTTCAACAGTAATGCCAACTTAAAGTTCTAAAACTTGGAAAAAACACCCTTTATAAATAAATACTTTTCGAAAACATTCAAAATTCTCCTTTATTTTCGAACAAACCTCGTAGAAATAATTAAGTTTTTTTGATCGACTCATCTTGGTATAATTTTTTCTTCCTTCTTTACAGCTATTAATTAAATGAGGATAAGATTCGGAAACTCCAAATTATCTTGACGGGTATTGACTATTGCAATTATCCAAATGCGTCATCAATAAAGATTTCAACCTTCTCATTGATATTATCATATTGATGATAAGGATGGCAAATATGAAAATATCCGGTGTTGCTTTTCACTTCATAACACAGCCTAGAGGTGTTAATTAACCATGAAAATGTGTGAATTTTGAAAAATTTCATCTGGTTATCACTGTTACTCTCTAATTATCTTATTTAAGTGCATTATAATGACCATCGTGAAATCGTGCCAACATATCTTAGACTCTATAAGCAGTGTAAATTGATACTAACGAGTGATATCCATCATGTTTGCTTAACTGTTAAACAGTCGAGATATCGCTATTCACCAAAACAAATTTGAAAATGGTAATTACTGTGGGTAATCAGATTATAACAACTTCGCAAAATTGGCATGTTTGGATTTCGAAGAGAAAATAAGTTGGCTTGAAATATTTGATAATAATAATAATGCATTTATTTACCAGACTTGCTACATCATTTTACAAAATGTAGTAATAACAAGTTGATTAAAAACAATTAAAAAAATGAAAAGTACAATACTGTGAATTAAGTGAAGTACCAATATAATTAACATAATATAGTAGAACAACAAAAACGTTATACTTAGCACCTAACTAATAATATATGATAAGCATCAATTAGAATACTAGCAGAAACAAAGCCCAATTGAATTAGAGTGACTTTAAACGTTTTTGCATTTGGCCAAGATGTCTAAAGAATAAACTAAAAAATAACTAAATAAATGAAATGGAAAGAAATATAACGAAAAGCTCAATATAGTCTGCAAAAACCAAAACAGTAACTGATAACTAAACTAATAGATAAATAAATTAAATGAAATTACAAAGAATTCAAACTAATTCAATTCAAATATTTAATAGTGTTGGCGTTTACTTGATGTAAATCCATTATAATTGAATATAAACTTAAATTCAAACACTTGAACTTATGATTTACACTTTATTGACTACATAGCATGACGCGTTTCGTCGTTACAAACGACTTCTTCAGATGCTTACAAAATAATAACAAAATTTTGAAAAACACAGGTATATATATCAGGGAATTTTGGTATTCAATGGTTTTGGTTTTACCTAAGATATTCCATTCTGAGAAATAATTTCTATTATCTGAAAAAGTTTAACAAGGGTGAATTGTTTAATTCTATCTGTTCATTAAGCAAGTTTCCAGAATTTTTAAGCCGATTTATTTCCACTACTTCCCAATAATCTAATTGACTACTTCTCTCTATATTGTGTAGAACTTTGAAATTCGTATCAAAAGTATGGTTTTCTGTTAATAAATGGTTAGCATAATTTAATTTTTAAATGTTTAAGTTTTAAGTTTTAATTTTTAAATGGTTAAACATACTTTTATTATGGGCGAAGCTATATTTATGTTCCTGTATTCTAGTACCGTAGTAGTAATATTCTACTAGTTTTACCTATATATATATATATATATATATATATATATATATATATATATATATATATATATATATACCGGGACATGGTCCACAATTCAATTGGTAAACACCTGATTTGTCTTCTCTTTTAATTTTGTTTTTATTGTTCTTAATGTGTCTCGATAAATTGTTGTTCGTTTTAAATGAAATATTAAAATTATGTTTACTCAAAAAGGTTTTGACTTTTTGACTGACGTTTCCATAGTATGTTAAACTGTTATATTTACGATTTCTATCCGACTGATAAGGAAATACTAATCGTAGAGCTTTCCAATATAGTTTTTTGTCAAGAATTTTTGACACTATCTGCTTAATGATATTCAATTCTTTATTGAAATTTTCTTCTGATAAAGGTATATTGGTTAATCTGTGTATCATACTTTGAAACGCTGCCATTTTATGTGGATATGGGTGGCATGAGGAGTTATGGATTATGGTATCTGTATGGGAAGGCTTATGAAATATGGAAAAATCAAATTTATTATTTAATCTTGTGATTGTCAAGTCTAAAAATGAACCGCATTAATGAAATTCTCAAAATGTTTTAATGAACGATCTGTCCCAGTGAAACAAATGATTATATCATCTACATATCTATACCAGAATACAAAATGTTTGAAACATAATTTTAATATCTTAATAATGTTTAATATTATCTTATCTTATCTTGAAACATAATTTTAATATCTTCAAAAATCTTTGATATTATTTTATCTATACCAGAATACAAAGTGTTTTAAACATAATTTTAATATTTCATTTAAAACGAACAACAATTTTTTGAGACACATTAAGAACAATAAAAACAAAATTAAAAGAAAAGACAAATCAGGTGTTTACCAATTGAATTATGGAACATGACCCGGTATATATATATATATATATATATATATATATATATATATATATATATATATATATATATATATATATATATATATATATATATATATATATATATATATAAAACTAGTAGAAATTTCGGTACTAGAATACAGGAACATAAATATAGCTTCGCCCATAATAAAAGTAATTCGAATTATGCTAACCATTTATTAACAGAAAACCATACTTTTGATACGAATTTCAAAGTTCTACACAATATAGAGAGAAGTAGTCAATTAGATTATTGGGAAGTAGTGGAAATAAATCGGCTTAAAAATTCTGGAAACTTGCTCAATGAACGGATAGAATTAAACAATTCACCCTTGTTAAACCTTTTCAGGTAATATAAATTATTTCTCAGAATGGAATATCTTAGGTAAAACCAAAACCATTGAATACCAAAATTCCCTGATATATATACCTGTGCTTTTCAAAATGTTGTTATTATTCTGTAAGCATCTGAAGAAGTCGTTTGTAACGACGAAACGCGTCATGTTATGTAGTCAATAAAGTGTAAATAAAGTTCAAGTGTTTGAATTTAAGTTTATATTTAATTCAATTCATTTCAGTCAATTTCCATTGTTCACATAACTCCTAATAATACTGCTTGGAGTTAAAGTTAATGTCACATTTATTAGCAACTGTATTGAATGTAGACTCCAAAAACCAAATTGGGGATTGTAGCGAGTTGGTCTTTGGAGTCTCTGGGTGGAATGATTCCGTGGTAGGAGAATTTTGCTTAGGAACACGAAATCTCGAAGCGGACAAGATAAATTTGAGTGATAAAGTTTCTCTCCTGCTCTGCAATGAGATTAAACTAAATCGCCTCAATAATTCGTTACGATTGACTCCTCTCTGTGGATAAACTTTGTCCTTCCTCCAAACTAAGAATTTCAAGAACCTTCTCTGAAAAACCTCAAGATGGCGTTGAAGGCAAGTGTAAATAGGATGTCAGATCATGCTGCCATACTACAACTTGCTACGGATAAGGGTATTAAATAGTCCTATGAATGTTGAGAAATTGTTAAAATATTTGCCATTGCGTATAACGAATCCATATATTTTCCTCGCAGAGGAAATAAGTTGGGTGATGTGTGGGACAAAGGAAAGCTTCTGATCGAAGACTACACCAAGATTTCTCACCTTATTAGAACGAGAAGGAACCTGACCACCGGTGCTGTAATCACACTCAATTAGGTCTCTTTCCACCTTATTCTTAAATGTCTACTAGAGTTGAAGAAGCATTGTTATTTTTAGCACTTTCAAATACTGGTCTAGTCTCATTGTTCTTCAATAAAATACAAACTATCAGTTCCATGACTTTTGATGATGGGCTACACCATCATACTGAGTGGATGCTGCACCGCCCTCACGATGGTTTGTCCTTGTATTTTGTGCCTAGATTTTCCTCCAAAATTCAGCCCTATCCTTGAGGATCTTCACGGTCGATTCGTTTGAAAAACTGACCTCTAATTATTTGGAACTCTGGAAGAAGGGACCAATTGTAACCCTCGACCTACCTGTCAAATACTTGTGATGTTTTGTCATTTTTCGGAAGTTGATATGGTGGAAACTTGTTGATTTTTGGAAACTATGGTGGTCGTTGGTGAAATCTTACAACAAATTCTGGCATTAATCTTGTTAGAATCCGCGATATTGTTTCGCAAACCAAATCTCGAAAGAATACACTGTTCAATTCGCACAAGAATATGAAATAATATCAATTTAATCCATCTAGAGAACTAAAAACAGATCAAAACGAAACAAACACGCTGAAAACGTTTGTGCATGAGCACCTACTGTGACTTATAATTTGAAAATGACACCTCATGAATATCTTCGTTTAAATATGCTACCCTCTTTTAACATAAATGATGTGTTTTGTTACGTTCATAGATGATAAACTAATTAATAGTATTGTTGTTAGAGTCATAATTTGCTAGCTGATTACATGACTGTGAACCATAGCGAATTAATTAACGCACTGATTATTATGTAATGAGTGGATTATTTCGTGCCGAAAAGTATTTGGCATTATTAGTTACTTAGTTAATCTATAATAAATGCTCGCTGGGAAAAACTATGATTGTCCATGCTTTTCACTAGGGATCACATATGAAAATTTAAAAAATTGTTTTCATAAACTTTCCATAAACATTATAACGTCTATTTAACTATACTGTTTTACTACCTTCACCATCTTTGTTCAATAGCAGTTGGTCAAATCTTTGAGGTGAGAGTTTTTTGATCTTGAGGATTTTTCCTGATCGATTTCCAAAGAAATGTTTCATTTAGAGTATTGAAGAGAGCTTAAAGACGAGAAGTTCTATTCTAATATCAGAAATTATGTTCATATTCTCCACTAATAAAACTGTTATGCGATAGGTGTGGCCCAATGAATCAATAATGGGAAAGTGCAAAATTTTGTAGCTAAATATAAAGATATGTAGCTACAAAATATTTCGTATTGCAAATAATGAACACTATAATTAACAGAATGAAAATTGGCCTCCGGTGATCTGAAATCACTGATTTCTGGTTAGGTCACTACCCTCTACAGTTAACGAACTAGATAAAGTAGGCTTATTATAAATTTCACTTTATAATAATATGTAATGTTTCTTAAATGTAAGTGTATCAATTGAAACCATTTGTAATATCATTGGCGTGGACAAAGGCAGGTGTATATGAATATATATATATATATATATATATATATATATATATATATATATATATATATATATATATATATATGCTGTTGAATTAATTGGGACAAACATTTTTTTTTCGTTTGAGTTACTGTAGTAAGTATGTGAGTACCAGGGTGGCCCAAACACCCTCACACCTGCTTATTTACTACCTGAGGTGACGTGAGGGTTCGACCTTGACCATCATTTACATTGTAACCGGTTTTACCTTGCCAGCAATTCAGTTGTGAGCCTACCGATGCGACAGTTGGTGGTTTCAATTTTGATAGGTGTTGTATTGTTTCGTCCAAAGATGGATATCACTCCGAGGAAGCATCCCAAAATTATCGCGCTTAATGAACACACATCAATGACTGTAAGAGATATAGCTGAAGCTGTTGCTGTGGGCAAGTCCAGCGTTTCGAGAATTTTAAAAACATTTGAAGAAAGTGGCTCATCGTATCCAAAAAGAGAAGAAAACTGTGGCCGCAAACGCAAAACTACTCCAAGAACGGACAAATTGTTGATAAGAAATAGCCAAATTATTTCGAGAAGACAAGCACTGATCTTCGAAGGGATTTAATGGTTTCTGGTGTTGAGGTGAGCACCTCAACTGTGCGAAAACGACTGCTAGAGGTTGGCCTTAAGGCAAGAAGACATAGAAGAAAGCAATTGCTTACCCAGAAAATGATGAAGAAACGTTTGGCATGGGCCAAAAAGTACTGTGCGTGGACTGTGGACGACTGGAAGAAGGTGGTTTTTAGTGATGAGACACATTTGTTTGTTCAAGGGTACAAATCAAGTGTTGTTGGACGAAGTCTACCTAGTGCAATCGATGCCTAGACGAGTTCAAGAAGTTATTTCTGCGAAAGGAGGACATACTTCATATTAATATGAAGAATTTACACTATTTTTTATGTATTTACTTCATTAAAAGGTAGGGTTTTACGAAAACATTGTTTTTCATCTTTTGTCTCAATTAATTCGAACATAGTACATGTTTGAACGTATAGATTCACGGATGGACAAACATAATGGTATGTTGGCCCGGGAATGCATCCGTTGATTTGTTGAGTGCCTGTTGGAAACTGACGTTTTGCAGACGTTTCGTCAAGGTCTTACTTGACATTATCAATGCTTCAATTATTAATTGT
Organism: Henosepilachna vigintioctopunctata; assembly: GCA_030704895.1. NCBI lineage: Eukaryota > Metazoa > Arthropoda > Insecta > Coleoptera > Coccinellidae > Henosepilachna > Henosepilachna vigintioctopunctata. The sequence goes on along the minus strand of JARQZJ010000122.1, from coordinate 4,970,410 downwards.
CGATTGCTCGAAGTCTGATGCATTCAGCATTCAGTCATCGTTTCAGATATATTATATTTCAGATATATTTCAGATAACACTTGAATTTATGACTTACACTTTATTGACTACATATCATGACGCGTTTCGTCGTAACAAACAACTTCTTCAGATGCAAACAGAATAATAACAACAAATTTGAAAAAACACGTATAAATATCAAGTGAATTTGGGATTCTATAAATTTGGGTTTTACCTAAGACATTCCATTCTAAAATATAATTTTTATGATGTCCCATGTCCTATGTTCCATGTATTCATTAATTGAAACATCTTTCAGAAAAAAAATTTATATTCATTGTCCACTACAGAATGGTTTCGGTATTTAATACCTTCATCAGGCAAATCATTTAAATATATAAAATTTACGAAATTGTAGAAAATATTTCCATTCATCAATATTGATAGACATAATTTATTTTTGACTGTCTTTCAGGGGACGCTCATGTATACAACTTGAAGGAATGAAGATGTGGACCCCCGAAGGTAGACCTGGCGAAAATTTCATCATCGGAGAAATTTTCTTGTTATGTCGACGACCTTGCTTTTATTTAAGTATTGTATTTGATTATTTTCTACTTCGCAACTGGTTCTTTAGTATCACATACTTGCCAAATAATTCTTAAGAGCAATCAATTCACACCATGTTTCTTATTTGAACGCTTGATAAAAATTAATTATCATGTATTTTCAATTTTCGTTTCGTATGCTATTTAAGTTAATAACGTTTCAGTGTTACATAATTTGTACTTTGTTATTCTCATTTGCGTTGGATTTGTTGGTTGAATCATTCTTCATCTCAGACGGATACCTTTGATATCTTGAACTTTAAACCGTTTGAGATTTGTTTTTATAGCAGGTAATCGTTCAAAAGAAACCATACGTTTTTCAATCGAAAGCATTTTCGATTCAATAAAAATTACAGAATAATCAGGGCCAATAAGGCTTGGGCTAGTGATAAGCAACCTTTTGTTGCTCATTGATGGGCAAATTAAATTAAATGGGCTCAATGAGCCCTTTTAGGCTTACAACCAAAGGTTTTTTACAACCAAGGGTTACAAACCCTTGTTTGTTAACCATTTAAGTTTACCAACAAGGTTTACAACTTTCTAAATTTCACTATGAAGGGACGGATTGGATCTTTTTGCCCTGGGCGACGAAAGTGCTAGCGCCGGCCCTGCCATCTAGTTTGAAATGCAAACATTCGACGTTCCTCATTGTAAACCTAAAATATCTGAAATATTGCAAGGAAAATTCTCAAATATGAGTGATATTATTGAATTTTATTTTTTTCATTTGAAATAGAATACGAAAACTGTCAACATACAATGAAAAATGTACTAGACTAATTTCTTTGTTAATCTTAGGATATATTAATCAACATTTTAGAATTTCGACATGAAATAGTTATATAGAGTATCTATTTATTTATACTGTCATTGCACTTTGAGTTTATCTGTCCTGGCTCTTCAAATGTTTACGGATGTATTTAAAGATCTTGATTTGATATCAACTCATTCGAATCTTCGTTGCTTAGAAAGAAACATCATGAAGACACCCGAAAAAGTTGAAATCTTAATTTCTACAAAAAGACGTAAACTATTATCATCAACCTGATAAAGATTTCACGATACGAGTCATATTTCAGGGCATGTAAAACTGATATGACATGTTTGATTTTCATGAATGTTTAAAGAGGAATATAAATTAACTTCAGTTTTTTAATCATTGTGTGCACAATTTGTGTGACACGGTAAATTTACTTTACGAAATATTGTTCGAAACGATTTCCACAATGAACTGTCACTCACGAAACACAAGATAAAAATTCGAAGCAGTACTCCAAATATGCACACAGTTGAAACTTCCGATAAACAGTTTATACGTCTCGAATGATTCCTTCGATAGTTTTCCGAATGACTTGAAAAGCTCTGCGATTTAAAATTAAAACAAGAGCAATTTATTGACTCAATGGTATGACAGTACGACCTTGATGGCATGGTTCATTTATTTCATCACATTGTCCGTAATGTTTTGATGTTTAATTGAAGGCGAATGAGTAGAAACATCATTGAATTATTTTATTCTACATTCGGAAGTTCGAGGTGAAATAATACTACTGATAATTAAATAAATAAGCGATGAAAGAGACATACTTCGAGATAATCGTACGGCTATAATTGTAAATGATGATTGGAGATTTCTTTCAGTTGCGTGGAGTTTTCCAGTAGTGCAGTATCCTGAGCTAACTCAGCAACTGTGTTGAAATAAACACTGAAGCTTAGAGACATACTTAGATATCCTCACATTCCAGGGATTCGAACTCCAAGGTGTTAGCGGTATGTGGTGTCATTCAATGGCATATTCTATCATAGTTGTGATATTCTATCATAGAAAACCGTAAGGATTCATTTACAATGGTTGTACTTGACTAAAATATTCATCATGTTATCATCCATTCGGTATGGTATTGACAACATAAAACAACAAAATGAGAGGAAACACAGTTATACCCTTTGATATTGATTGACTTATTTGTTGACCATTCATTGATCACCCAACTTATTTCATCTGCCTCGAAAATAGATGGATTCGTCATACGCAATGGCAAATATTTTATTAATTCCTCAACCTCTATAAGACTATTTAATACCCTAATCCGTAGCAAGTTGGAGTATGGCAGCATGATGAGGCCACCTATTCAGAGAAGTTTCTTGAAATACTTAGTTTATAAGGAGGATAAAGTTTATATACTGAGAGGAGTCATGACGAATTATTGAGTCGATTTAGTTTGATCTCATTGCATGCAGGAGAGAAACTTTATTACTCATATTCTTGCACAGCAGTTCTGATTGTCCTTCTCTCTTGTCCGCCAAGACCAAGAGAGAAGGACCAACTTGCTAATACAATCCCCCATTTGGTTTTTGGAGTCACAGTTGTGACTCCAAGTTTTGGAGAATTACAGTTGCTAATAAATGTGACATTCCCTTTGAATCCATAGCAGTTATTATTAAGATTGAGTTCTTTGTAATTTCATGCAATTTTATTATTTAGTTATCAGTTACTTTTTTAGTTTATTTTATATTATATTTTGTTATAGTTGAATTCATTTTATATATATATAGTTATTGAGTTCAACGTTATATTATTATTTTCTGTATTTGGGTTTTATACCTGGTGGAGAACAAAGAACTAATCATTTTTATTATAACACCAAATGATATCAGGTGCACTAGATCCAGTGACATCACGTCATCTTCTGAAGCCATTAGCTAGCTACTTTATGAATCAAGTTCGTTAACAATTATTTCAAAGTGAAAACATTCATCAAAAAATCGCAATAATTTCTCATTTGAAAGGAGCAGTTCTGCAAAAAGAAAGAATTTCGCAGAAACTGCGAAATGGTTTGATATTCAAATAGAACATTGAAACACTTGTCAAGTCAATCTGGATCAAAACCTTTGAAAATGTGGTAACACCCCGAAGAAATTGTCAAGAATCTTTTACTTCTGTAAAACTTAGCCATGTGTTTTTAATTGATTATATTAAAATCTGAATTGATTTCAACGCAAAAACCAGTTTTGAGTATAATTACGTTATTTTTTTCATAACTTGCTGTTAGATAAATTTCTACAGTCTCCATTGAAGAAATTGACGATTTTTACGTCAATGAATTTTTCAAGGATTCCTTTCGCTTTCAAACAATAAGGAAGACTGCAAAACGGTCCATTTATTCGAACAATTTTTGCAATGTTTATTGAGCGTTCTATTCCAAGAAAGTCATCAATTTATTTCCATGTCCCTGAACATTTTATCGTGTTATGTAATTATTAAATCAACTTGTTGAGCATAGCGAAATGAGACTGAACTTGTACGGACTAACGAGGAAAATGCGGAATCATATTCACTCGTTGCATTTATTATATGACTTTGTCTGTGTGTATACTAACGATTAACATCCTGCAAGTGAAAATATTCTCACATATAAATTGAATTTTCAATGAACATGTAATTAATGCCGCAATTCCTATTGAAAATGACCTTGACCTAGTTAACAAGATCTAAGGAACGTCTTTCGGAGCTATAAAGAGATAAATAACTCATTTCGAACATCGATTCGTGAGCCATGATTGGGAATCCGTCAGTCTATCATACAACAACAAATTGAGATCAACAACCTACGTCAAGAAATTGAATATTCTGGTAGTAAAATCATTTCCATTTACACTCCCTCTCAGCCGAAATTGATGGAAACTGTCAGGCAGATGTTGCAAAGCAAAATGGGCATCAAAGAATGCAGACAGATGGCTTCAGATTCATACAATGTAAGATATAAAAGTTTCTGCATCATATAAGGTTGAATGTTTATGAAAAGCACATCGGCTACAAACTAATAGAGTTTTGAAGCAAATCAAACTTGCTTCAAGTGATGACTCTACCCAATAATCGACTACATCAAGTCAAAATATCTCGACTTCGACTAGGCTGTACCAGGCACACACACGCTCACTTGATGGAAAAAGAAAACGCTCCAATGTGCACTGAATGCGACCAAAGTATAAACGTCACATCCTCCTGAAATGTCCCAAGTACCAACTGCACCGGAACAAACTGGTATGATGACCACTCTACAACAAGAAGTTCTAGGGCTCTAGGACAAGAATATTAATGATCCTCTGTCAAATTTCAAGAAAGCATTGATTTGAATGTCATATATAATACTCTCTCTTTTATGAAATAATATGTGAAGTGTATTGAAAATATAATGTAAAAATGTATCGTAGTGCTAATGATCTAAATCAGGGGTCCCCAAACTTATTTTGTCTACTGCCCTCTTTGAGAATGAATTATTTTTTAGCGCCACCATTTTTTCACCTAATTTAAAACCACTATGACTTCAAATTAAATCAATTAATTATCGTGAGCTATATTAGCGAAGATGAAACATTCATTCTAAACGAGACTTTTACTATAACCCTCATGAGTTATACGTAATGGCAAATATTTTAATAATTCCTCAACATTCATAGGACTATTGAATAGCCTAATCCGTAGCAAGTTGGAGTATGGCAGCACAATCTGGCATCCCATTTACACTTGCCATCAATGCCATCTTGAGGCTATTCAGAAAAGGTGCTTGAAATTCTTAGTTTGGAGGGAAGATAAAGTTTATCAACAGAAAGGAGTCAATGATAACGAATTATTGAGTCGATTTAGTTTGATCTAATTGCAGAGCACCAGAGAAACTTTATCACTCAATTTTTGTACAAATGACTGCACAATAGTATTGATTGTCCTCCTCTCTTGTCCGCTTTGAAATTTCGTGTTCCTGGGCAAAATTCTCGTAATACAGAATTATTTCACCTAGAGACTCCGAGGACCAACTCCCCAATACAATCCCCCATTCGGTTTATGGAGTCTACATTCAATAGAGTTGCCAATAATTGTGACATTCACTTTGACTCCATAGAATTTATTATCAGGACTTATGTGAACAACGAAAATTGACTAAAATGAATTGATTCAGATTGAGTTATTTGTAAGATTTCACTGAATGCTATAATGTAGTTATAAGTTAGTATTTTTTTTTAGATTAGATTGAGTTCTTTGTTAAATCTTTTTTTTCAATTATTTCGTTAAGTATTGTTATTATTTTCTGTAATTGGGTGTTATACCTGTTGAGATTAAAGAACTTATTGTTATTATTATTTTGAGTTAACTTGAGACTTGAAATGATTATTGAAACGCAACCTGATAGTATTCAGACAGAGTATATTTTATTTAAAATAAAACAAATATAATTGGTTCTTATATAAAAACTAATTTGAAGGATGAATCTGATGCTGTTTAATAAGTTTGATGATATCAGGTTTCAATTTACTAAAGAACAGCCGTAAGTCGCCACATGACAAACATGCATAAACTCGTTCATTTCATTCGACGCTCAATCGTACTCAACAAGTAAGAACAAGTATTCTATGAACAAGCCGATTGATACAGGAATGCACAAATCGGGTTGTTCAACAAAAACTTGTTTAAACATGATTGCCCGTAGTCTATTATCTACGAAAATTAGCTATCTAGAATTTGCTACAATATAAGACGTTTTGATCATATAACTCATATACATAATTCCAATGAAATTCTAAAAACGGATTTCAGGTTTCAATCACGATTTTGTGTATTTATATATGAAATTTTATCAACATCTTGCCCAAAGTATCTGGCCGAAAAAATTGTTTTCAGAAATAAATTACATTCTCGAAATATTCGTGGCAAAATGCTGATAAATATAACAAAACATAATACCGTGAAGTTTCAGGCATCATTTTCGTACTTGGTCTCTAAATATTTCAACCAACTGAATAATGAATACAAAACGAAACTATAGCATTCAAAACACAAATGAAAAATTTACTGCTTATGTGGTTCTACTTGTTTGTTGTTAATATTTAAGGAAACACTGTAATGAGCTGCCATTCAATAAAGTTCTATTATTATTATTATTATCTAGAAATAACGGGTGTTTTTTTTAGAGGTATAGAACTTGAAGTTGGCATTACTGTTGAAGATGGCGACCGATTTAACAGCTGAGAAATGATTTATTCTCAGTTTGGTTTGGTAATTCATCATGAATAGACTCACGCCTGAACAACGCTCGCAAATAGTGCAATTTTATTTCGAAAATAATGGTTCTGTGCGAAATACGTATCGCGCACTACGTCCATTTCCATTTAGCGCACTTCTGGTTGAATGGCTATGTCAACAAACAAAACTGCCGCATTTGGAGTGAAGATAATGCTCAAGTGTATGTCAAAATACCGTTACATCCAGAAAAACTGACTGTTTGGTGCGCTTTATGGGCTGGTGGAATCATTGGTCTGTACTTCTTCAAAAACGATGATGGCCAGAACATTACAGTCAATGGTGATCGGTATAGAGCCATGATTACTATTTTTTTCATTCATGAATTGAACAACCATGATGTCCAGGAGCTGTGGTTTCAGCAAGACGGCGCAACATGTCACACAGCTCGTGCCACAATCGATTTATTGAAACACAGGTTTGGTGACTGCCTAATTTCACGTTTTGGACCTGTGAATTGGCCTCCAAGATCTTGTGATTTAACACCGCTAGACTACTTTCTGTGGGGCTATGTGAAGTCATTGGTCTATGCGGATAAGCCACAAAGGCTTGACCATTTGAAAGAAAATATTCGCCGTGTTATTGCCGATATACGGCCAGAAATGTTGGAATAAGTCATCGAAAATTGGACGTCAAGATTGGACTACATCCGAGCCAGCCGTGGCGGTCATATGCCAGAAATCATATTTAAAATGTAATGCCACAAGATTATCTTTTGAATAAAAAGAAATTCTTGTCATTCGAATGATCCATCGTTGTTTTATTGCAATTTAAAGTTCTATACCTCTAAAAAACACCCTTTACTAATAACTATTAAAATGCGAAAGTGTGTCTATTGCCTTTTTATTTTTTCGTTTGTGTCTACTTTCATTCTGAAACGGAGCAACCGATTGACATGATTTTTTTTATTCATTGAATAAAACAGGACATGATACATGAACTACGCGTAGAGAAATATCGAACCGAATTTGAGCAATCTCTTAATTAATATTAGTTATGTTCACAAGTTGTAGTCGAGAGCTCAGTCGGTGTCTAAGAGTCTTCCTAGCTGGATGAAATTTCAAATCGCCCCCCTAGCTTCTACACAACGCCCCCATTTTTTTCTGGGTCTCTTACCACCCCCCTTTAAGCCTGCATCGCCCACAAGGGGGCGTTATCGCCCACTTTGGGAAAGGCTGATCTAAGTTATCGAAGCACACTAAGCTTTAATAAAAAAAAACAAATAATTTCATACAAATTGCCATTCACCGTTAAAACTAACCTTCTCAATACGACAAAGGTTCAAGTCCGGATTTCACAAATACTCACACGAATCTGTCGAAAAAAGCTTCATAATCAGATTCATAAAAATCAGATTCATAATTTCGATTAACTGGTTACTGGAAACATTGAATTTTTCAAATAAATAATTGAGGCGGCAGATACGTAATGATAGATAAACATTTATTGATGCGATTCAAATTGATATACAAAAGCAGTTAAAATTTATAAAAATTAAAGAATGAAACTTGAAATAAAATAGGTAATTGAATATCCAGTCCTTTATTATGCCTCTTAAATTTGGTTTGATTCAGCAAAAAAGAGATATACTGTACAATAAATAAATAACTTTGAAAAATTGTTTTGAGTGTAAAGTGCATTAAATTTATCAGTTAGAAATATTTGAAACGAAATTACCCAAATGAAAATACAATTTTGCAAATGAATATGAGAGCTTCTTTCGCATTACTCGTGTACGTATATACGAGGTCTGTTAAAAAAAAGTAAATTTTTTTTTCTTTTGGTATGTTGGTATACATACGTTTCTTATATGTTGACATTATTAGTCATTTTAGATTAATAGTTTGTTTTTGACAACTGAAAAGGTTAGCACCTTTTTGTGTGCTCACACAAATGGATCAAAGAATCTGTATTAAATTTTGCGTCAAAAATGGAAGAAGTGCTCCAATGCACTTAAAATGTTAACTGTGGCATTGTGAGAGTTCCTTTTTCTCAAAAAAGTGTTTATAAGCGCTTTACAGAAGACGGAGAAGATGTTCATGACGATGAGCGTCGTGGAGTAGCAACCACGTCAACAAACGGAGAAATCATCGAAACAATTGTGAAAATGGTTCTGGAAAATCGTCGAATCACTATTAGGGAAGTTGCAGAGGATGTTGGCATATCAATCGGCTCATGCCTTGCAATTTTCTCGGATGTTTTGGCCATGAAACATGTGGAAAGTTTTTTCCGAAATTGCCAAATATTTCAGCAAAAGCAACGTCGCATTAGTATAGCCCAGGAAATGGCGAATGACGTCAACGAAGATCCAGATTTGCTCAAAAAGGTCATAACTGGAGACGAAACGTGAGTATTCTTATGACGTCGAAACCACGGCCCAATCATCCCAATGGATGCAGCCGGAATAGCCAAGACCAAAAAAGGCACGCCAAGTTCGATCAAATGTGAAGGTTTTGCTCACTGTTTCTCTGTCTCGCAACAAGTCGCACGGTTAATAAGGAATCGAAGAACCAGCTGATGGATATAGCGACAAGCGCATTTCAGAATATCTTCGAGAATTGGCAGAAGTGCTGGCATAAGTGCATTATATCTGAGGGGTATCAGGTACTTTGAAGGGGATAAAATGCATATTGATGAATAAATAAATAAATACCTCTCGAAAAATATTAAAATTCACTTGTCTTTTTAACGAACCTCGTATTTACTTGTATTCACTATGTATCCACTACATAGGTGTCGGCCATTAATCAAGTGAGCTTCGAAGGGATGGAAAGTGGTTCCGAAAAAAACACGAAATCATAAGGGCAAAGGGGTGTAAAGAGATTGATCACGTGCATTTATTTTTTCGTTTTACACGCCGTGGCACATAAAAAATACATCTGTATATCAATTCAATATAATATTTTGATTTTTTCACAAATTTCTACTAAAAAATACATTGATTTTAGGTAGGGGGATGCTGTGTCTCAAACCTCACCACGTATAACCAGGGGGGAGATGAATTACATAACAGCTCAAAATGATCACGTGATTACTCAGATATGGTAATGTTATCGTAGTATACTGGCTACAACACTGTCCAAAATTTGAGTATTTTTCAAAATGAGGATTTCTGTCATAATTTTTGTTTTCAAGAATTTCCAGCTATGATTAAGATGAAAGCATGCAGAGGAAGTTGAGCTACAACATTAGGGAAAACTAAAATATTCTTCAAAATAACAAGTTGACGTGAAATTTCTAATATTAAAGTTTCCCACCTCTCCTCATAACTCCTGAAGTCATTTGGTGACATTTCCAATTCCCTATTTCCCCATTTTGAACTGATCACCAAAGATTATCCCAAATATCCCATAGAATCCAAATATGATATTGAATTCAGAAGACGAATTAAAAATCTGAAAAAATTCATCAAAATCGGTATACCCCCATTTTCTTTTTCATATGATACGTCAACGTTATCAGGAGGAGCTATCGATTAAGATAATAAAACACAATTTCATATGATTACTCAACCTATTACAAATTATAGCTGTTCACAATTTTCTCATTTGAATGATGGACTATGACATTAATTCTTGGATATGATTCTTTTCGAAATGATGCGATTGGAATATTTTAACAGGCACACCTTGTACATGACCTGGTTTATATCATGTAAATTTCACTAGGGGTCATCAGCCTCACCTTTTTAGTCTGTGTGGAAACGAACAAGAAAATATTAATACAATTAAAAATATGCTAATATTTCTCATAGTGTTCAACGTAGATGTAATCTCGAACTTTTCATCATTTTCTTCATCTTTCGATCCGATTGGAATCTCCCAGCAAATATTTTTGAAATTTTAAGATAAAAATGTTCTATTTGATATTTATGTGATTCGAATCAATACTCTTACTCTATAGTCTATAATATTGAATTTTGGAATCATTTTTTATATTGGAATCCAATACATAGAAAGATATGTTGTTTTATCTGGGAAAAAATCTTAGAAATCATGTACGAAAATGATGAATTTTGGTTCTTTTAGATAGAAAAACATTGAATTAGATCCAATATTAAATCTCATTCTGGAACGAATTTCACTTTTTGCAAATTAAAAAACTGACTATTATTCATAATTATTCAAGTGGATGAATTTATTCGTGGAATATTTGATTGGTTGTTTCAAGGGCTTCGGCGTCGAGTTACCTAAGAGATCGATTGTAATATTATTTATCTGGAAAAACGACAGTAATTGAGTAAAAACGAAAGAAACAAAATAATTAATTAATGTATACTAGTAACACCAATTCGCATTGACAAAGCGGCGAAATACCGCAGGCTATCACGGATTAACTAACAGTGTCCCCGAACTATTAATTTGTTATCAAGACACAGTTGCTAATGTTGTGGCCGATTTTGCAATCGCCCCAAATATGTTTCAATGATTTTTCCTTCTGCGGTTAATTTTTTATTTATATTGATAAAGAAAGTTACTTTTCCCGCTGAAAATTATGATGGCAACGCGTAGGATCTCATTATAATATCTCTGGTTTGTTATTTTTCAGTTTCTTTACGCCTATTTAGTTATTTTTTTGGGCTTGTAATTTATGTACCATCGTAATATTTTTAATTCCACCTCTTAAACTCATATATGGCGGTGGTGTGAAAAGTTAAAAAAAAAATTTTTCCTGGCCAGGAAAACGACGTTTTAAATTTTTTTTTGCTTTATTTTTCAAAATAATCTCTATTAACACTGATACCTCTCTAATAACGGTGTGCTTATTCACTTCTACCACGTTTAAACGTCGATTCGTCAAGCTCCTCAAAATACTGATTTATAGTTTGGACTTCTTCATTGCTCTCAAATCTTTTACCGCCAAGCCATTTTTTGAGGTTAGGAAACAGGTAACAGTCGCTGGGTCTAAGACTGGAGCGTGGGGAGGATGCGGCATCAATTCAAACTTCAATTAGTGGATTTTAGACATGGCAACAATCGACGAATGCGCTGGTGCGTTATCGTGAAGAAACAAAATTTTTTCTTCGCCAAATGAGGTCGTTTAATTGGCACCTCGTTCTTCAAACGTTGCGATAAGTCTGCGTAGTATTGACCACTGATAGTCTTACCCTTTTCAAGATAGTCAATGTATATAATTCCTCTCGCATCCCAAAACACAGTAGCCATAACCTTGTTTGCCGATAAAATTGTTTTTGTCTTCTTTGGAGTTGGTTTCCCCTTTTTTTGACTCTCGTTCATTTTCAGGAGTGTAGTGGTGAACCCAAGTCTCATCAACAGTTATAAATTGATGCAAAAATTCGCTAAAATTGGATAAACTGCTATACAGCGCCAAATTTTCGGTAGAAATATTTTTTCGAGTCAATTTATAGTCGAGCGTTAGCAAACGCGGCACCCATCTTGCATACAGCTTTTCCATGCTCAAATGGTCGTGCAAAATATTTCGCACACGTTCAACTGACATCCTACAGGTCTCAGCTATCTCATGCACTTCAATCTGCGGTCTCCTAATACTATTTGATCATATTTCTCAATCATTTCTGAAGTTGTAACCTAAACGGGTCGTCCTGAGCGGGGCTCGTCAGAGGGCTTCACACGACCCATTTTGAGTTCAGAAACCCACTGCTTAATAGTTGAATATGATGGAGAGGAGTCTCTTAGTGTTGAATCCATCTCTTCTTTCATTTGTTTTGGTGTGAAACCTTTCAAATAGAGGTATTTAATGAGAGCACGTTTCTCCAATTTGTCCATTTTCACGAAAACAACGAAAGCGTCTTGGGCAATGTGGTCCCAAACGCAAACTTAAATAAAAAACAAAACAGCAAAACTTAACATAAAAGCACAGTAGGAATGGTACTATAGGACGCCGATGCAAAAGTAGACCTAGTGGCGCCATCTCTTGGCCAGGCGGGAATTTTTCACGCCACCCTCGTACACATATAAAAGTCCATAAAATATAATGGCAGTTGGAAACGAGACATTTTTTTTACATGAGAAAAATGATGAATGCCCAATAATTTTATTGCCTTCATCAACAGAAACAGTTTCTCTAGGAAATATTAGGCGGTAAAGTTTGGATAATTTTGGCATATTTTTGTTATGTTAAATTTTATATTTTAGGCCAGCGTTGCGTTGTATTTCAAATGGCACATTGTTATTTCGTTGAATCATAACGGGTTCTTTCTATCTATCAGAGTTTGTTACCCTACTCTTTCAGCAGTTTTTAGTTTTTTCAGGAGTTGGGACAATTTTTTTCTTCGATATTTCATAGCAGCCTTCAATACTTTCTTAATCTTATCAATAATATATTATCAATAAATATGAATTTTCATTCTTAGACAATGATAAATAGGTGAGAGTGCAGAAGTAATTCTGAATTCATTCTGAAATACATATCATAAACATAGGTTTTCTCTGATATAAAATTTTCTCATTTATCAATGATCCACGTAGCTTTAAAGATTGCCTCTCAATTTTATACGAAATTTGTACTTAAAAGACGAACTTTATAAAAGGAAATGAAATCGAACATAACTACGTATACTGGAAAATATATTATCATAAGGAAGAATATATTTTCAACCACAAGGCTTTATTTCTATGTGACCTCTAGTACCATTTCGATAATATCGGAAGATAATTAATCAGATAACGGTTTTTTCGTTGATAATTGTAAACGAATTTCCTAAACAGACATTAAGGCGTTGATATTTTCCCCCATGGATGTAATGATTATCAAGTAATCTTCAAAAAACGCAGAAACCTCAAAGAGTATTCTTAGATCCTTGTTCTCAAAAAAGAATATCTAATGTTAACACTGATTTGAATTAATAGTACTCTTCATTTGAAACAACTATCTCCACCATGCTATTTCCCAAGACGTTCTCGTGGATGGGAGTATGGGTACCAGCAATATTTTTGAAAATATTATTGTTGAAAATTATAAAATTAAAAATTAACACACTTGACTAAAGCGTCACTGAATATATTAAAAACTCAACATATGTTTCGTGTGGTTAACCCATTATCAAGAGTATACAATATTACTGTAATATTGTATACTCTTGACAATGGGTTAATCACCCGAAACATATGTAGAGTTTTTAATATATTCAGTGAAACTCAAGTCAAGCGTGTTAATTTTTAATTTTATAGTTTTTAACATAATATTTCACGAAAAGATAAGCGAAACTTCCGTGTCATTCATTATTGTTGAGTTTCGGACTTCCATTTCGATAACAAAAGTATAAACTAGTACGAGAGAGAGTTATTCAACTATTATTAAACGAGCAATGAAAACGTGGCAAATTCAATACATATGACGAAGCAATTAGCGAAAAATAAAACTTAAATAGTAACAATTTCAAACAAACAGAAACAAAAATGAAAACAAAATTCCATCGTACTCATGAACGTTAACTTGTATTAAACGACGAATTTACTCGCAATAAGTAAAATGCCATAAAACGAAAACAATAGATTGTAAAAAAGAATAACACGTAGATAGATGGATTTTTTCGACGTTGATTTCCAAGGTTCATTATGTGAGCATCGTTTACATTCGATTATTAGTATTGGTATTTTTAACCGAGAAATTTCAACTGAATTCAGATTGTGGATTTCATATATTAAATAAAAATACTTGGTTGAATAATATAAACTAAAATTCAAACACTTGAACTTTTGATTTACACTTTATTGACAACATAGCATGACGCGTTTCGTCGTTACAAGCGACTTCTTCAGATGCTAACAGAATACTGAGTATTTTGTTCCAGTCACACATCATGCTATGTTGTCAAAGTGTTAATCAAAAGTTCAAGCCTTTGAATTTTAGTTTATATTGAATTATAATGAATTTACATCAAACGCCAACAATATCAAATGAAAAAAAACACTTGGCTTGGTTTCATGAAATTTATAATAATGGGTGATTTTCTAAGCGAAGGTTTTTTTAAATCGAACAAAACACTCAATTTGCATCAAATACTCAAAATTATGGCGGGAGATCTTGGCGGCCAATTCACAGGGCCATTTCGAGAGATAAGCTGCTCACCAAATTCATCCTTCAGTACGTGCATTGTTTCACGAGCTATGTGGCATGTGGCACCGTCTTGATGAAACCACATGTCAACAAGTTCAACTCGGCCAACTCGCCCAAAAAAAAAGTTGCGTATCATAGTTCGACATAGGTCGTCTTTGAAGAAAAATGGACCGATGATGCCACCAGCCCATAAACCACACCAAACTGTCGTTTTTTCGGGATGCATCGGTAATTCTTGAATGGCATGTGGCTGTTCATCACTCCAGATGCGACAATTTTGTTGATTTACATATCCGGTAAGCCAGAAATGAGCCTCATCGCTGAACACAATTTTTCGATAAAACAGCGGATTTTCACCTGTTCTAAGGCCCATTCACTAAAAATTAGACGTTGTGGTAGGTCATTCGGCTTCAATTCTTGCAGAAGTTGAATTTGGTTTTCAAACCCAAATCAACACGTGAAATTTTCCATGTGGTTGAGTAACAGATGCCCAATTGCTGAAAACGGCGACGAATTGACATTTCACGATTCTCTTTAACACTGTACGCTACGGCTGCAATATTCTCTTCATTACGCACTGTACGCATGCGAGACAATGATTTAATGTCCAACAAATTAACCTGTTGTGAAATTTGGTGATAACAGCACGAATTGTTGATTCACCAGGTCGATTATGACGACCATAATATGGTCGTAACAAACGATACACATTTTTCACAGAGCACGAATTTTGATAGTAAATTTCAACAATTTTCAATGTTATTCGTTTGTAAGTCTTTCCATGATGAAATAGCAGAGTATACTAAAAGCTTTTCACTTTGACAGATGACGTTTGGATGCCATCATCAACCAGTGCCGCCAAGCTGAAAAACTTAACTCTTAAAAATCCCTTGTTAAATACTTGACAATTGTTTCGTGGTGTTACCCCATTTATAAAAGTTGAACTGAACAAGAAGGTCTTAAATTAAGAAATTGAGGAAAGTAACAAAGGTGATAAACCGAAGGTAAGTGGATCATTTAATATTTGTTTTTTCCTTAGGTGCGAATCAGAAATTTCCACTTGTTCTAGAAGATCCAGAGTTTTACCTTTCATCTATGGGTGCAGCAATTCCAATGTGTTTAAATATATAAATTGCTGCACTCACAGATGAAAGGTAAAACTCTTGAACTTTTAGAACTAGGGAAATTTCTGATTCGCACCGAAGGAAAAACCAATATTAAATGATCAACTCATCTTCATTTATCGCTATTGTTTTGTCAATTTCTTAATTTGAGACCTTCTTTGTTATTCGATATTGCTTAGGTTTAATTCACCTAATAACGGGTGTTTTTTTAGAGGTTTTTAGAACTTTAAGTTGGCATTACTGTTGAAGATGGCGACCGATTCAACAACTGAGAAGTGATTTATTCTCAGTTTGGTTTGTGAATTCATCATGAATAGACTCACCCCTGGGCAACGCTTGCAAATAGTGCAATTTTATTTCGAAAAAAATGGTTCTGTGCGGAATACGTATCGCGCACTACGTCCATTTTATCGTCGACAAAATCGGAGCAGTTAATTCGATTAACCATGGAACGTTTTCGCACATTTACTCTTATTAATAACTCGCATCCCCAGAGACGCCGTACGGTGCGTACAGAAGAAGCTATAGCTACTGTAGAGCCTAGCATTGAGAAAGACCCAAATGAGTCCATCCGCCATCGAGCACAGGAATTGGATCTGTGTCCATCCACTTTATGGAAGATTTTGCGGAAGGATCTTGGTTGCGTGTTTACAAAATCCAACTCGTGTAAGAATTGAAGCCAAATGATCATCAAGCAAGGCGTGGATTCGTCGAATGGGCCCAAAACGAGATTGCCGTTGTTCCCGATTTTCAAATGCTAATTTTGTTCAGCGATGATGCGCACTTCTGGTTGAATGGCTACGTCAACAAACAAAACTGCCGCATTTGGAGTGAAGATAATCCTCAAGTGTATGTCAAAACACCGTTACATCCAGAAAACTGACTGTTTGGTGCGCTTTATGGGCTGGTGGAATCATTGGTCCGTACTTCTTCAAAAATGATGATGGCCAGAACGTTACAGTCAATGGTGATCGGCATAGAGCCATGATTACTAACTTTTTAATTCCTGAATTGAACAACCATGATGTCCAGGAGCTGTGGTTTCAACAAGACGGCGTAACATGTCACACAGCTCGTGCCACAATCGATTTATTGAAAAACACGTTTAGTGATCGCCTAATTTCACGTTTTGGACATGTGAATTGGCCTCCAAGATCTTGTGATTTAACACCTCTAGACTACTTTCTGTGGGGCTATAAAGTTATTGGTCTATGCGGATAAGCCACAAACGCTTGATCATTTGGAAGACAATATTCGCCGTGTTATTACCGATATACGGCCACAAATGTTGGAAAAAGTCATCGAAAATTGGACGTAAAGATTGAACTGCATCCGAGCCAGCCGTGGCGGTCATATGCCAGAAATCACATATAAAATGTAATGTCACAAGATTATCTTTCGAATAATAAAAATTCTTGTCAATCGAATGATCCATCGTTGTTTTATTGCAATTTAAAGTTCTATACCTCTAAAAAAAAACACCCTTTACTTCTACCTGTATGACGACCTGTCTCTTTACTTCGGAGATATCGACATCAGCCTTAAGTCTATTGGTAACGATGTATATTGGTCGAAAAATATGGTTTTTCGACCAATAAAACCAAATATTGATTTTATTATAAATTTTGTGAAACCAAGCCAAGTGTTTTCATTCAATATATTAAACAATGTTTCACCAAGAGATCAGCGAACATTCAATAAACTTTATTATATTGGATTTCAACTAAATCTTTTAATGATATTAATAAAAAACCTTCAATAATATCATACAGGAAATGATAATTCGATCCCACTAAGAATTAACTGATACTACTTCTGTTTTTGGAGATGTTTGAGTACTTCTTGAACTTTGTCACGGAAATCTAAATGATTTCATTGTCATAGAATTCTAGGATAAATAATAAAGAGATTTCCATTCTTTCAATCAATCAAAAATATCACCATAAATATCCACCAGAAAACCGAGGAGATTGTCATTTTGTACTTTGTATTCACTTTACTCGAAATTTTATCAATACTTTTTATAACTTCATATCACACGTAACCTCAATTGGTCTAGTTGCTGCTAACGTTGTTCTCAAATCTCCTTTGAATTTTATGAACAAAATCAATTCAAGTTCTTACAATATAATTGCCAACGTTTCCTGCATTTTTATTGTCACAATAATTACTTTCAAACTTAACGTCGGCATTGTCAGTATGCAGTTAACTGTTGTTAATTATTTTAACGGCATCATAATTCATTTCAACACATGACGTTGAATGCCTTCCTCGTATTTCTTTTTTCATTACGTTAGATACGCCTTCCTCTTCATTACGTTAGATTTACATCTTTTCAAAATGAAACTTTTTGTAACAAGTCATTTAATCCCACTTGTTTGCATAATTACAACACAATGATGTACCTTAATGCACCGTATTGGCCAATGTAATAGAATTCGAAATCACTCATTGTCATTCATTTCTCTATACGAGTAACCATGTTTTTGAGGAATCGACCTCTAACCCTGATTCTATGCGTAGAACAAGCCTAATTCTGCTTAAAGATCTTGAGACTAATATGGCGTTATACCCAACCTTTGATCCATGAAAAACAGAAACGTGAAAAACAAAGACTTCTAACTTCTTTCATCATTCCCCAAAAATGTATGAATCCTTCTGACGTATAGTTTTGCGTCAATTCATATAGAACCTTCAAGATAAACAATACTTTCATCTGTCAATAATACCTCAATATTTATAAGACTATTTAATACCCCAATATGTTAGCAGTTGGAGTATGGCAGCACGATCTTACATTCTATTTATACTTGCCATCAATACCATCTTGAGGTCATTCAGATGAGGTTCTTGAAATTATTAGTTTGGAGGGAGGAGTAAGTTGATCCACTGACAGGAGCTAATCATGACGAATTATTGGGTTTATTTCGTTTAATCTCATTGCAGGGCAAGAGAGAAACTTTATCACCCAAACTTTTGTACAACTTACTGCAAAATATTATAGAGGTCCTCCTCTCTTGTCCGAATTTGAAATTTCGTGTTCCTAGGCAAAATTCCTGTACCGCAGAGTTATTCAACCTAGGGATTCCAAGGAACAACTCGCCAAAGTAATTCCCGTTTTGCTTTTTGGAGTCTACATTCAATACTGTTGCTGAAAAATGTGGCATTCATTTTGACTCCATAGAACTTATTATTAGGACTTAGTAATTAGTTATTTTTTAGTTTTCAAGATTAAATTGAGCTATTTGTTATATTTCATTTCTTTTCATTCATTTAGTTATTATTCAGCATTATATTATTACTTTCTGTGATTGGGCGTTTTACCTGTTGAGAATAAAGAACTTATTATTATTACAATGGAAGGAATCAAAAACCTCTAAGCAAAGGTTCATCCCCATATCTACAGGATTGAAAACTTCAGAAGAGCAAAGAAACTACTCGATGCAATAATAGACCGTAAATACGCCTAGAATTGCTGGAAGAGGTCCAAAGGGGCCTACAGCAGATCAATCAGGCTGTTAAAGATATCAGTATGGTTTTGTTAGATTGCCGTCAAGTGGAAATAAAAAAGATTGCTACTTCTGCGTTCGAGCTTTCGAGACTTTTGGTCTTTGTCGTAAAAATGAATTGGTTAGAATTCGACAAAATGATTAGAATAACACAACATGATAACGCCATGAATTCCAAAAAGATATTGACTTCCTTTATTGCTTATAGTAGTACATAATCCAGATGAATAAAAATGAAAGAGCGGCAATCAAACTCATCGAACTGAGTCATCAAGTATTTTGACATACTTATAATTAATGTGACGTCTTGTTTTGTAATGTAATTCGCCTTCTTAATATTGAGCATCAAAAAATCAAAAATCTCAAATAAATTTCAGCTCAATTGAAAATCTGATAGTGTTACTCCATTTAGCAGTCAAGGAAGTTTTCAAGTCATTGTTCAGGTAGAAAGTCATTGTTCAGGTTTTCAAGTCATTGTTCATCCCCAGTGGTAGAAAAATTTGAGTTAAGCAATAGTTTCCTTTTAAATCGAGTATATTAGTTTTTAGTCTTCTGTCCTTTATATTTCCATGAAATTTGATTAAGTAGATCAATTATTTCAGAAGGGTGGTCTGTAAAATTTGACGTGATAAGATCAGGATGTTTTGCATTGATGCTGTTTTCTAGGAATGCACAAGTCTCCACAAAATTTAGGAAAAAAGGCGAATGTCCTTCTTCAATGAGTTTTTCCATGGGATTCAAAATTGTTGTCATTCATTGCGGTCGAAAATTTGCTACGCTTAGTTCGTTTGTTTGTCGATTTTGAAAAACAAAGTAGTGTAGCTGCATTTTCAGTTTCAGGAGTCGAAGAAAGTTGACGCTTAGCGGATTTAGTATCCACTTTTGATTGAATTTGTGATATACTAGAATTTGCTTGTCCTCCGTTTAACTCTAGAGGCGGTTCACCTATCAAATTTTGGTGGATTGTGAATCATCACGGTGTAGTCTTAGACCAGAAGCCTTTGGCCCACACATCACCAGAATGATTTCATCTGCGAGGAAAATATATGGATTCGTTATACGTAATGGCAAATATTTTAATAATTCCTCAACATTCAAAGAACTATTTAATACCCTAATCCTTAGCAAGTTGGAGTATGGCAGCATGATCTGGCATCCCATTTACACTTGCCATCAACGCCATCTTGAGGCTATTCAGAGAAGGTTCTTGAAATTCTTAGTTTGGAGGGGGGATAAAGTTTATCCACAGAGAGGAGTCAATCATAACGAATTATTGAGTCGATTTAGTTTAATTTCACTGCAGAGCAGGAGAGAATCTTTATCAAATCTTTGTACAAATTATTGCACGATAATATTTATTGTCCTCCTCTCTTGTCCGTTTTGAAATTTCGTGTTCCTAGGCAAAATTCTCGTAATACAGAATTATTCCACCTAGAGACTCCGAGGAGCAACTCCTTAATACAATCCCCCATTTGGTTTATGGAGTCTACATTCAATAGAGTTGTCAATAATTGTGACATTAGCTTTGACTCCATAGAATTTATTATCAGAAGTTATGTGAACAAAGAAAATTGACTAAAATGAATTGATTTAATTTGAGTTCTTTGTAATATTTCATTGAATGCTATAATGTAGTTATAAGTAACTATTTTTTTAGATAAAATTGAGCTCTTTGTTAAATCTTCTTTTTAATTATTTAGTTATATATTCAACATTGTTATTATTTTCTGTAATTGGGTGTATACCTGTTGAGAATAAAGAACTCATTATTATTATTATTATCATGACATGGGTTTCGGTTTGTAGAAATACTTCGAGTGAGTCTACTGGGCATGTTGCTTCAACATTTTGGGAACGGCAATCAGAATCGCAGTGTCCAGTACATTTACAGAAACTACAGTTTAATCCATTAATAGAGAGAAAAGTTCTATAGGAGATCAGGAGGGAGTCAGGAATAGAAGTGTTAACCGAAGGTGAGATATATACTGGGCGTCTGAAGCTGAAAGTATTACTGAATTCCGGATCCATATTACCCACTCGAAGAGGCCTTATTTTTAACATTTTTTTTAGCCCTAAGAAGGAAATTTATTCTTCTAGGATACTATGTGCTCGGGCAATCATTTGATATAAATAAACGTTCAGCTGGAGTGATAAATCTACGAATCTCGATATGGTGTCCTCTAAATGATAATGCTTTGTAAGATTTGATGAGTTTGCCTACCTGTTCGGAACTAGATAGATATATACATATTCGATTATTGACTATTCGAGACGTATAAGAAATATTTTTGGGTGAAAATAAAGATCATAAAGCATATAATCTTCAGTTTTCAGTTCGTCAACGGTTGGAATGATTATTGCTTGATTTTTCGAAGGACAATTCATTCGGCTGACAATAGAGGAATAAGTGGATGATTTATTTGATATTTGGACCCCAGGGGGGCCTTCCCTTGAGTTGGCTAGGTCCAGGCCGGTTTCACCTGAACCGATTTATCTCTTTACACTTCACTTAACTGATTGCTTCTTGCACAGAAATTTATCAGTGATCAACTTAATGTGTCACACATGTGTCGCTACATCTGTCGATACTCGAATGTAAGTGCAAATAATTGTAAAGAACCTAAATATAGCTTATGCTTCATCATCACTAGCATCTTCATGTTAATTGCCAATTTTGTAGTTCTCCAGTCAAATATGCAAGATACAGAAGCAATATGAAAAAAACAAGATTTTCCTTATTATATCAACTGAAATCAAATATATAACCATAGAAAAACGCAATTGAATCTAAGATTTAGTTGTTGCAGTTGATGATTCTTGAAATTGTTTTTGAAATTTGTTACTATTCATCAGCTGTTTGATGCAGTAATTGCAGTAGAAGTGTGTCAAATTTTGTGTCCTTTCAATATTGTAAATCCTTAAATAAGAAATAAATACTGAATTATGGCACCATAATTGCCATTTCCGTATGTCAACTGAATACAGTATAATTTCGGCTATAGATATCTTCTTATTTATTATTCATACTTGTAAATTAGTTCGACGCAGTGTTTTTCTCCACTTCCAGACTATTTAACCTAATAGTAAGGTGTTATAAATAATGTGAGAATATGTTTAATTATATAATTGCCAGTGTGTTATTATTTCTAGTAACCTGAGTGGGAGAAATTGGTCTACAATTTAGTTGTAAAATATAAATATACACAGACTAAGCAATTCTTGGCAATACTACGCAAGTGAAAATTGCGAAAAATCGGAATATCTGTTTATGCCGATTGAATGAATGTTTACAATTTCAAAATTAGTTCTTCTTTTACAATAGTCAGGTGAAGAACCATTACCCCCAATCAAGATCCATAAAGGATTCCTCCCTTTGTGATATAGTTTTAAATTATGTTTATTCCGCGATAAATGTTAATTTTTTGAATGAATTAATTTTAAATGAACGCTTTCTGCAGGGTATTGAGTACTTTTTTAAGTAATCTCAACCCCACCAAGTAGATAACCTAGCGGTTTTGTGTAATACTTTATCTTCTCGGAATTTACGATTCAATTTTTCAAATTTCCTTCATGTCACCAGAAGACGGCATGCAGTTTGAATTATAATCTGGAATCAGTCAATCGAAGCCATTAATACATTCTTCTATTAATATAAAATTGTTGACTGAAGATATCTGTTAGTAAAATTCCGATGTAATAGATTTATCATATTGAGCTAGTGAACTATTTCCATTTATTATTTTGTTGACAGTTGAGTCATTGAGAAAAGTGGAGTTAAAATGCATAAACTCGCTCCAAGGTAAAAGAAATGAAGTGTAAAACCACGAGGCTGACTTTCAGTCATACCTAATAAACAGGTTGATATTTCGATGGCTAGAAGGTGAACGGATAGATCAGATTTTGCAAATGAGTCTAAAACATCTAAATAAACAAAACAATTTGATTATAAAAATCACTGAGGTTATTTTAATAATTTTCAGAAATTCATCAATTTTTCTTGTTCCTACGTGGAAAAGTAATATGTAAATTATGAGATTCCTAGAAGACGAAGATTATGTTTTGTGAATAAATTAGTAGTAAACAGGTAAAAACTGAGACTTCTTTTTACTTATTCAATAATAATAACCCAGTCGAATAATATAGTTTTCGATATTTTATAGCCTCAAAAATGTCGAATAAATTAAAATGTTTCATGAAATTCAGTTTGTTATTTGTCTAGATTTAATCAGATGTCCACATTCACTCATTGTTATTTGAATAAGAGCAGTATGTGCTTACCATCTGGTATTTTTATTGCTCTAGTTTAGAAACAGGTCTTTTGAGACACCACTTTCACGTATCCTTTGTATATTAATTTCGAAAACACACATTTTTTTCTGTGATCACACAATTGAATTATTGCAGAACTTCACTTGCAAATATTTTTTTCATTGAGAACTGCAAGTAAATTACACTTCAAGTTTCTCTATCATCTATTTCAATTCCATGAAACTGCAATTTCCAGAAATCATATTTGCATACTCCTGTATCGACATATTTTGTAAGAAGAGTTCAATGTTTAGTGTTTATTAAACATCAATTTTCATTGAAGGCTTCAAAAACCTGGAAGTTGTGATATAAGAACGCCAACGACCTACTACATTAAATGATGTGTGTATACTCTGGATTCGATGAAAATGGAAAATCTTAACGTAAAATAAAAACAAGGTTGGCAAAATTACACTTTTTGATCCAGATCCTGCTCTAAAACAAGTATGGTCCTAGTTGCTAGCGTATAAAGGAACCAGCTAGTGGTTCAATGGTTTCTTGAACTGATAAATAAGTTTTGAACGAAATTAAAGGACCATATAATGACCACTGATGCAGTTCTTGGAAAAAATAGCATGGGCATAGCGTTTATCCACATTTCAGCTCGGATATGAACCCGGGCACTCACATCTACTCCATAACCATTGCCACATATGTGATTCATTAGTACTAGATATACAGAGTGTTAAGTGAATATGCCGCAAAACATCAAGAGGTTATTCCCCGAACATTTCGAAAAATGTTTTATTGTATGGTAATTTTGAAAGCATGTGATGTTTGGTAAAAAAAAACATGAAAAAAATAAAACATAACCAAAACATCACATCTCAAAACTAATTTTTTCCAGATCTACCTTCAATTTCACACACATAAACCAATTAATATACATATTCTGGATAAGTATAAAACTCAACTATATGTAATTATATATATATATATATATATATATATATATATATATATATATATATATATATATATATATATATATATATATATATATATATATATATATATATATATATATAGTGACATATGCTTTCGACCGTAATTTAATTTAATGAATGGAAAATTTCTCGGGAAGCGGTCAGTTTAATGTGGTAGGTAATAAGTGAAAACTATTCTTTTATTTCTGCTCAATATTTCGCCATTTATTTGATGGCTTCATCAGGAGAATGATAAATAGTTCACGAAACAAAACAGATATAATCTCAGGAACAGATTTAAAACAGACCAGAGTCTGTTTTAAATCTGTTTATATATATATATATATATATATATATATATATATATATATATATATATATATATATATATATATAAATCACACTTATTAGAATCACCTGGCTTACCATGAGTTTTTCAGAGGTTTCCTCATGGTGAAGAAGACTAAAACTTCCGAAGCGAGTGCTAAGCCAGAAATATTCCTCTGATACTAAAAATCAATATGTGAAAATACAAAAAAACTAATTCGATTTTTCTAAAAAATAAGTTTGACATTTTGATATCTTCATAGTAATAGATAGTAATTCATAAAATTCAATTATTCATTTGTTTTGAAAAAGTTGTGATATACAACAAAACGTCAACGAAAATGAAGTTTTTCATATTAAAAGAAACCTGTCATTGCAAAAAACATTCAAAATAAACTATCTTGAACTACACACACTTCCAGTTTTAGGCTCAAAGATCTATTCTGCCAAACCTTCTCAAAATAATGATTCTCAATAATTCCAGTACTCAGAAAAACGGCGAAATCCAAAAGAAGGAAAAGTAAAAGTGAAAAAAAACCGCAAATCTGTTAGCGGTTTAATGTGTATCAAGAACACGAGCTTTGACCCCCTCAATGGTACTTCTTATGTTCACAATTTCCAAATAACGAACAAATGCAAGAAGAATTCAACGACCATCAAATGATCCCAATACTGGATACTTATTCTTTTCAACACAGCAAAATTCAACAAAAGAAAAGGTATATAATTTTACAAAGGTCTCAACACGTCTCAATCTTGATGATAATTAATTTCTAATAATTTTTCAAAAAAGCAGCTTTTTTTTCCAGTCAGGTAAACTTTCGGTCATCTTCCAAGCAACACAATCAGGCCTACTTGATAGTAGGCCAAAAGAGTGCCAATCTAACCTATGAAACTAAAATCACTCTTCTCGCTCTTTCTGACGAAAATATATGAAAATTAAAAAAAATTATAACGTTATAATGCCTAAGGATTTTTGCCAAGCGTTGATTTAACATCCTGTAGATATGTCATTACAATGTTTATTACAACTTAATTGAGAACTTGTTTCTTGGTCATTTCGAAGATGTGGAGTAGCGTGAATGATTACGTAATGGTAGGCTCAGAATGGAAAACAATTATAGAAATTTCACCCAAATGACTTTGTCCTCGAACGATTTGAACCCACAAATGTTATAATAACGAAATTTCCAATTTTTCGTGTGAAATGAGCAGTTAAGAATTATTATTCGGTGTATTGAGCAATAAATAAGTGTATAAAATAGCTTATTTCAAGCTACCACCAACAAACGATGGAATTAATTTATCTTGAGTGTCATTGAAAAGTCAATCAGCATTTGAAAGAATTATGTGTTACAGAAAGATAAGAGTGATAAGATTGAAATCACCATTTCGTGCAGGTTTTATCAAATACCTCGCGTTGTTTACGCAAGCAAAGAAAATTTATGATGGATTTGTGAAATATGCGTTCTCGATAGGTATCTCATAATATTTACGTCATACCGAGTTTTTGCATTCGAAAATGTGGGACTTCATCCAAACTTTTCTGATCTGATAAATCTCGAGTTACCGAATGAACTATTATCAAGTTAAAAATTCTCAGAAAAATAATACGGATAACTTTCATTATTTATTTTATAATATTATCTATAAAAAAACGATGCTTTTGATGTATATAAGAATTCTCTATTCAAGATTACATAAGGGATACATTTTTCCTACGTGGCTGAGCGAAGATAAAATCTTCAAATCCGAATAGTTCATGCCGAAGTTGTAAATAGGTGCTAGTTTTCTAATGCAGCATTCGATAGCTTGCTCAAATGACTTGTAATTTCCTTCCTGATAAATTCTCTTATTTTAAATATTTGTGTAATACATAGCTAAATAATTTGTCCTCAGGACAGGATCAGTGCATACTTCCATACAATCCATGCAACCATTTTTTTACTCACTACAGGAATCTCTGAGGTGTTTGGATGAAATGTCTACAAGGTCATTTTTGTCTGGAATTACGCACTGACGTCTTGTCACGAAGTCACTCTATCAAACTCGAGAGAGTTTATATAGAGTTCGATAGAGGGAGCTCACGTGAAGAGTTCACTGAATATTGCCCGCATTTTGGGCAACATTCGATGGGGCATTGGTGCGTTTTGAAAGAACATTGAAACTTCTAAGCAACCTATATATAAATCTGATTGGTCCTTCTGATGAATGGCTCATATTCTGATATCCTATTTACCAAAATACAGTCGGTTCGTTGTTTCCTTCAAGCACTTTACACGTAAAATGCAACAAATCAACAAACACAATGCATTTGAGAATACTTATTTTTAAAATTCAAGAAACACATGTACTTTTGGACTAACTTCACAGTAATTGTAACAAAAATTTCCAATAGTGACATAAAATGTCAAAATTGTACAATTTCAGTCCTGAAGAAGAAAATAAACATTTTCGAAAGCTTGGAAAGTAAGTATTAAATAGGTAACTTTTTTTCCTGTCCTGGACTGCAATTCCAATTGAACACTGAATATATATATATATATATATATATATATATATATATATATATATATATATATATATATATAATCTTTTAAGCAATAACAGGCTATTTTCAATGTTAAAAACATTATTTTCGTTGACGTTTCGTTGTATATCACAACTTTGTCAAAAGAAATGAATTAATTAATTAATTTATTCTTCAATTTGTCAAATCTAATTAATTAATTAATTAATTCATTAGTTAGTTGTCACAAAATTGTGGTATAACAGTTTTTCACATTGAAAATAGCCTGTTATTGCTAAAAACATTAAAAATAAACTATCTTAAACAGGCAATAAAGTACATATTTTTGAAATATATATATATATATATATATATATATATATATATATATATATATATATATATATATATATATATATATATATATATATTCGTTTCTTTGCGATAAATTCACGGAGAAAAATCGATGGATCGTGGATGTCTTTGCATATTTAATTCGGAGCTCCTTTTTAAATCGTGAAGCACATCAAGATTCGCATTTTCACACGGTGTAGGTTGTTAGATATCCAGTTTGTAGAAGATGACCTTCCGATCATACATTTGAAAATGTCTCTAGTCTTCGGTGATGGATCGATCCAGCGGTAAAATATCGAAAGTTCATATAAGAAGTTTCCGGAGAACCAAAAAACCTTCAAGTAAAAAATCTGTTTTAGATAATAAAACGCCAGAAAACAAATCTTGAATATTCAATGAATTTCTGATGTAATACTTCAAAAATTGAGGAAGGCTTCAGATAGATGTCGACCATATTTATTTGAAATGAAAAGAAACTAGAGATATTTCTTTTACAATGACAAGTACAGCACAGCCAGTCCAAATACGTAAATCCAAACGACGTAAGTCGAGACATGTTTAGTACATGTAAAATTCAAGAGATGGGATCCACACGGACTCAAAATTTGAAAAAAAATTGCATTTATAACAATGGATATACATCCTTTATTATCAAAAGTAAGTTCTTGAAATAATTATACATGTACTTATGAAATTGCTGGTTATTTTTGGTATTTGTGTGTTTTTAATTTCAATAATAATGATAAAACTTCAATATGTAATCAAAATATGTTATGAGAAATAATAAATTAAACTTTTGGCTTAACGAAACCAACAATTCTAGATTTTTGATAGTGTTGGCGTTTACTTGATGTAAATCCATTATAATTGAATATAAACTTAAATTCAAACACTTGAACTTATGATTTACACTTTATTGACTACATAGCATGACGCGTTTCGTCGTTACAAAGGACTTATTCATATAATTACAGAATAATAATTATTACAGAATAATTATTATTCTTAATACGTTAATTACAGAATAATAATTATTCTTACAGAATAATTATTATTCTGTAAGCATCTGAATAAGTCGTTTGTAACGACGAAACACGTCATACTATGTAGTCAATAAAGTGTGACTCATAAGTTCAAGTGTTTGAATCTAAGTTTATATTCAATTCTAGATTTCTTCGCTTTTTCTTCTTGATATCATACAGGTCTTCGTAACACTGATATGCTGCACAAATTTTGTTATTTTCATATATTTTTTGGTAATTTGTGAAATTTTCATGCCATCCTCCAAATTTGCAAATGCTACGGAAAGTTTTTTCAATGTAAGTTTTTCATCAGAGTTACTAATAGAAGAAACTATCTCTTGCGACTCGATTGCTTCCTCTTGTACTTGTGCCTCCAATTCAATAAGATGTTCATCAGCCTCTGACCTCGCGACGAGTGACAAATCCTATGCCGGAAATCGAAACAATTGACGTATGCTTGAGGAATAGTATCAAAACATCGTTCGACGTAACTTGAAACGACGTAAATCGAAACGACGTAAGTCGAGGACTGCCTTTATTAAAATTTTGTGACGTAAAACTTTTTTTTTAATTCAGTGGACCTACAGTTTAAGGCCGGTTCCGAAGGGCCAATGTGATTGTAATCAATGTTCATTACCCAACAATTATCATCATTAAACTCAATATATACTCGGGTGTTCTCCCTACTAAGTCACGGAGACCAGCTGATCAAAAACTTCAAAATTGAGACAGATTTGCGAATACATTTGGATTATCTTTTTTGAAAATGAACGCAAGTTAGAATTTCTTTTCCAATACAAGTATCTGGAGACACGATAGTGGCCCTGCCAAGTCGAACCAAAAAATAGCACGAATTTACCATAATTCTGTTCGCATTTTTCGACCCCTTATAATTCAGTTGTGGACGAAACTTGAAGCCTGAATTTCAGTAACCAAGCGGGAATTGTATAGACCCTGAACGAGGGTGGGGTGAAAAGTTTTCGACCTGACCAAGAAAAACGATGTTTTAAAATATTTTTTGCTTTATGTTTCAAAAGAATCTCCGTCACTTTCTCATAACAGTGTTCCAATTTAGTTATACCAGTTTCAAACGTAGATACGTCCATCTCCTCAAAATACTGATTTATAGTTTTGATAACTTATTCGTTGCTCTCAAATCTTTTACCGCCAAGACATTTCTTGAGGTTAGGAAAGATGTAATAGTCGCTGGGGGCTAAGTCTGGAGAGTAGGGAGGATGCGGCATCAATTCAAACTTCAATTCGTGAATTTTGGACATGGCAACAATCGACGAATAAGCTGGTGCGTTATAGTGATGTAACAAAATTTCATTCTTGCCAAATGAGGTCGTTTAATTTGCACCTCGTCATTCAAACGTTGTAATAATTCTGTGAAGTATTGGCCAGTGATAGTCTTATCCTTTTCAAGATAATCAATGTAAATAATTCCTCTTGCATCCCAAGAAACAGTAGTCATAACCTTGTTCGCCGATATTATTATTTTTGCCTTCTTTAGAGCTGGTTCCCCCTTTCCTACCCACTGTTTTGACTGTTCTTTATTTTCTGGAGTGTAGTGGTGAACCCAAGTCTCATCAACAATTCAATTATGGATCGACGCAAAAATTCATTTAGATTACCCTAAATTTTCGGTAGAAATGTTTTTTCGAGTTAGTTTTTGGTCGAGCGTTAGCAAACGCGGCACCCATCTTGCACACAGCTTTAACATGTTCAAATGGATGTGAAAAATATTTAGCAAACGTTCAGCAGACATCCTACAGGTCTCAGCTGTCTCATGCATTTTCAATCTGCGGTCTTCCAATACTATTCGATGGATTTTCTCAACCATTTCTGAAGTTGTGACATAAACGTGCCGTCCTGAGCGAGGATCGTCAGAGACACAACCCATTTTGTATTCAGAAACCCACTGCTTATCAATTGAATATGATAGGGAGGAGTCTCCTAGTGTTGAATCCATCTCTTCTTTTATTTGTTTTGGTGTGAAACCTTTCAAATAGAAGTATTTGATGACAACACTTTTCTCCAATTTGTCCATTCTCACGAAAACAACGGAAGCGTTTCGCGCAATGTGGTCTCAAGCGTAAACTAACGTAGTTGAGCTGTAATTTTACATACGAGCTCAGTAGCAATGGTACTGTAGGACGCCGGTCCAAAAGTAAACCTAGTGGCGCCACTTCTTGGTTAGACCGGAAACGTTTCACCCCGCCTTCATATATTTCAAATTTCATTCGTCTTAAACCAGTAGTTCAAGAATTTCGTCACTTACTGACTGAGTGACCGATCATCCAAACTTTAAGTCACTTCTGGCAGACATATAAGCTTGAAATTTAAGATAAAATTCGTATTTAGTGTATATATATATATATATATATATATATATATATATATATATATATATATATATATATATATAAGGAAAAACTAATATTTTTCGTAATTTCGGTCCAGTTTTCTAGATACATCAACTGCATAAATTACTTTGTAATCCCATATAAATATATGGGATTTCAAATTTACATTTGCGATGAACGAAACTGTGTAATACGGCGATCTACAAAAAGAAATGAGATGCCATCATAATTGAAACTTGTGAACAAAACAAAGTCTGATAACTCATTTCTTGTAGCGTAAGCGTTGTGAGATCCATGTTATAGAAAGTCGAATAATGCATTCAATCCCTAGTTAAGGGCCTTTCTCTCTTAAATAATTACATAATTAGCAAACCTAACAACACCTTATTGTGACTACATCATTACTAAAAATCTTTAATGTTCGAAATAAAATAGATTTAGTAGATTTTTAATAGTTTTTTTTTATTTAATAGTGTTGGCGTTTACAAGATGTAAACCCATTATAATTGAATATAAACTTAAATTCAAACACTTGAACTTATGATTTACACATTTTACATAATATACAGAAAAGTAGTCAATTAGATTTTTGGGAAATAGTGGAAATAAATCGGCATCAAAATTTTGGAAATTTGCTCAATGAACAGATAGAATTAAACAATTCACTCTTGTTGAACCTTTTCAGGTAATAAAAATTAGATGTCAGAATGGAATATCTTAGGTAAAACCCAAATTCATCTCAAATTGCCCTCATATTTATACCAGTTTTTTCAAATTTGTTGTTATTATTCTGTTAGCATCTGAAGAAGTCGTTTGTAACGACGAAACGCGCCATGCTATGTAGTCAATAAAGTGTAAATCATAAGTTCAAGTGTTTGAATTTAAGTTTATAAAATAGATTGACCTAAAATAGTTTTTTCCACATGTTTTGTTTTCGATGGAATTACGATTTAAAGATGTGATGTTTCAAAAATTACTGAAGATTTCCAGATAAAATGAATTTCCGATCTCTAATATTGTTCAATTCTAAATTCCTTGAATTTTAAGAGTAGTTTAACATTCATAAGTCATCAGAAATGTATAGACACGTATATCAACTAATAAGTCTCGCATTCATAAAACAAACAAACAATAGTAATCATTTAAAATTGTTATCACTTTAAACGGAACGAATTTCACATTTCCATTCCATGTGGATGATTCCTTAAATTCGAGAACTTGCATCGTTTCGAAGCGAATTTAATCGAATAATTAACGTTAATGAGTCTGATAAGTTTTTATAGACCGCTTCTAATAGAAGGATACACGACAGAAACATGTCACTGCACCAATGTTTTGGAATTCTTCTGCTTCGTTTTCTGAATTAAAAAGATGACGCTGAGAAAACGATTAGCCGCTTAATATACGATTAAATGGGCAGCAGGAAAATTCCAGTTTTGTGCTTTCAATATGTAACTCGTTAAACTGGCATGCGAAAACCATAATTAAAATGTCAACGTTGAATGGCTACACCTTCTCTGTGCTCTATGAATCAACAGAGACGCCTATCAAAAATTTATATTCAAGGGTCTCTTGGAAAACAAAACGTTGCTATAAACGTGACCAAGAATATAAATTGGGTTGGTAATATGTGAAAAAGAGTTGTTATAAGCACCATTATTATTTTTGAGTTATCGATATTTCGTATTATTCTCATTTGTGTTTACTGATATCGAAATTATCGATCGCATTGTTTCAATTAATGAAGTAATGTTGCAACACACTCTAAAAGTAGCAGAATCGTTTGAATTTCACTTCAGAATGCTTACTTCAATAAGACTTTTGGGTCACAAAAATCACTCTTATATTGCATATTACAATGAAATTTACCTCAAAAGAGAGATGAATATAGAACTTTTAATTACTGAATAATGGGGCACTGAAAGGATAAATTGAAACCAATAATCGTAATCCCCAAATACTAAAGGGTGTTTTTTTTAGAGGTATAGAACTTTAAGTTGGCATTACTGTTGAAGATGGCGACCGATTTAACTGCTGAGAAGTGATTTATTCTCAGTTTGGTTTGGCAATTCATAATGAATAGACTCACTCCTGAACAACGCTTGCAAATAGTGCAATTTTATTTCGAAAATCATGGTACGTATAAAAATACGTATCGCGTACTACGCCCATTTTATCGTCGACAAAATCGTCCATCAGAGCAGTTAATTAGATTAACCATGGAACGTTTTCGCACCACATTTACTCTTATATTGAGACGCCGTACATAAATTTACAGAAGAACAGAAGAAGCTATTGCTACTGTAGAGCGTAGCATTGAGGAAGTCCATCCGCCATCGAGCACAGGAATTGGATCTGTGTCCATCCACTTTATGGAAGATTTTGAGGAAGGGATTTTGGTTTGCGTGCTTACAAAATCCAACTCGTGCAAGAATTGAAGCCAAACGATCATCAAGCAAGGCGTAGATTCGTCGAATGGGCCCAAAACGAGATTGCCGTTGTTTCCGATTTTCATAAGCGAATTTTGTTCAGCGATGAAGCGCACTTCTGGTTGAATGGCTACGTCAACAAACAAAACTGCCGCATTTGGAGTGAAGACAATCCTCAAGTGTATGTCAAAACACCGTTACATCCAGAAAAACTGACTGTGCGATTTATGGGCTGGTGGAATCATTGGTCCGTACTTCTTCAAAAACGATGATGGCCAGAACGTTACAGTCAATGGTGATCGGTATAGAGCCATGATTACTAACTTTTTCATTCCTGAATTGAACAACCATGATGTCCAGGAACTCTGTTTTCAACAAGACGGCGCAACATGTCACACAGCTCGTGCCACAATCGATTTATTCAAAGACACGTTCGGTGAGTTGGCCTCCAAGATCTTCTAATTTAACACCGCTATACTACTTTCTGTGGGGCTATGTAAAGTCATTGGTCTATGCGGATAAGCCACAAACGCTTGACCATTTGGTAAGACAATATTCGCCGTGTTATTGACGATATACGGCCACAAATGTTGGAAAAAGTCATCGAAAATTGGACGTCCAGATTGGACTACATCCGAGCCAGCGGTGGCGGTCATATGCCAGAAATCATATTTAAAATGTAATGCCACAAGATTATCTTTCGAATAAAAAAAATTCTTGTCAATCGAATGATCCATCATTGTTTTATTGCAATTTAAAGTTCTATACCTCTAAAAAAACATCCATTACTTTAGAAAGTTTGTGTGTTGAAGAAAATTCTTACAGGTGCAATTTTAAATGTTTGTTAAGAGATAGGTCAGTTGTACCGATATTCCCACACAACATTTCGAATAAGAAACTCAAGAAGAACTTCTTAGTTCAATATACCCCCTTAGCAGAAAAGAACCGAGCGAATTTATAATTAACATACTCCGGTTGGCCTACCAAGAAAATACAATTCGTGCTAAATAATAACAATTAAATATTGCATACAAACTCAAAATACTAAAGAAAAAAATATTACTAACTAAAAAACGAAATAAAGATAAACGAGTAAAACAGGAGTTCATCAACTGTAGTGGAGAACCTACATACGTCTCGATCTTTCAAGACAAGAATTACAAAAAAATTACAAAAATGGGAAAATTGTTGAAACATTTTAATTCTATGAATTTGGGGGTACGAAGTCACTTTCTTTATAAATCTGTGATATCTTCGAAAATATTCATTTCAATCATATGCTGTAAAGGGCCATATAAATCTATATTAAATCAACAATGTATTTAAGGTATTTAATTGGGTAAGAATTATTGCTGTTATTGGTTAAAATCGCTTCGAAAATTAGCCATTATTTGTCGTAAAAAGTAAATGCCAAAATTGTGGGATATCCATAAGAGATAGACATATACCAGACAGGTGTTTTCTGTAGACCTTTTCAATGTGTACAATACTTGGTGCATTATTTTGATAAATCTCGTAGGGTTCAGCCTGCGTTTGCAGTGTAAGCGGAAAAAATGTAATAATTTATGACACCACACTAAAAACCTCAAAAATAACAGTATTTCTCCAATATTTAATGGATGTTATTACACCTATAAACCTTCCTCTTCAATCACTCTATCTATAAAAAAAACCGCATCAAAATCCGTTGCGTAGTTTTAAAGATTTAAGAATACATAGGGATATAGGGACAGAGAAAGCGACTTTGTTTAACACTATGTAGTGATGATCGAATAATGTTTGCTTTTTGTTGTTTAAATAATTTTGTTCAGTTTTTATACGTTCTTTGACAAAGCTACATGTGAATAGAAATGAAAATAAGACGACTGTGTTCAATTATAAATGTGATAATGAATTTCCATCAAATAGATGTCATATCCATAAAAAATTTCGAGATAAATTGGTTGAAATTTGTAGGTTAGGTAACCGTGTTTGTTATTATTCAAGTCAGTGCGTAATGAAAATTTACCATTAATTAGAACAATTAGTTATTCCAAATCACCGACAAATAATATTTGAATATATACGACAGTATTAGTCGAAGCCTGACCAAGCACAATGGGATTTACACGTTTATTAACATAACAGTTTGAATTTTCAATTATCATTGATTTCCAGCATGTAGTTGAATAATGCATGAGTTATAATTTTTACGTTTTTGTTATTCGGGAATCCCATATCGACCTATCTGTATAATTTTATATGACGCAAATGACCATCTTGTGGCGCTGTTCCAAATTTGCGTCAGAATATACCTGAAAATTCCATTGTGGAAGCGACACCCCTCATAAACTAGTTTCATATAACGCAGTGTTTCGTTCCGAGAACACTTCGGAAGTTCACGAAGAGCTCCCTCTTCAAAAGATAGAAAACTTTGAAAAAGACGATACCATAATCACAGAAGATTGACAATGACAGACTTTCCGAATGACTAACTTTAGAGGAATACCAAAGTATTGTTGAAAAATAAATTTATGAATTTTAATGTATTCGTAGTCTTCTACATGCAACTTGTAGGGAAAAAGAGACAAATTCGAAGATTTTTGAAAAAAAAAAAAAGAGAGTTACAATTTTAAAAGAAACGTCTATAATAATAACCAACAAATAGGAGATTTAGAATCTTGCAAAATGAACATGAAATATGTGCAGCTACAAGAAATAATTTTTGGCACTGCCTGTTCAAAAAAATGCTGGAAAAATTGTAATTATTGTGCTTGTAACTGGTTGTTGATAGTGAGCTGCAATTTGGAAAGTGAACTGAGATTATGAGCAGAGTTTTACAAGTTTTTTGGTGACCTGCCCACTTTAGCCTTCCTTAAGTTCTCATGTCCCCTCCGAAAGGGTGTAAAATTTAAATTTTAGAGGAGTGAAAGGTTTAAACTCGTGTCGAGTCCATTTTCGAAATGCCCCCCATGGAGTGTTGGCTTCGTATTGGGAAGCACTGTTTTAAATCCATAAAATAAAGCTGAAGAAAATACAAATAACAATTTACATAAAGTAAATTTCACTTTAGTAAATTTTCCGGCTTAGTCGAGAGAACACCCGACTATGGTGCGGTAGGTTTTGGGTTCGAGCTCCGCTGAAGGCATAAGTGTTTGTGTTTGCCTATGATTTAAGTAGTTTAAATAATTATGTATACTGGGTAATGTACCATGATACAAGCCCAATGGATGTTCGGAACCGGCGTTAAACTGTAGGTCCACTGAATTGAAAAAAACAAAATTTACATAAAAATTTTATTGTTATGAAGATATATAGCATAAATTAGTAAGAAAATTATTGCAAAATTTCACGAATAAAAATATAAAAAATCCTTGAAATAGTTCGAGTAGACTAACCAACGCTTAAAATAATTGTAACCCTAAGTTAAATTGAAATTATTTCCACTAATTCAAATCAGAACAAAATAGACTCAAAGAATTACTAAAAGATCGTCCCCATTGATACGATTCGAAAGTTTATTGATCCCGCATTATCCGGATCAAGTTCAAATGATCAAACAGATGGAGGAAAATATTCAATGCACCTTTCAGTTTCATGAATTTATGGAAGGTCAGTTCGGTAATTATAATTTAGCAGGTGTTGCTTTTATAATGCGACTCGTACACATATTTATGAACGAACAAGAAATAAAACGACTCCAACACAAATAACCTAAATAGACGAGCTTCGCTGATAACGACGCCACAGAACTGCATCATACATTTGATTATATTTTCTAGGGGGATATTTTCATTAATATTGTTTCGTAGAAGATCTCGAATTAATCATTTCTTGCAATAACAATCGCTCATTACGCAACGGAAATTGAAGGCATGGTTATTCACTGAACTACTGAACTGTTACTGGAACCTCCGTTATTACAGAACTGGAATTGAATTTCTGTCATTATTTCTATGCTCCTAAACCTGAACCTTCAGGTTAAGTTAGGTTAGGTTAGGTTCAAATAGGATAGTCGTTTGTGATTATCATATATGTTATCCTCGTAATTTTCTCATTTCAGGTCTTTTTTTGACAACTTGATATGTGATTCTAGAAATATTCTCCTCAGTTCCTTTTTCGTCAAAAAAATACAGCTACATGCAATACCAATAATGCAAGTACTACAAATATATACAAGATGGCACTATTCAGTATTGCGAGAGTTTTCAAGATAAGTGCTTTCATTCATTACGAATTCGAATTTAGAAGTTTTCAGTTGATTCAATTTAAAGAAAAAAATTATCATTGACGCTCGTTTGAAAAATTTATTATCCATTGAGCTATAATAAACTTTCTACTTATCTGTAGTTATCGAATATCTTCATTTTTTAAATTGCAGGTGGAATTATTTTCCAATTATAATTGATTTGAAACAGTTTATTGTTTGGTTCATTTAATCTCGATAAACGCACAAGGAATCGCCAATTTCGTCATATTAAATTGAATAGCACATATGGGGATTCCATAAAATTATCGAACATATGTTTTTTTCAAAATAAATTCGAAAACCAGTTTAACCACTCTACGCCAGATGATATTTCATGCAATATTCAAGGCAGTAGAAATCGCAATCAAAATTTTCCACTTTAAAAGTCTTCAAGTTGTATAACTTCAATATTCCAGTAGCAGAGAACCAAATTATAATCAGGGAGAAACTCTTTCGTATTAATTTAAAGTTTTCGCGGTAGTTCTCAGTATATCCAAGCTAAGGATTGAAAGTGAACGAGATTTATTGATGTTTGTGCCAGCTCCACTTGAACATATAACTAATATTAATTACGAGTGTAAATAAGCAAAAGATGAGTTTCAGAATTGAAATTTGATAATTTATTATTACAATACGAATACTTAGCTGCAATTAACATAATTATTGCCGAAAACAACCATCTAGATTTGTACATTCATAACATATTGATGAAAACGAATTTCCTGTTCAATTCCAACGATATTGAAATGTAATTTCAAATAATAAGTCTTTATTTTCTTACATGTAGAAACACCCAGTTACAGGAAATATTTCAAAATATATAAACCTAATTGACACCTAATAACATAATACAAACGTTCAAAAAAGTATAATCTATGAAAGAAATAATAATGATTAATTGATAAAAAACATATAATAACTGTACATCAAAATTCACTATAAATCAAAAGATTCTAAGTAAACATGTCTAATGATAATTGAGGCAAATGAGTGTCTGTTGATATCGCATTTATCAGAAACATCCTCGAATAGCGAACACATATACATATCTAATGAGTGATTGTACGAGGTATTTAGGTTTCGGAGTACCCAATGAAAAAAATTTACTTGAACGTGAACATTTTCTGGGAACAGGAAAATCAATAGAGCCAATAAGGGTAGGGCAGTCTATATAACCATGTAAGAGGTCATACAGAAACTTCAGAGACAACAAGTCCCTGCCAACTTCGAGTGATTTAGCTCCAAACCTGTTCAACAGATCAGTTTGGCTATATCATCTGGCTGGATAAACGCGATCTTCCTTCCAAATTGTTATTCGAGAAATTTTTGTTGTATCGTCTCTGAATGATTTTTATGAGAATTGTAAATGGGATGCCAAATCTTATTCCAAAATATCCGAAATCTATTTTCTTCTTTAGAAGTGCATTAAACAATTGTAGAAGTGTTTTTGTGTTCGAAAGGTGTCCATTACGCACAATAAACCCATCAGATTTGAATGCTGATGAAATTGTTTCATTTATACGAGTTACAGAAGTGAATTTCTGATCAAATATCATACCGAGGTTTCAAATTTCGGAGATACTGGTCATAATGGTTTCGTTAATTGTATAGTCAAATTGTATAGGCTGTTCTTTGTAGTGAATGCGACAACGTTACATTTAGCTACATTAATTGGTGTTCATTGCAAAAACACCAATCATAAACAGCGGTGGGGCTAGCCTGTAAGCTTATGTAGTCCTCATATGTTTCAATTTTGCGATATATTTTCAAATCTTCAGCATACATAAGACTGTGAACTGCGAAACAATCTATTGAATCATTCACAAAGAGAAAAAACAACAACAGGCCTAAATTAGAGGCTTGTGGTACACCCGAAATGGCTTATCATATCACTTATTACCCTCAAATTGTACAAACTGTATTCGATTATATAAATACGACTCAATTAGGGAAACTAGATCTTTGGAGAAACCTGGCTTGGTTTCAGTTTGTATAAAATGATTATGTTATATTATTATATGATTCATTTAATCGAATGCTTTCATTAAATCGATATATGGTGACGGACTCTCACTAGGGAGATCTGGGTTCGAATCCCGGGTGAGACATGGACGTTTGTGTAGGTAAATGAGTTTTAGCGGTTATATAAATAAATAATGTAATGAGTCATGTCCAAAGATGACGAAAAAAAATTTAAAAAAAAATTAAATTGTGAGAACGTTACAATGTTAGTCATGCAAGATCTATGGGACTTGATTGATCATCTATCTTCACTTGATTTCTTACTTTGGGATAAATATTATTAAATACTATGATTTCAAATAATTTGGAAAAGTTCGAAAGAATGGTTATAGGTCTATAATTGCTGATAACCGTTGCATCATCTTTTTTCAGTACAGGTACTAGTTTTTGTTTTTCAGGTTTTCGACATATTGTCGATTTAATAATGAAGAAATTGAAAATGTGACATGAAGATGCAGGGAACACTGAATGCAATCCCTTACAATAAAACTAGGTACTCAAAATAATATTCAAAACCAGCTGTCCACCCGTTATGCTGAATATATAGACATAAAACAATGGAGGAAAATTCACGTCCAAATTTGGAATTCTAAAACTAATTTTTTCAGTTGTTTGATGACATATTCACATTTATTGACTCAAATTATGATTCAAGGCTTTATTATTGAATAAGGTATTAATTCGGTAATTAAGGTATTATAAAGATAATATTGCGATACTAATACGATTATAATGAGAGAAATACAATTATGGCAATTAAAAATATATCTTTTTAAGCCGTTTATACGTTCAGATAATTAAATGAATCCTAAAACTTTGAAATTTACACACCCCTTGTTCAAAGGCAAGTAGCAAGTAGAAGTAAATAATATACATTAATTTATATTACCTGGATTTAAATATTAAGATATTTTCAGTTCATAACGAATGATGATTCGTGTTTTCCAAGAACTACAAAAGAGAACTTTCAGTTATTTATAATGATGACTGCAGATATAAAAAGTCTAATGATTGTTTGATTTTGATGAATTGGTGTGGAAGAACAAATAAAATAAATCTTAATTTCATGATATTAAATGAAGCATATCTTACAAATTTTTTTCATTAAATTCTCTGAAACATTATCCAATAAATTGAAAAATAAACAATTCTCAAAATACATTTACAGTATTCATTGAAGTTTTACTTTAGCAGTACAGTTATTACTGTACCAATGAATTTCGCAAGTACTTCAATTAAATGTCAGACCGAGGATTAAAATTTCAACAGAATGCCTTCCACGAGTAGGAAAAACTCCCTTGAAGCCTTTAGGTAAAGACCTAAGTTGAAAAAGTTCAATATCTAGGACGGTTTCAGCTAACTGGAGTGTTGGCAGTTATCCGATATATGTTTGTAGAGAAAAAATAGCTAAATCAAAAGACTATAAGAGCTAGAATTGCTTGTGAAAGCTTCGACTAACCAGAATACGAGAAAATGGTGGATACCGCTCGGGCCATTCGGATATTTCCGTCAAAATTTAAGTAAACGAAGTGTGGTGAATAAACGTAAGTAGATGGTACTCCGAATGCTTTCAAAACATGTTTTTTTAGCGACATTTCGATGTGTGAATATATATCACGTTCTTTTTCGATAATTCGAAGAGTACTATATAAATATAATAATAATAATATTTATTTAGCAATAGCTACTATTACAAAATCATATATACATTAAGGTTCGAAATATATTATTTACAATTATATGTTTAAGACGAACTTAAGTAATTTATGCTTGAAAACCTTAAGGTCACTAGCTGTTTTTATGGAGCTAGGTAATTTATTAAATGCGCTGAATCCTTCATAAAATATACTATTTCTTGATTTAGAGAACTTACAACCTTGCATGTAGAAATTGTCAGCATTTGTTGTATTATAATTGTGCACATCACTGACATGTGTTACATTTGTTATTACTCTATATGGGAACAATTTGTATTTAATTTTGAATATCAATATATATGTAGCAAAAAGTATTCCCTGTTCAACTGACATTAGTTCTAGACAATTTAGCATGCTTGGCATTTGAGTATATCTATTACATTTCAAAATTGTTCTCATGGTTCTATTCTGTAACTTTTTGTAGCTGTCGAGTTTTTTCTATACTCAATCCTAATAACATAGTGGAACAATATTCAAAGTGTGGCATTATTATTGACTTAAAGAGCACATATATAGTTAGATTTTTTAAAATTCTTTTGAGAAAGTTGATTTTCTTGGAGGTTTTAGACGACTTGGAGTCAACATGATTATTGAAACTCAATTTCTCATCTAACATAACGCCTAAATATTTAACACGTTTTACCCTTTCGAAGTTCTGGTTTTCAATTTTAATATTTATTTTTTCGTTACTATTTACCCTAAGAATTTTACTTGTACCAAAAACTATAAATTTAGAGTTTGTTATATTCAGCGATAAACTGTTTCCGCTTAGCCATTCATTTATTGCTGCCAAGTCTCTATTGATTCATTCTTTCATAATCTGGATATTTTTACCACTGACATAAATCATTGTGTCATAAGCGAACAATCGTATAGAGCATTTTTTTACATGAAAAACAATATCATCAATGTATAATGAGAATAGCAGTGGACCTAACACCGTACCCTGAGGAACGCAAAAATCATCTCCAATGCTGTCCGAAAGAACACCATTGAACTTAACTTTTTCAGATCATGAATCACAATAAGAATTGAACCATTTGTTTACTAAACCTTCAAAACCAAGTTTGTTTAGTTTTTTCAATAGCAATGATCTACATAAAGTTTCGAATGCTCTTTCAGTCCAGGAAAGTCCAACAACACTACAATAACTACCTCTTCTTTATCCATAGCTCAATA
The DNA here is from genome assembly GCA_030704895.1 of Henosepilachna vigintioctopunctata. NCBI lineage: Eukaryota > Metazoa > Arthropoda > Insecta > Coleoptera > Coccinellidae > Henosepilachna > Henosepilachna vigintioctopunctata. The sequence goes on along the minus strand of JARQZJ010000122.1, from coordinate 4,927,686 downwards.
CCATCCCTCACATAAGCTTAACAGTGCTGTCTCACAGGGGGAATGTCTCTTGAAACATGATTGTGAGTCAGAAATAACTGAATGTTTTTCACATAATATATATGAATAGATATAATTTGGTCACTTGTTTATGGTGAAATTATAAGAGTATAAGCTTGAAAAATATGTCAGATACTTCATTCACATAACTATCTATTTTTTTTAGCGTAGTGGGAGAGTGACGAACCTTCACAAGGGAGATCTGGGTTCAAATCCCGAGTAAAAGACATGGACGTTTGTGAAATAAGTGATATGAATGGGTAATGTCCAAAAATGACGAACCCAAAAACAATTGAAAAAAAAATCTATTTTATATATAAATCTTTGAAGCTATGAAATAAGTTTAAAGGATAAAATACTGCTTGATCTATTAATGACGTGGAAACTAATTAGTTTCGTAATAAGTACGCCGAAAACAAGAGGCACATTATAATCAAATCTAAAATTTTCGAAAATATTTGAAAATTATTCCTAGATAATTTTCGAGATTAGATAATTAATTTGTCACGGGAACATTATATTTTAACAAAATTCTGCTTTGAGCATCAGATATCATGTCAAAATTTGATGCTTATATATTAGAATTAATGAAACAAAAAAACACAAGACAGTGACGCAAATTCTTTTCTAAAGAAATAGTGACGTCAAACATCTTTTTGTATATGGCTAATCAGTTTATTAATTATATTTAGACCAGAATTCACGACACAAACATATTTATAAGGTGATTTACCCAATTAGGTAAATTGTCAGTAATTTTGAAGAGAAGAAGCTACAAAAAAAAAATTTTATCGTCAAAATATTATAATCTCAACCATGTAGACGAAAAACCACATAACTCTAACCTGTTCACTAAAAAATTGACAATCTCAGGAATTTGAAATACATTTTAATGACGAAAATATGCTAAAATGTTGGCTATCTCATCAATTGGTTCAGATTAACATTAGAACTAACCTAGAGTATCATAAAAATTCTAAGCTATCAATAAATAGAAATAGAAAGTAGTACATCGTATGAGGTTAGGTACAATCAAGAATTCAAAGGTTGGAATAAAAACATTTACTAAATCATATACCAGAAAGTTTCAATTAGACCAAACTACAAGTTATCTGACTGAACTAGCAGAAAAACTGTCCTTTAATCTTTAAAGGTCTACAATTGATTCATCAGAGTTCTGAAAGGTCGCAGTTCCATTTCATGTCACCGAGAGAGACATACATTCAGATAATTGAGAAGTATCTATGCAATGAGAATAATCGAGCTTTATTGACGAATTAATATAAATATGCTATTAAACTGTGAGCCCTCATACAATAATATCCACTTAGTTCGGCTTGAAATAAAGATTAATAGGCACATTTATGAATGAACGATCTTCTATTATAATATGGTATGACAGCGTACTTGAAAGCAATCGTATTAAATATATCAAATCGAAACCATAGGTGTGACTTGAATTGCATTATAACACCTGGCAGAGACGTAACCGTCATTGGAAAAATGCAATTTCCTTCAAATTTCAAAAGGAATCAGTACTGGAAAATATCTGCAAATACATATGCAAATAAAATTAAATTCATATGCAATAAGAAAGTGGTATGACCAACAATTGCTGTGTTTGTGTAAAGAGTCAAAAATATAGAAGAAAGCCATTTTATTTGTCTGCTGAAGTGCATAACACTTGGAAAATATTGTGAGAACAAAAGGATTTCAAATGAAGTCTCATATAGGACATTGAAAATGAAGATAAGGCGATTTTTCATTTTGCCATGAGGATCTCAGAGTGACCTCAGGTTTTTAACATAGTCAAGATCTTACCTTAAGGGATAAAAAATTGTGCTAGGAACTAGGAGAATTACAAGATCGTATTTATTCGAAAAATCTGAAATGAATCAAATTGTTAGCAAATATTTTATTTTTTGCCATATTTAGTGGTTTTCTATAATGATTTTCATATAGTCCGGTAAAGTGGGAAGGTTTCATTCCTTCTCTGAGGGACTTTACAAGAATATATTTCCATTAGTTGTTCTAAAATCTGGAAATACAACAATTGTTCCTTAATTTGCCCTCAAAATCCTGTTCATATGTTTTTCTTTTTTATTAATCTATCTCCAGTTTCCAATTAGTGAATGATGATGATAAACACAAATCCAGTGAAGCTATTCCCTTTTGACACTGAACGTGAAGTGGATATAATAAACTATATAATGAAAAATATAACACTAAACCATCTTATTTTTCATTGCATGCCGGATGACGTATCACTCAATGCATATTCGTTTTCTGACTAAGATAATTCCTTGTGAAATGAGAAGGAAACTAACCATTCAGTGCTGAAAAAATATTGAAGGAGCGCAAAAATTAATTATGATTGCTGGGGAGAAATGCCTTATACACACGCTTAAACCTAGTCAAGCTACCTGCTTTAACGTCCAACGGAATGGAGTTGTAGACATGAGCAGCATGGAACGAGAAACATTTAAGGAAGCTTGATCGATAAAAAAACGTCGAAACAAGAATATATGATGTCTTAAATCGCGGCTGTGCTTCTATAAACCAATTCATTTCTGAGGTGTGGATGAGAATAAGATGACAGAATACGAAAAATGGCCGACCCCAAATGAAATCGAAATAGATTTTCCAACTTCCACCAAGCAAGTTCCTTGATATAAGACGACACTCTCGTATATAACGTAGTCTATATAAGAAGCTACAACAAAAATCAATTATTTTGCAACCAACGCTTAGTGAAAGACTAGAGTAAAGGGTAGTAGAGGATCAAACCATAATTTGAATTTAACAAGACGAGGCTTGCACAAAGTTTTTTCTCAGAGCCAAGCTGAAGTAGTGTCGGAACCTGTAAAGCTGTCTAAGAACCAAATATCATTTGCTTATCAACACACCCACAAGCTCCTCGTAACGAAGACGGCAATCGAAGATTATTCCCAATTTTTAGCACTTTTCGCACCATTCAGCATTCGAGATTCAGCACCAACAGATAAATTCATGTGTAGTGCAATGTGGAGACCCCAACTGAAGACAAGGTTACTACACTTGGATTCAATCGTAAATTATGCTATGACAGAAACTCTTCAGGGCAGATAAGTCTTCATTAATATGCTGAGAAGCTTCATCAATCTGATCGAGAATGAAAGAATAAGGGAGCTGAGTATCATCAGCAAAAATATGGATCTCGGAGTGCATGGTGGAGTAAAAAATATCATATGCCACATATACGAGTTACCAAAGGGGTTTTGCAGTGAAAAACTCTTTGGAATAAAAAATAATTCAAACTACAATCACAAAGTGGAGACCAAAGTTGACACTAAAGGAAGAAAAGAAGCAGTAACAATTCTTGTTATTGCTTCTTTTCTTTTTTTTTGTTATTTCCTTCTTTTCTTTCATTGCCTGAAACCGATTTCTGTTGGATAATCATCATCCATATTAAACAATATTTCAAGATGTATTAACAATTTACGATAGAAAAACATCAGGATACGAAGAAAAAGATGCCTTCTTATCGACTTACATCTTCCTTCCTCTTAGATAAGGGAGGAAGGGAGAGTATATTTTGCGTTGTTAATCTATTTGTGCAATCTGATTTCACTGAATAGTAGGTCGAGTTGACAGTTTAATATTTATCTTTCCATCTTTTCAGAACAAATAAATTGGTACTACACTTGTCAGTTCATTATATGAATTATTAAGATAAACGCGATAAGCTATGAAATACAAAGGAAAATATGTGATACGATTACGAAATGCGTCACATATAGTACATAAGCACTCATCGTTTAATTATTATACTTGAATTCAATTGAAAACTATTTCAATAATAATAACAATAATAATCGCAAAATACATAGGATAAACTGGACACCTTTTCCTTCCGTAGAAGATATAATTTTAGGGCCAGTTCTTCATTATTATTGTTATAATTGGTCAGTATGAAAAGGTACACCATAGCGTTGTTGTCAATTGGAGACAAGTATGTTCGATTGTAGGCAGATGTCAGCGAAGACATGTAATAAGATTTTTTGCATTTATAAATCACACTACATATTCTGAAAAAGAAGACAACCTACGACATTTCTTTCGTTTTTTGCCTCAGCTTGTACTAATTTAGCCAAGCTTCTATCTATACCTGGTAGGAAACGTGAGTGTATGTAAATTACCCGTTGTTTGTTATTATTTCAACCAATTATTCGTCAAATATGTCCAATAGTATTTATCGGATTGATCATTATTGAATTGCATGAATGATATTATGATTATGTGAACGTCTGTGAAATATGGAAACTACTTCGCAGTTACTATTTTCATTCATGCATGAAGGTTATGGGACAGCAAATGATATTCAAGGGCGCTTGGGCCAGGATGTGATATAATAGCAACCTGCGGGGTAGAAGAACGACAATTATAATGGAATTATTGTTAAATTCGAACGAATCAAATCCATTTCGTTTCGATGCATTGCCGAAGCCGGCACTTGCAGCTCGAAATTCATTATTATTGTTGAATTTTTGAAACGTTGAATTATTATAATTGTAGAGTTTAGTTACAATGCCTCCAAATTTGACGTAATTATAGGGACTATTACTTGGAAGTAGTTGACCGTGGAAATGTAATTCTGTGCTCTCGAAAGTACAGAAGTGTGTTCAATTTTCTTCTTTTACAATTTTCAAGAAATTTCCAGTAAAGAGGAAGAAATTAGGTACATAATTATGAATAATTTGTAGAAATAACACTAAACAATAAGGCTGGGGTTACTGCATTCATTAATCGAGCCTTGGGTTTCTTTCATATAATTTTAGATCGAATCTTGTGAATCTGAAAAGTGAAAAAAATATATTTTCTTCAGGGCATTGGTTGAATTTTAAATTGAAAACTTCACCAATATTCAAAAAAAATGTTTAAATATCTTAATTTTTTCACGCTTAAATTGATTACATTTACGAACCAATTAAAATGTTCCTCTATATTAAACGATTTTAAAAAATCTGATCCCCTAGAAGTTAACTACAGCTTTATCAATATGGAAATTGATGAAAGAATTTGTGGATTTGATAGAAGTTTCGTACAGGGTGTCCCAACGTGGGGCCCACGCCACACAGGTGCGCAATTTGATTGTCAAGGGGGCAATTATAAGATGGATTTATCGCCCCATTCGCACTTCTTACTTTCAACTGTTTCATATTTCCGGGGAGTATAAGCCCCTCAGAAAGAATAATAAACATTAATAACATTATTGTTTTGTATCTTCAATTTTTCGATTAGGAGATTAACTTTCATCAATACTTTTCGTGTTACTTTCATTCATTCGGTTTTCAAGTTGAAAACCGAATGGTGTAATATCAAAAACTAGAAAAAGATTTGTCGGCACATTACAGAATTTTGAATTTTATTTATGAACAAACAAAGACGTCGAGTTAACGAATAAATGCCGTTTTATTGAATTCGTATAAACCAAACGAAAAAAATATGTTACGTTCCTATTCTTACTCTTCCCCAGGGCTATTTTGTTAAGCAACTGAAAATTCTGAGAATGAGGCGCGACTACTGGAACATTATATTAATACGTTTCTACATAAGCACTAGGTAAGCAGCATGTTAGTACCTGGGTAGTACCTTGTAGACAAAAAGTGTTTTCAATTTCGACAATTTAGGTCATTTTATGAACGAACCGGTTTGAGAGTGAACGGATTGTACCTATCAATGAATATATTACCTCCAATCAAGTTTCACTGTCTTGACATAAATGGTTTTAGTGAGTAATAATAATAATGATTTTATTCTTCTAGTACACCAGTCGCTATAAAATGGCAAGGTTAAGTTCTTTACTTTTAATATAGAGAGGTACCTACACGAAAGTAAGGATTTCAGAGAAATTGTTCGTCGGGTTTTCCAATATACTGCTGCATGAAATTCCCCATAACGTTCCAGTGGCGTAGCTTGTGATTTATCTCTTTCGTACTTTTTCACATACAAACATCTTTCTTTTTTCAATATTTTTCTATGGGTACGAAGACAGATGGTGATCCTCTGGGTGAAAAGTTGGAATAACTATAGGTGCACTGATTGGTAATTTTCAAGAACATGCTGTCAAACCTTTCGAAAATAATCGCTTTTTCAACTAATTTAATAACACTTCAACGGTTTTATGTTGAAATTTGGCAGTGTTCTTAGACTAATGAGGGGATTATTCAGCTCCAACAAGATTAACTGATATAATTTGATACAATTCTTCAACTATTCTTGCATTATGGCCCTATGACTCCATACGTACCTCTAGAATACTAGAGGACTAATCTTGGGCCACTGTAATTTATTCTGATTGTGAATGATCTGATGGATAATATTGACTCACTAGATTTGGTGTTCGCGGACGATTTGAAACTATATCATGAAATTAGATCTCAGGACAACTGTGTTCAACTTCAGCTCGCGCTGGATCATGTTGCCAGTTCGTAAGAGGATAATTATTCGATTTGAATGTGTAAAATTGTAATGTTGTCTCTACCACAAGGAAAAAAGATTTAGTGTGATTATAGCGTCGGTGGTCAGGTTATTTCTCGTTCAGATAGGGTGAGAGATATTGGTATGGTCTTCGATCAGAAATCTTCCCTCATTCCACACATCACCCAACTTATTTCATCTGCCTCGGAAATATATGGATCCGTTATACGAAATGGCAAATATTTCGATAATTCTTCAACATTTATAAGACTATTCAATGCCCTAATACGTAGCAAGTTTTAGTATGGCAACAAGATCTGCCATCCTATTTATACTTGCCATCAATACCATCTTGAGGCTACTCAGAAAATGTTCTTGAAATTATTAGTTTGGAGGGAGAATAAATTTTTTCCACAGAGAGGAGTAAACATGACGAATTGGAGTCGATTTGGTTCAATCTCGTTGCAGGGTAGGAGAGAAACTGTATCACTCAAATTCCTCCACAAATTTCTGAACAACAGTATTGATCGTCCTCCTCTCTAGCCGCTTTGAAATTTCGTGTTCCTAGACAAAATTCTCGTACTACAGATTTATTCCTCAAAGAGACTCCAAGGATCAACTCGCTTATACAATCCCCCATTTGGTTTATGGAGTCAACATTCAATACATTTGCCAATAAATGTAATATTAGCTTTTACTCCTGAGCAGTTATTATTAGGAGTTATGTGAACAAGGAATATTGTTTAAATAGATTGAGTTCTTTAATTATTACTTACTTCATTACTTTTTTTAGATTAGATTGGGCTTTTTGTTATATTTCTTTTCATTTTATTCATTTAGTAATTTAGTTATCATTCAACATTATTTTATTATTTTCTGTAATTGGTTATTATACCTGTTGATAATAAAGAAATTATTATTATCATCAAGGCACTAAAAGTGCAAATTTCTTATAAAGTATGTATGTATGATAGGTCATGTACAGTATTGTACCATTACCTGTCATACAATGTGTTGATAAACTAATAGTAACATCTTAACTACCTATGTTATATATTAGGATTATTTTTGAGTTTTAATTATGCCTATATTATCGTTTTATACACTGCGCATTATTCACGTCTAGTTGTAGACCGACTTTTAATTTCAACAGTGATGTGAGTTGATCATTAGTTTTGTTAAAAAATTGGTTTGTAACTTATATTTGTTGGTCCTAAAGATGGAAAAAATATATTTCCACATGCTTGAAAATTATCGAATGGAATTTGAATACCCAATTTGACTGCATCCGGTGATATTAAAGGATAAATAGTCGCTTCAAGGGTGAAGTAGTTGATCAAATTTCCAAATCCGAAAAGTTTCAATGCGAAAGCCTGAAATGTTGTGACTTCCCTCACAGAAATCTTTATTTATCTATTTCTTTTTGGACTTCGCTACGCCGTTCTGAAGAGAGCCAATAAACTCGAAACACTTGTAAACGTCTGCTTCCAATTGCGGGCTATACCGATTAATTTCACTTTTGTTCATATATATATATATATATATATATATATATATATATATATATATATATATATATATATATATATATATATATATATATATATATATATATATATGTGTGTGTGTGTGTGTGTGTGTGTGTGCGTGTCTGTGTGTGAGTTGATTGTATAATTATGTATATTTTCCAAAATTCAATCTTGCTATTCATTTATTTCTTCCATAAAATTTTCCTGTACCTAATTTACTGTTAGAGAATGAATAAGTGTTATTGTTATTATTTTTATCATCAATATGATGACGTGGTGCTACTGGAAATTCAATCGATTCCAATCAATGGTCACCGATTATTATGGCATAGCCAAATTTGGAGATGCCTAGTAGTTTCTCAGGTACGATAATTTATTTACAAATTGAAAACGTTTTTCGAATAATTGATCAACTACACCGTAGTAGTTAGTGATTCCTTATCATTTGCGTGCAAAATCAAATCGACAACCTTGAAATGAAAAATTTCAATAGATTACGATAATTCAAAAAGTATTGTACGTTAGTACTCAAACTTTTTCGTCTCTTGGACTTATCATAGAATATTTTAGTTTCCCTTGAATGAAAGTTCATCTGATGGTGAACGCCCTCAAGGTCTAAGAGAGTTTAGACCATACAAAAAGTATTGATTTTATTTATTTATTTTTTTATTTATTTAATAGTGTTGGCGTTTACTTGATGTTAATGCTTTATAATTGAATATAAACTAAAATTCAAGCATTGAACTTTTGATCTACACTTTATTGACAACATTGCATGACGCGTTTCGTCGTTACAAGCGACTTCTTCAGATGCTAAGAGAATACAGAATAACAGTATTCTGTTAGCATCTGAAGAAGTCGTTTGTAACGACGAAACGCGTCATGTACGCGTCAATTTTTCATCAATTTTTCCATCCTTATCAATTCAATTGTATATTGAATTGACTGTAGAACAGAAATCAGTAGAGAATCTAGTGCAAATACTTTCATAATTCTTATATAATCCTACGTAAGAATGTGAAGACTTTGAATATAATCATTCTTAACTGATATTATAGAAGCGATAATCTAAAGAAAATTATGTAGTGTATGTCTGTATGCTCCATTTAAATATATATCAAATATGTGCTTTAGGCGCCTAATTAAAATTTGTTGATTACCGAAAATTGTTAAAAAGCTGATATCGCAAATAGACAATCTATAAATCCATGTCAAGTAGCTGTTTCACTGATTTGTAGAGAAAACAATGTAAAATGAAATGACGCCATATAACGTGGCGACAGTTAGTTCAGGATATCAGTGCTTACATATTTAAGCAAATTTAATAAGGATGTGAAATTTTATACCATATAATTGAATACAGACAAGTATTACACTGATTGAGAGAATGTTTAATGTAAGATAATATCCTTCTTCGAGTAGAAGTTGATCAAATGTTGAATATTTGTTTTAGTGGATTACCAAGTGACGAAATAAAGAATGTCAGATAAACTCGTAAGTGAAGTATAGTACTCCGTATGCATAATGTTTGTATCACACGAGACTCATATTTCTCAACACTCCATCCAACTATAGGGCTATTGTTATTGTCATTCGATGGAAGAAAACATATCACAGAATAGTATCACTATTCTGTGATCACATTGGAACGCCCCACCATCAAATGTCAACATATAAATGGGCTACCAACATCAATTTCTTCTCTTCTCTCTCAGAGCTCTTCTCTGACAGTCATTTCACCAAACTGTCATTCTCGCCTCCATCGATTAACAACAATAACAACCAAGTGTTAAATAACTCGCTATTAGTAAATAATTATAAATATATAATTCTCAATGATCGTGTCGTTTAGTATTTCCATTCATGGTATAATATAGCATAAATGCTATACAACTATAGCGGTTTGCTATATTATTCTATGCGTGGAAATATTATACGACACTTGTATTGAGAATTTATATTTATGATTATTCACAAGGAACGAACTAATGAACACCTGGTTGTTATTGTTGTTACTCTTGGAAGCGAGAGTGGCAGATTGTTGAACATAGAAATGACAGTCAGAGAAGAGAGAGATTGTAAGTTGGTAGCCCTTTTTATGTTGACAGTTGATGATGGGACCTCCCAATGTAATCACAGAATAGTGATACAATTCTCTGATATGTGTTCTTCCATCGAATGACAATGACAATTCCCTACACAACGTTTGACATAACCGGTATTGACTGACACCTTGACAGGACACCTGTCAGGGTGTCATGTATCCACTATCCACCGTTTCACTCAACCTAATATAAGGCACCCTTTACCATTCAATAAAGTATCTAAAAGATATCGATACGGCATTTCGCATTTCTAAATACACACAACATCCCTATTTTAGTAGATTGATACAAAACTGGTAGAATACACAATGAAAGTCTTAAATCGACATTCGTTAACTTGCCATAAGTAAGTTGCCCAAAACAGTGGTGTGAAAAATTATTATCTCATGCTCAATGAGATGTGCATCATACTGAAAATTATCTCGAAAATCATACACAAAAGAATAAGAAGAATCAGAAATATGAGATGATATTGAAAAGACCAAGTTCAATTTCAGAAATGGTTTAGAGCCCTAGAAAGTTAACATGTTTATCCCATGCTAACCACAACTCTATCTGTTATATACCTTCCAAAAAGTTTTGATTAGACTAATTATAATCCAGGTACGATGGTAAGATTTAAGTATAATTAATTCTATATCTTTATCTAGTCCAGGATGGATCGATGATATAAAAGAGGTGGTGGGAAGACAATGGATGAGAATAACCAGAGATCGAAAAGCTTGACAAAGCATTTCGATCTCTTTCGATTTCGAAAGCAAAGAAGAGGTCCGACACTTGGATGAAACCAGCAACAATTAAGAAGAAAACGCATTTCCTTGAAAAACACACTAGTTCGCATTTCTGTTGGGAGAACCCTGACGATGTAACGGGTTTTTTACTGATTCTAGAAATTTTTGATTGAAAATATCGACTAATTGAATCTACTACTTGATTTCGAATATGTCAAAGTGTAATGTTGATTCTTTCACAAGGAAAAGAGACCGAATTGACTGTGATTATAGCGTCGGTGGTCAGGTTCTTTCTCGACAATTTCTCAACATTCATAGAATTATTTAATACCCTAATCCGTAGCAAGTTGGGGTATGGCAGCATGATCTGGCCTCCCATTTACACTTGCCATCAACGCCATCCATCTTGAGGCTATTCAGAGAAGGTTCTTGAAATTCTTAGTTTGGAGGGAGGGTTAAGTTTATCCACAGAGAGGAGTCAATCATAACGAATTATTAAGTCGATTTAGTTTTCGTGTTCCTGGGCCAAATTCTCGTAATACAGAAATATTCCACCTAGAGACTCCGAGGACCAACTTCCTAATACAATCCTCCATATGGTTTATGGTGTCTACATTCAAGTAGACTAGTATAGGGTTCCGAATAATTATGACATTCATTTTAACTCCATATAAGTTATTATCAGGAGTTATGTGAGCAAAGAAAATTGACTAAAATGAATTGATTTAGATTGAATTCTTTGTAATATTTCTCTCAATAATTAATATTTCCATTTTTTTAGATTAGATTTGAGCTCTTTTTCATTTTAATTAGTTAGTTCGTATTCAACATTGTTATTATTTTCTGTAATTGGGTCTTTTACCTGTTGAGAATAGAGAATTCATTATTATTTTTTTTATTATTATTATTATTATAACTACTATTATTATAATTATAATTATCATTATTATTATTATTATTATTATTATTATTATTATTATTATTATTATTATTATTATTATTATTATTATTATTATTATTATTATTATTATTATTATTATTATTATTATTATTATTATTATTATTATTATCATTATTATTATTATTATTATTATTATTATTATTATTATTATTATTTATATTACTAATCATAGATAATATCTTATTATTATTATTATTATTATTATTATTTATATTACTAATCATAGATAATATCTGTATAAGGTTGAAGCATACAAATTAATGAGGAAGGTGCATATATTGAAAATGGTTAACAATCATAAAGATTAATTCTTTGTTAATTCTAATGTTTAATACATTTGAATATAACATTTTATGAAAATCAGTTCGTAGTATTTCAGTTGCAGTATAATTATTCTAGAATTTGCGCAGTTTTGTTTTTAGAGTATTTAAAGATATAAAATATCTGATATTCATTCATAATGCACCTAAATTCCTAAAATACAAAAAACAACCTATACCTAAATACAAAAATTCGAAACACAAAGAAATGCACAGGAATATCAATAATTTCGCAGATATAAAGAAAAATTGGTAAATCATCTTTAATCAGCTGAATATATATTGTAATTTAAGGCAAGTGGTGGCATATTACAAATCTTTAATGCCACAATTTTTGTTAATATGATAAATACACAGTTTATTCAATTAAATGAGTAAGAAATGTTGTTGATGTTTTAATGAAGGACAGTCTAGAGTTCCCCTCGCAACCTTCAGGTTCCGTAAAAAAATGGGCGTGAAGGCCACGTTGCCTCAGCCTTGCCCTTAATATAAATTGCTCAATGAATTCGCGAAACAAAAAGTTAGGGTCACAATTGTGATAACGCATTCATATGCAACCACGGCAATTTATCAATTCAATGCAGGTTTCGATTAAATTGCACATATTACAAAATGAATTACTACAAAATGTACCTCCTGAATTTCAAATAGATCGACAAGATATTAGACTGTTAATCATTCTTATTCCATTCTGCATTCAATATAAATTAACCAACAACGGTAATTCTTCGATTTTACTGACATCGTCACTAATCCATCGAGTCAATACTTGACGAAAATTTAACAACATAATTTGAATAAAATTATGTAGGTTTCACTATAATTCAGTCAAACATGACAATATTGTTTCGCCAACACAGTGGCTTCATCAGATGTAGATGATAAACAGCTTATCATCCAAGGTAGAACCCCGTCGAGTCTCCCGTGGACCCCTGGTGGTCCACCTGGACCACTTTGGGAATTACTGGTTTAGAAAAATGCTATGAAAATTTTGAAAATACTCTTAATTCTACCTAGATTTCAATCATCGTTGAAAGGCATTGCGAGTCTGAAATCAGTTCAAACTAGAGCTGTTTTCATAAAATAACATGTAAACCTCTTTCCGAATGTTATTTCGCTAGAATTGGCAGAAATAAAAGCTCGATGAACTTAATGAGAGCAGAAGCTCATCCAGTTCGAACTATTGATAAATTAGACATATTTACAATTTACCAATTAACAATTACAAATTAACAATTTCGAAAAATGTTTATGTCCACTATAATATTGTTTCGGTATATATTAACTTCATCAGATGGAATAATATCGGTATTCAATACGTATTTTCCACCACAATCAATCAGTTCAGTCCAATGCAAATTGGTTTACTTGTATTGAAGAAAGAGGAATTTTTAAAAGCAGTTAAGTTTTCACAGATTCATAGTTATGAATTTTGATAAATGATCCTCACTCAATTATATCATATACTATGATTTAATTGAATGTAAACTAAAATTCAAACACTTGAACTTTTGATTTACTTTATTGACACATAGTATGATGCGTTTCGTTGTTACAAACGACTTCTTCAGGTGCTAACAGTTAACTAACTTAATTCATATAGCAGTTACTATTTTGTTATCATCTGAAGAAGTCGTTTGTAACGACGACACGCGTCATGCTATGTAGTCAATAAAGTGTAAATCAAAAGTTCAAGTGTTTGAATTTTAGTTTATATTCAATTATAATGGATTTACATCAAGTAAACGCCAACACTTTTAAATATAATATGATTTATACCTAACTGTAATCATAATTATATTCTCCTGAAAACTCAATTGTTTAACTACAGGGTGAATCAGTCAGTTATTGGTAAAGTAAGGTATTTTCGTTGATATATCATTTCTATGCCCTCTTCATTATGTCCTAGTTTCAAGAAAAATGTATTTGGTTTTAACTCATTTCAAAATCCTGCTTTCACCGAAAAAATCTGGCAATTCTCGTTTGAAAGTTATACGCCACCCTATCGTTGATTTGATATAGTTTCAGGTTACTTTTACATACTACATGAGTGCTCTTTCGATATTGAATTCATTTTCATGAAAAAAAAACAAAAAACTTTCTGACCCCAAAATATCCAGCTCAGCTTCCATTGAAATACAATCTTAAATTAAAAAAAAAAATGAAAGAAATTAATTTGACGTCTGACGTTTAGAAAGTGAATTGTTTATAATAACAGAAGTAATTTTGACAGCTATTCAACTTCCCTTAAGTGTTTCAATTTGGCGAATATCAGACAAGATAGCTTTATTTATTTATAAAAACTGATTGGTTTTGTGGTTGCATTTCGATTTCAAACAAATTTATCGAGGTTCGTGCTCCAATTTATATTAGTTATCTAAAAGAAAACATTTTCCTGTACGTAAAGCAGAATACATTACACTATCATGTATCGTTGGTTGCCTGATAAACCGAAACGATCAGTGCTCTTGAGCGGTGATCTGTTTTCGTGGTGCGATGATGTTATATACAAAGAGTCAAATATTTGAGATTCTTCGAATAATTTTTGTAATTGTGGCAATAATGGAGACAAGGGAGTGACCTATGTTTTTATACGTAGTTAATTTCAAAACTTGGCGGATGCGCTTATAGATACTTTGTGAATACTTTTACTACTTGTGAATATATAGGTATATATATACAATCGATATGTTCTCGAATTATATAATTGTTCCGAATTAAGTAAAGTTATTGTTGAAGAACTTTCCTATTTGTTTCCTACATAGGATAGATATATATGATAAATATATATCTGTCTATGATAGATATATATGATAGGATATATATGATAAAAGTACTAGTTTAATTGAATATAGTTATTTATTCGCAATTTATATCTATTGCGAATAATGAGATCGTGCTTACGCCATTCATAATTTATTTGTTATAATGGTAACATAGTTACGAAATAAGTAATTTGAGAATTTATTGCTTCTATGAAATATTTCAATTATTTTAAGATAGTGAAATGAGAAGTTTTACCTGATCTTGTTGATTTACGTCCCTTGTAAGCATGAAGATACTTACCTTCAATAAACAGTGAAAATATGAGTAAAAGGTATTTAGTATATAAGCTTAATTTGTGAAAATCTGTTGAAATAGAAAATAGAATAACGAAATATGAATTCAATGGGTAATATTAATTAATGATTGATGAGACCGATACTTGAAGAAAATTAATATACATAATAAAACACTAGTTTCAATTATCTCATATATTAAATAATACTCATGACGCGCGTTTCGAAGTACCACTTCTTCTTCGGGTGCTAAATTAATACTGGTACAATTTTACAAAAACAGATGTTTATATTCATTCTAGTGAGTCAGAATACAGAATTACCAACAAAAAGAATGGAATTCAAGAATTGAAATTGAACAAAGAAACCGGGCGACAAAAGGCAAGTAATAAAAATTACACTTGAAGGAAGAAAACAAGATAATTAAAGGTATGTATGAAAACTGAGAGAAGGATAATCCTTATAAGGGTGAGATAAATCCTCAAGTATTATAGAAAAAAAATACACTTTGTTTTTATCACTGAAAATTTTTTTTGTATAAAACTTAATTCCTACTTATTTTATATACAGTGGCGTAGGCCATACTTAGAAGAAGAAGAATACAAACTTTTCAGCTGGTTAACTCTGTATCTATATTCAAACAATGCCTCTTTCATGTGCTTGTAATGGTAGTAATACTACGAAACTTTTTCCTCTTTTAGTCGCAAAATGAAAAATATAATGATACAAAACAAAGTGTATTTTCTCTGAAAAAATTTGAACTGAATATATGAAGAAATGAACATTTTGTCTTGAAATGTAATAGAGGAATTTTCTATTTCATTAAGACAATGAACAGTGTCACATTTAGATGACTAGTAACGGGTGTTTTTTTTTAGAGGTATAGAACTTTAAGTTGGCATTACTGTTGAAGATGGCGACCGATTTAACAGCTGAGAAGTGATTTATTCTCAGTTTGGTTTGGCAATTCATCATGAATAGACTCACACCTGAACAACGCTTGCAAATAGTGCAATTTCATTTCGAAAATAATGGTTCTGTGCGGAATCCGAATCGCGCACTACGTCCATTTTATCGTCGAAAAAATTCTGGTTGAATAGCTACGTCAACAAACAAAACTGCTGCATTTGGAGTGAAGATAATCCTCAAGTGAATGTCAAAACACGGTTACATCCAGAAAAACTGACTGGTGCGCTTTATGGGCTGGTGGAATCATTGGTCCATACTTCTTCAAAAACGATGATGGCCAGAACGTTACAGTCAATGGTGATCGGTATAGAGTCATGCTTACTAACTTTTTCATTCCTGAATTGAACTACCATGATGTCCAGGAGCTGTGGTTTCAACAAGACGGCGCAACATGTCACACAGCTCGTGCCACAATCGATTTATCAAAAGACACCTTCGGTGACCGCCTAATTTCACGTATTGGATCTGTGAATTGGCCTCCAAGAACTTGTGATTTAACACCGCTAGAGTACTTTCTGTGGGGCTATGTAAAGTCATTGGTCTATGCGGATAAGCCACAAACGCTTGACCATTTGGAAGACAATATTCGCCGTGTTATTGCCGATATACGGCCACAAATGCTGGAAAAAGTCATCGAAAATTGGACGTCCAGATTGGACTACATCCGAGCCAGCCGTGGCGGTCATATGCCAGAAATCATATTCAAAATGTAATGCCACAAGATTATCTTTCGAATAAAAAAATTCTTGTCAATCGAAAGATCCATTGTTATTTTATTGCAATTTAAAGTTTTATACCTTTAAAAAAAACACCCTTTATAAACAAAAAAGAAGTGTTTCAAATTGTTCGAAATTGTTTCTCGTCCAGATCCATCTCCTATCGACAATTCGTTGTTCCGAGGAGAAAGGCTAGGCTCAAATAATTCAAAGCTCAAAGTGAAAACAAATCGTTTTGAAAATATAACACCAAAAAATTAGAGAAGCTCTGGCAGAGTATATATGTAAGTCTCAATTGACGGTACTTGTACTCACCTCAGAGGTGCTAGTTGCTCCAGAACTCAACGCCGGCGACAGAGCCATCAGATCTGGGCTTGGAGCTAACACGTTCGAAACTTGACCACCTGGTGCACTATGAATCTCCGATCTCTGCGGATCCTGGTCAAAGTCCATGAACATTGAAGGTGCATTTTGGAAGGATTCACTCAAATACTGTCGAACTTGGCTTTTCTGTTTCTGTATGACATGATAGCGAGTCGGATTTTCTAGACGTGTTTGAACCTGCAGAACCTGCGCAGGCACGTCGAGAGGTAAGTTGTGAATTGGCACTCTAGCGGCTGGAGTTTTTTGTTGATGACAGTTATGCTGTTCTTGCTGAAGCCTTTGAGCTTCTGCTTGCATCTGACGCTCTTTTTCCAGAAGAGAGTGATCTCGCATTAGCTGAAGCTTCAATTGAGTCCTGGATAGAGGTGTGGCTGTTTTCAAGTTTGGAGGGCTGAAAAACAGTGAAAATTATACCCAGTTACTATGAATCTATCAGAAATAAAAATGTTAATTGCGTTTTTCTTTAATTAAATTTAAAACATGTTTAGTGAAATTCTTTCATAGACTATTCAGGAGCATATTCAAACACAGTTTTATGAAGGTTTAAAAACGCTGTCATCACTCCACGCAAAACGATTCAATTAAAAATGAGTTTTGCGAAATATATTCCCTTTCACACAAGAAAAATTCATTGGAAAGTGTTTCGAGTAAAAACAAATTACAAAATAAAAAGAGAAAATAGCATACGTTTCATGTCGAAAAAATTTGAACAAACAGAGAGAAACAATAGAAATTCGAAAATCTAAAATGAATGAATAACAATAGTTTCACGAATTTCGCCACAAGTCACAAGCCAAATTAAATTCATGTCACATCAAAACTATACGTACCAAATGAATTAATACAGCGTGTCCGTGAAATTATACCGAGTGTAATTTTTGAACATTATGAATATTTTCAGTTATGAACAATTAAAATTTCACATGACTTGATTTAGTCGATAAATATTCCTTATCAAATAATTACCAAATTTCGGACAAGGCCACTTTAATAAACGTCGGATGTAACAGACAATTTCAATTCGGTTAATTCTACGCCGTTTGTTGACAAGAATCAAGAGCGATTCTCCTAACAACAATCGAATTAATAGATGTGAAAGGTCGCTGCACCGAATCTACAATCTGAGATATAAACATCATTGTTGTCATTTCAATACCAGTATTATTTTCTCCTGAAGAAGATGCTTTTCTAGACCTTCAAATATACTCAATCTAAATTCAGTGAAGTCTGAAAAACCCATATATGAACCTTATTCAAGTTCTTACTGCAAAGGCATTTCTTTTTCAATCATGTACGAGGTTTGTTCAAGAGAAAACGTGAATTTCGAATTTTTTTGAAAAGTATTTATTGATTCATCAATATCCATTCTGTCCCCTTTAAAGTAATCCCCCTCAAATATAATACACTTATGCAGCGCTTGTTAGAATCCTCGAAGCACTTCTGAAATGCGCTTTTCGGTATGGCCATCAGCTCGTTCTTCGATTCCTATTTCATCTCATCAATTGTGGCGAAACGCTTTCCTGTCATTGCTCTCTTCAGTTTGGGAATAGGAAA
Organism: Henosepilachna vigintioctopunctata; assembly: GCA_030704895.1. Classification (NCBI taxonomy): domain Eukaryota; kingdom Metazoa; phylum Arthropoda; class Insecta; order Coleoptera; family Coccinellidae; genus Henosepilachna; species Henosepilachna vigintioctopunctata. Next base: position 4,908,860 of record JARQZJ010000122.1, on the reverse strand, counting down.
AAGACGCAGGGGGTGAAATCTGATGAATACGGTGGTTGGGGCATGATAACGGTGTTGTTTTTGGCCAAAAAATCACAAACAAGCATTAATGTGCGAGCTGGTGCATAATCGTGATGCAGAATCAATGATTTACAACAATTCCTAAAGTTTGAGTCGTATTGCTTCACGCAAACGTTGCATAACCTAGTGTTATAACATAGTGTTCCCCATTAACCGTACGACCTGTTGCCAAGAACTCATGGTGCAACACGCCGTTGTATTCGAAGAAAACAGTGAGCAAAACCATCACATTTGATCGAACTTGGCGTGCCTTTTTCTGCCTTGGCTCTTCTGGCCTCTTCCATTGGGATGATTGGGCCTTGGTTTCGACGTCTTAACCATATACCCACGTTTCTTCATCAGTTAAAACATTTTTGAGCAAATCTGGATCGTCGTTAAAGTCATTCAACAACTTCTTAGCGATACTAATGCGACGTTGTTTTTGCTCAAAATTTTGCAATTTCGAAACAAACTTCAATGCCACACGTGTCATGCCGAAAACATCCGAGAAAATTGCATGGCATGAGCCGATTGATATGCACACATCCTCTGCAACTTCACTGATAGTGATTCGATGATTTTCCAAAACCATTTTCTTCACTGTTTCGATGTTTTCTTGGCTTGTTGGTGTGGTTGAACTCCAGGAGATTCATCATCATCAACATCTTCTCGACCTTCTGTAAAGAGCTTGTAAAGGGTGTTTTTTTAGAGGTATAGAACTTTAAAATGCAATAAAACAAAGATGGATCATTCGATTGACAAGAATTTTCTTTTATTCGAAAGATAATCTTGTGGCATTACATTTTCAATATGATTTCTGTCATATGACCGCCACGGCTGGCTCGGATGTAGTCCAATCTGGACGTCCAATTTTCGATGACTTTTTCCAACATTTGTGGCCGTGTATCGGCAATAACACGGCGAATATTGTCTTCCAAATGGTCAAGCGTTTGTGGCTTATCCGCATAGACCAATGACTTCACATAGCCTTACAGAATGTAGTCTAGCGGTGTTAAATCACAAGATCTTGGAGGCAAATTCACAGGTTCAAAACGTGAAATTAGGCGGTCACCAAACGTGTTTTTCAATAAATCGATTGTGGCACGAGCTGTGTGACATGTTGCGCCGTCTTGTTGAAACCACAGCTCCTGGACATCATGGTTTTCAATTCAGGAATAAAAAAGTTAAGAATCATGGGTCTATACCGATCACCATTGACTGTAACGTTCTGGCGATCATCGTTTTTGAAGAAGTACGGACCAACGATTCCACCAGCCCATAAAGCGCACCAAACAGTCAGTTTTTCTGGATGTAACGGTGTTTTGACATACACTTGAGGATTATCTTCACTCCAAATGCGGCAGTTTCGTTTGTTGACGTAGCCATTCAACCAGAGGTGCGCTTCATCGCTAAACAAAATTCTCTTATGAAAATCGGGAACAACGGCAATCTCGTTTTGAGCCCATTCGACGAATATACGCCTTGCTTGATGATCGTTCGGCTTCAATTCTTGCACGCGTTGGATTTTGTAAGCACGCAAACCAAGATCCTTCCGCAAAATCTTCCATAAAGTGGATGGACATATATCCAATTCCTGTGCTCGATGGCGGATGGGCTCATTCGGGTCTTCCTCAATGCTACGTTCTACAGTAGCAATAGCTTCTTGTGCACTCTGGGGATGCGAGTTATCAATAAGAGTAAACGTGATGCGCAAACTTTCCATGGTTAATCGAATTAACTGCTCTGATGGACGATTTTGTCGACGATAAAATGGACGAAGTGCGCGATACGTATTTCGCACAGAACCATTATTTTCGAAATAAAATTGCACTATTTGCAAGCGTTGTTCAGGCGTGAGTCTATTCATGATCAATTTCCAAACCAAACTGAGGATAAATCACTTCTCTGCTGTTAAATCGGTTGCCATCTTCAACAGTAATGCCAACTTAAAGTTCTATACCTCTAAAAGAAACACCCGTTACCACTTATGAACACTTTTTTGAGACAAAGTGGACTTGCGGAATGCCATAATCATTATTTTAAGTGCGCTGGAGCACTTGATTCCGCCTTTAAAGCAACATACAGATTTTTTGAATCATTTTCTTCAAAATAAAAAAATCGGAGGACACACAAAAACGTGACTCACGTCTTCAGTTGTAAAAAACAAACTACTAATCCAAAATGGCTGATAATTTCAACATATGAGAAACGTATGTCTACCAAAATAATAAATAAAAAAATTTCGATAATCGAATGTGCACAACCTGTGGAAACGCAAAATTCACCTTTTCCTTTGAACCTCGTATATCTCGCATTTAATAAAGTGTTCATGAATGTTAATCTGTTCTTCGTGCAACACTAGGTATAGCATTTTCAAATACAAATATCGTGTAATTAAAAACACAATTTCCCGAAATTTTTCAACACACTCAACATGAATACAGGCCTACTGAAACATATCAAGATAAAGCAGAATTGTTTATTAGATTGTTAATTTCGAAATATTCCCAATATAATTTGTGATAAATATCCTTTTGATAACTTTCTTCTCGTTTTATGTTGATATGATCTTAGCTTAATCCAAGAACTAGCATAGTAAGTGAAGTTTGAATATATGAATTTATGTATATAATTATATATATATGAAAAAAACAACTGATCCAGAAGCAATCCCTGTGGAACCCCGCATTATGACTAGATAACGGAGAAACACCTACAGTTGCTTTTTCATGCCGAATTCTGTCACTTAAATGGCTTTTGAGTATTTTAAAAGCATGATCTAATTTTTTTATTATCAACAGATATTGATATCGGATGGTAATTGATGTTACAGCTGTATATTATAAATAGAATAATTCGACATTAGCAACTGTACTGTATTGGTTTATTAAACATATTAATGTAAGATAACTGTACAACTTGTAACTCTAAAGATCGCATTAAAGTGAAATACGGATAAGATATCATTCATTAACAATGATTACATAAAAAAAGTACCTCCCATTATCACATATACGCTAATTGTTGCTTTATATAGATTGCCTCGAGTTGATGGAATTTACGTCGAGTATATACGTTTTTGAACAATCTCATCTAGAGATCGGTTCTAATTCATCTAATTTGATTAGGCACGATATATATATTCGCAGATGTATAAATCCTACATTCCATTCTTGATATATATATATATATATATATATATATATATATATATATATATATATATATATATATATATATAGTAAATACTGAGACTCTTAATCGAAATATCGAAATATTTCAAATAAAACTCTCAGGGAGCTGTCTACACAAATGTAGTCATCGAGAACGAACCCATCACTTTCGAGAGTGAATATTAAGAGCGTTTCGAAAAATTCATCGATCTTGTTGAATGATAATAGGATACAATTGTTTCATCATTATTATGAATCATCAGTCCATATTTAATCTATCAATCAAGAATCGATGACTTTCAAAACGAACATAGGTCCCATACCAAATTAAGAGAAGTTCTAGAGAGTGAAATACTCACGTAGGCTCCCTTTATCGGCGAAAGGACGTATAAACACTCCCTAGCGTTCAAGATTCCTACTCATGACAACAAGAGTGCGAGTGGAAGGCTTTGTAGATATTTCATTCGAACACAACAGAAAATTGTCTGAAATGTGTACGAATGATCCCATGCCTAATCGCTCCAGATCACGCCCAGGCGGGCAAAAGTGTAGCTAGTTCAAAGATTCACAGGTAATTCAATACTAGTAAATACTGAGACTCTTAATCGAAATATCGAAATATTTCAAATAAAACTCTCAGGGAGCTGTCTACACAAATGTTGTCAACGAGAACGAACCCATCACTTTCGAGACTGAATATTAAGAGCGTTTCGAAAAATTCATCGATCTTGTTGAATGATGATAGGATACAATTGTTTCATCATTATTATGAATCATCAGTCCATATTTAATCTATCAATCAAGAATCGATGACTTTCAAAACGAACATAGGTCCCATACCAAATTAAGAGAAGTTCTAGAGAGTGAAATACTCACGTAGGCTCCCTCTATCGGCGAAAGGACGTATAAACACTCCCTAGCGTTCAAGATTCCTACTCATGACAACAAGAGTGCGAGTGGAAGGCTTTGTAGATATTTCATTCGAACACAACAGAAAATTGTCTGAAATGTGTAGGAATGATCCCATGCCTAATCGCTCCAGATCACGCCCAGGCGGGCAAAAGTGTACATCGATCTTGTTGAATGATAATAGGATACAATTGTTTCATCATTATTATGAATCATCAGTCCATATTTAATCTATCAATCAAGAATCGATGACTTTCAAAACGAACATAGGTCCCATACCAAATTAAGAGAAGTTCTAGAGAGTGAAATACTCACGTAGGCTCCCTCTATCGGCGAAAGGACGTATAAACACTCCCTAGCGTTCAAGATTCCTACTCATGACAACAAGAGTGCGAGTGGAAGGCTTTGTAGATATTTCATTCGAACACAACAGAAAATTGTCTGAAATGTGTACGAATGATCCCATGCCTAATCGCTCCAGATCACGCCCAGGCGGGCAAAAGTGTAGCTAGTTCAAAGATTCACAGGTAATTCAATACTAGTAAATACTGAGACTCTTAATCGAAATATCGAAATATTTCAAATAAAACTCTCAGGGAGCTGTCTACACAAATGTTGTCAACGAGAACGAACCCATCACTTTCGAGAGTGAATATTAAGAGCGTTTCGAAAAATTCATCGATCTTGTTGAATGATAATAGGATACAATTGTTTCATCATTATTATGAATCATCAGTCCATATTTAATCTATCAATCAAGAATCGATGACTTTCAAAACGAACATAGGTCCCATACCAAATTAAGAGAAGTTCTAGAGAGTGAAATACTCACGTAGGCTCCCTCTATCGGCGAAAGGACGTATAAACACTCCCTAGCGTTCAAGATTCCTACTCATGACAACAAGAGTGCGAGTGGAAGGCTTTGTAGATATTTCATTCGAGCACAACAGAAAATTGTCTGAAATGTGTACGAATGATCCCATGCCTAATTGCTCCAGATCACGCCCAGGCGGGCAAAAGTGTAGCTAGTTCAAAGATTCACAGGTAATTCAATACTAGTAAATACTGAGAGTTTATTTGAAATATTTCGATATTTCGATTAAATAAAACTCAGTATTTACTACATTGAATTACCTGTGAATCTTTGAACTAGCTACACTTTTGCCCGCCTGGGCGTGATCTGGAGCGATTAGGCATGGGATCATTCGTACACATTTCAGACAATTTTCTGTTGTGTTCGAATGAAATATCTACAAAGCCTTCCACTCGCACTCTTGTTGTCATGAGTAGGAATCTTGAACGCTAGGGAGTGTTTATACGTCCTTTCGCCGATAGAGGGAGCCTACGTGAGTATTTCACTCTCTAGAACTTCTCTTAATTTGGTATGGGACCTATGTTCGTTTTGAAAGTCATCGATTCTTGATTGATAGATTAAATATGGACTGATGATTCATAATAATGATGAAACAATTGTATCCTATTATCATTCAACAAGATCGATGAATTTTTCGAAACGCTCTTAATATTCACTCTCGAAAGTGATGGGTTCGTTCTCGTTGACAACATTTGTGTAGACAGCTCCCTGAGAGTTTTATTTGAAATATTTCGATATTTCGATTAAGAGTCTCAGTATTTACTAGTATTGAATTACCTGTGAATCTTTGAACTAGCTATATATATATATATATATATATATATATATATATATATATATATATATATATATATATATATATATATATATATATATATATATATATATATATATATATATATATATATATATATATATATATATATATATATATATATATATATATATATATATATATATATATATATATATATATATATATATATATATATAAATATATATATATATCAAAGGTCTTCTTTGTTGACTAGTCCAAACACAAACATTTATTTCTTTGGAAACAGCAACAGAAAAGTAAGTAACAAGCTATTATCTTAACTCGAGCTTTTGGGAAGCTGTTTTTCTCTTCATCAGGAGTTCTACAAACATGAATTAAGAATTAAAACTGATATTTAAATATGTTAAGTACCATGAACTTACAGATAGTGAGATTTTTCTCGAAGTTGTCAAATTCTGTATCATTGAACATTTAAAATTTTAGTTGTACAAAACATTCAAGTACAATTTATTTAAATACTCTAACTCCAGACATTAAGGAATCCAAATAAGTGATGTTACTTCAAGCAAAAGGATTTATTTATTCATTTGCAATCTCCCATCTATACATCAATAGGTACATTGATTTCACCAATTTTTCCAAGATAGAAGACAGTAAATAGCTATTATTAATGTATGGTGTGTGCCAGAGTTCAAATCAGTGCCAAAGAATTTCAAGTTCATGTCCGTCACTATTTACTACTTCAACGTTACTATTTTTCAGAACCCTTTTCAAAAAGTATTATGTTGTTTAACTGGATGAAAACGTTTAGATAAAAAATCAGACAAAAAACATCGTTCTCTATTTATCACATACGGATACAGTTATTGATAATAGTTCGGTTCACCCCATACAACAACAAATGTCATCATTTAATAGTATGGTTCATAGACTTGTTAACCTGACGCTTTCGAAGGGGGATTTAAACAAAGAGAAAAGCTTAATTATGTAAGTAGCCTCAAACAATGAATACAGACCAGAAATAATAAACAATTTAATAAACAAAAAACTTTACAAAAGAGCGGTTTCAGAAGTTTATCCTCTTATTAAAGAAAAGTCAATATTTAGTGTTTTAACATATATGGGGACACCTACTTTTAAATTAAAATCACTTTTAGCAAGCTATAAGATTAATATTTCTTTTCGGACCACTAATAATATTGGTAACATAATTAAAAATAATAAATCAAAAATTAATAAAAATCAAATGTGTGGGATATACAAAATTAAATGTGGTAGTTGTGATAAATATTATATAGGAAGAACTTTCAGAAATTTCCAAATTAGATTATCGGAACATAAACGTAGTTTTGAAAAAAAGAAAACAGATTCTCATTATGCTAACCATTTGGTAGAGGAAAGTCATAGATTTAGTTCAGAGTTTGATATATTGAATAGAGAGAATAAAGGTTCCAAGCTAAATCTTTTAGAATCATTACAGATTAATAAATTTAAAAATTCGGGACTTTTACTTAATAGCCAGTTAGATGTTAACACTAGCTCTCTACTTAATATGTTCAATAAGAATATACCACGTAGCTAAACCTAAAACCTATAACCTATAAAACCTAGGTAACCAGGATTACCTAGGTTTTGGTTAACTTACTTTCTATTTTATGTTTCATGTTCAAAACAATTTTAACTTTCCTTTATTTGTTCTTAGAAATCTTAGTCGTATATTATTTGTATCTTTTCCTACATTTAGTTGGTATATCTGACCTGAAAAAATTGATTTTCTGTGTTCATTTCCAGGTATACAATCCTTTTTGTTATGAATCAGTTGGATTCTATGGTCGTCATACCAACTTGGTCATAGAATATACCTTGTGTGTTCTGTGAGAAGAGCTATAAGTATTGGGTTTGTAAAATTATACCTAGTATTAATCCAGCATTTGATGAAGAAGTAGTACTTTGAAACGTCGTCATGCGTATTTGTATTAAAATTATGAGAAAATTCTAAATATTGTTTCATTATGGATATTAATTTTCTCCAAGTATCGGCCCCATCAATCTTCACTTTGAAAAAGTTTATTCAATAACGGAAATTATTAGTGCCGTTCGTCCTTTTTGTTTTCGTTCATTATGAAGGTCTTATTGCTCCTTATTTCGTTTCATCATTCTGGTTATATTATTCTTCTTCTTATACTACACTTCTCAAATGAAATACAGTCCAGTACGATGCTCAATTAGTTGGTCTTTTGAGCAGCATTTTGTGAATACTTATTTCCCATCATTTTCCATTCCATATTATCTTTAACCTACATTACATGCATTCAATCAAACACGTCTAAGATTGCAACAAAAATATTAAGGTTTAATTTTTTTCTCTTAGCACTTCAACACGAAATGAACTAGCTCATTCTTTTGAATATTGATTTCATTGTAATAATAATGTGTTGTATAAACAAACATACTTCAAACTGCATTTATTTGAAGGTCATTTCATCGTTTATGTTTATAATTTCTCAGAATGCCTGTCGGTCACGAATAATAACTGCGTTTGGGTGTTTGACGTCCAGTATTTATTGAAAATATCCCATCTCTACATACATTCCTCAAAATTTTACTTCATTTGGAGAAACATCTCATTGTTTCTTTCGATTTGCATTAAGAATGATGCTGGAGATTTATTAGTGGAAAAAAAAGATATTTGTGCCCTAAATTCATAAAATTTTAGTTTATTCAGAATACCTAGAAGTATGTCCTCTCTTCAAGACCTTATAAGATCAAAAGAACGCAACAGGCGAAACAAGATCGACCTCTACACAATGGTCATAAGGCCAGTAATTATGTACGACTGCGAGACATGGAAGATAACCGTCGAGAACGAAAAACGACTGCGAATATGGGACAGAAAAGTCCTCGGAAAAATCTTCCGAAGAGGCACAAAAAGAAACAAAATCCAGAGGACTCCAATGAACCGGCCACTTGAGAAGACTCCCAGAAGACAGATGCTTCTTCCCATTTTGAGAAGAAGCACCAACTGGATGAAGACCTCCTGGACTTCGGTGTCGAGATAACATAGCAAAAGACCTGAATGTTATGGGCGTTGATAACTCGAGGGAGGTCTTGATGGACAGAAAAAGGTGGAGATGTGGTGTCAAGTCGCTAAAACCTACTAAGGATTGTAACACCATGGAAAGTGTGGAGTGGAAGAGACAGAAACTTAGTACTTTATCATTACAGTAGAAAGTTCAACACTTCATTATAAATATGTCAAAACGTATATAGGCATATTGCGATCCTTGGAAAATAACAACAGGAATTTGACTAATATTGGGACTAATATTAAATTATTTGCTTTATATACTAAAAGGCCAACCCTTGACATGCCATTATTAGATGAAAATTATCTCAGTGCTTGAAGGAGGAATGACCATATTGAAATGAAAGGTTGTTGACAAATGCGTACTGGAAAGAAATGAATAATCAGTTCCATATTTCAAATGATATATACCTAAGAAAACTGCACTATGTGAAGCTTCAATGAAAATGTATCGGCTTTAGAAACGTTAACATTACTGTTAATTCAGTGTAGTTTTATTTCAATGCATATATGTTGTTAGATTGCTTAGAATAATCGACACTGAAACTATTTATTTGGATTGTAATATGCTTCTAATGAGGTTCATGAGTGTGATAACGTGAGAAATATTTTAATGCTCATTGCTCTCGTCACCAAATATTCTGAAAAAAAATATTAGCCTCTAGTAAAAACAACCATTCATACAAATGAACAACGTTTTAAGCAAATAATGAAGAGCTTTTATTTAAAAGTGTTGGGTAATGTAGACTCTTTACTATTTTGTCAGACTTCTATTGCCTATGAAGTACAATTTCTGAAAGGAATCTTCGATTCATTGAAAAAATAAAAGGTAAAATGAATCGAATTGAACTGAAAACAATGAAAAGATTAAGCCTGAAGGCTGAAACAGAAATATAAAATGAAATTAAAAACGAATAAAATGAAATGAATTGTAAATGATAATAATAATAAGCATATATTTCCAGGTAACTACCCAATTACAGGAAAATACATAATGAGTAAATATGGTTACTAAAATTATCAATAACAAAAAAGATATACAATATTATAAAAATAATAATATAAAAGTTTTGTAATTGCCTTACATGCAGGATTACAAATGGCAGAAGTTTAGCCAGACTAATTTTCCACTCCTCCAGTATAAACAAGAAAACACAAAAACTCAACACTATAGAATTTATTTAATAGTGTTAGCGTTTACTTGATGTAAATCCATGATAATTCAATATAAACTTAAATTCAAACACTTGAACTTATGATTCACACTTTATTGCATGACGCGTTTCGTCGTTACAAACGACTTCTTCACATACTAACAGAATAATTCCATAAGGATTATTATTAGAATCTTTATTTAAGGTTCTCGTAATACAATTATACAGGTGAAACAATACTAATCTAATTTTGAAATCTGACTTGTCAATTTTGTTGCCTAAACAAAGATAATACATTTTCCTACAAAGACCGTAGCCTGTGGTGAGTACGAAGAATGTCTATATTCTACAATATTTAATACCTACATATGTACATACATATCAAGGTATCTATATGTATGTAGAAAAAACTAACAATATGAAAATTTGTTAACAATATTGGGGAGAAGCGAGTATCAATATTATAAAAATGTCTTACTTTATCATATATTGTTTTACAACCATTTTAGCTTTCGAATGTTCACCAGTTAATGAATCATATATCTGTCCTTTGTTTTCATCCAGTTCTTTATGGCAGACTTGAATTTTTTAATGTTAATCATAGTTTTTAATTCAAATGCCAATTCATTATAAATTCTTGTTGCCAAATATGAGTAGCTACGAAGACATATGGATTTACTGTACTGCGGAATTGATAAAGAGTTCCTGCTATATCAGGTATTCATTTATGTTCAATAAGGTAACAACTGTCTATCTTTTTTTTTCGTGAAGTTTAGCAGCGATTGAACAAACAGCTGGCGTATATCCAGTATGCCAGCTTCTTTATACAGAAAGTATAAAGAATTTTTGTTGAATTTCGAGCTTTTTTTATAAGTGTATCATCAGCACTACCCCACGCAACAATACCATATCGTACCAGAGACTCCGCCAGTGCTTTGTGAATTATTTTTAGATGTTTTACGTCTAGAATAATTGACACTCTTCAATTTGGATATTAATCCTCTAAGCTCAACAATTAAGCTTCTGACGTGGGAATTCCATTTAAAGTGCGAATCTAGTATAATTCTTAAGTATTTACATTCGTATGTGTAAGGAATGGTAAATGTATTTTCTGTTATTTTAATTATCAGTGGTCCACAAGGTGGAAGTAAGTGCTTATGTACAGCAAAAGGAATGTATTTCGTTTTATCTATATTGATAGTTAAGAGGTGATGGTTTAACCAATATTTATAATATTCACAAAATCAGATTCAGTTTTGGATTTGATAGCGCTCCAATTTGCTCCTGAGTAAACTATCGCAGTATGGTCTGCAAAACTGATTATTTTACCTTCACTCCCCGACAACAAAGGTTTATTCAAATAGATTGTGAATAGTATTGACCCTAATATTGTTCCTTGAGTTACCCCATATTCTACCATCCTTATATTACTGAATGTATTGTTCACTTTCACTGTTTGGTTTGATTTGATAAGTAGCTTTTAAATAATCTCAAATGGACACCATTGATTCCAATATCTTCTAGAAGATTCAAAAGTGTTGTATGTTCAACAGTGTCGAAAACTTTCGCTAGGTCTATCAATATACATAAGGCAACGTCGCTATTGTTGAAGGATTTATAAATATGCGTCGTTAATTCAATGACAACGTCTACAGAGGCCTTATTTTCTTGAAATCCAAATTTCATGTCAGAAATAATCTTATTAACTTTCAGAAAAGTTTTTAGCGTAATTTTTATAACTTTTTCAACAATTTTTGATAGAACGGGAAGTATGGATACAGGTCTGTAGTCTGCGCATCGTATTCTGCTTCCATCTTTATGTAAGGGCACAATGACCACTGTTTTTAGAGATTTTGGAAATTTTCCCGTTTTGAAAATCATGTTTGACATGTGCACAACTGGTGGAGATAATGAATGAACTCCAATGTTTAGAGCCGAATACTTGACATACTTGTCATACATGTCAATTATAAATTTTGTAAAACCAAGCCAAGTGTTTTTATTTAATATATTAAACAATGTTTCACCAAGAGATCAGCAAACTTTATTGAAATTCTATGTCAACTTATTAATATTAAACACTTTTTAAGAATTTCACAAATATATCATATATTGTCATTTCAGTTATATCATTTGTGTATTCAATTTTCATCGGTCTGATGAAGGTATTGTATACCGAAACAATATTGTGGACAACTTATGAAATATTCTCGAAATTTTTGAACATGTGTTTGATTTTTTAATAAATTATTGAATATAATTACGAAAACGTTTCATTTACAATAAACCATAATTTTTATCACTTGATTACTCATTGCTATTACTGGTCAGTCAAGTTAGGGAATTCCTTATATATTATCAGTTAATACTCATAGTCAGTTTAAACATTATTTCGTAAGCTTCGCTGTTCATGTACTACTTATCAGCTTTAATAATGATTCATTGTCAATGAAAATTTTAAACGGGCAAATATTTTCATTTTCGCACTCTTTATTTCAGCAAAACGGTTATCTCTGTTGTTAAAATTGAATCGACTGCCGGTTTTTTTTTAATTACTATCGCATTGATTTATGTCCCAGAATTATTGAAACATTTCCATTATGTGTTATCATGAGTTGTTCGATACTACTCTTTTTTTTTTTTTTTTTTAATTCAGTGGACCTACAGTTTAACGCCGGTTCCGAACGGCCATTGGGCTTGTAATCGATGTACATTACCCAGCAAATATCATTATTTAAACTTCTCAAATCATAGACAAACACAAACACCCATGCCTTCAGCGGGGCTCGAACCCGAGTACTATCGCACCATACTCGGGAGTTCTACCGACTAAGCTACGGAGACAGGCTACTACTCTTTTAGTTGTACGTAACTATTAATTGCGTGATTTATATGCATTACAGATGTTGATATGTAAACAATTAAAATACGTGATAATATTTTTAGGCGATTCATCGAAGAATCTGTGTAAATAGATATAGATTATTGTTATAATGAAATATTAGTGTCAGGTTGGTGTTTTTATTTGTGGGCCAATTTTGTCTTAAAAAAAAAATTGAAAAAAGAAATACGACAATAGTATATTATGGAGACGAAAGAAAACGAAAATTTGTCTATTCCGTATACGACTTATATATTACAAAATGTTGTATTTGCGCGAGAGTAAGTGTTTGCCGGTTGAAAATCTGGAAAAAAAAATCTCGACGAGATGAAAATTCATATAAATTATGTGAAATGAGAAATTATGTACTTTATTGAGTGATGACTTGAATCGAAATTCTTAATATTATTATTACCGAATCAACTGAATTCAAATTCGTTTAAAGATAAAATATTATTTTCATATTGGTTTTTTCTTAATATATGTCAATTTTGCGAGAAATATATGCGCACATCCATCAGGTTTCAATGTTTCTCTAACATTTATCCCTTGAAGGATAATGGAGACATCACATCGTACACGTTCACATATCTAGCTCTACTATAACATACTCTTGGTTAATTTGAATTTTTCAAATGAATGTTCTAGTGTTCATTTTCTTGAATATTTCATTCAGTCCCATAAGCACACAAAATTTCATTTCCTTATATATATATATATATATATATATATATATATATATATATATATATATAAAATCCTGTATATAATTATCAATGAGAATAATATTACATGAACGGTTATTTGATTCATGTTACTAAAGTTAGAGGTAAAGATAAAATTTCAATAATTATCGAAAAAAATTCTAATGTAGAGTTTCGTAAAATAGAATCTATTTTATCAAGTGACTGTTTCAGTTAACGAAAGATAGAATTGATTTTTCGCAAACAATTACTAACCACTTTTTCATGGAAACATTATCTAGAAATAAATTTCCTTTCTTTTATCCTTCGCTGAATTCAATTTGATAAAGTTATCGTTTGATTGTATATAGGAAATTCACTCGGTTTTTAATTTTTCCGGATTGTTATGAAATAATTTTCCTCGTAACATTTCCTTTTCTATATTATTGAGATTTCAATGCAAGCATTTCAACGAAATATTAACTAAAATTAAGTAAAAGAAACTTACGTTGAAAACCTACACATTTTTCTATATAACAGCCGTTTACATATGTTTCAAGGTTATTGCCTATCGTCAGAACGGCGTAGTTCAAGTTAAAGATGATAGTACTTGAAGAGATATATAAAAAATTAATATATAAAACACGAAACACTGTTTCGTACACGTTTTATACACCCAAAACATATTGGGAAGAGTCAACACAACGTTGCAGACGACAATGAAATACCGTCCGGCTTTTGTGAGACTTTTATAGCTTCTGGAAATCCCAGACAATCTTAATGATAAAAGAATTATTCTAAGAATTATATTTAATGCAGGTAAACTAAAATTAAGTAAAAGAAACTTACGTTGAAAACCTACACATTTTTCTATATAACAGCCGTTTACATATGTTTCAAGGTTATTGCCTATCTCTTCAAGTACTATCATCTTTAACTTGAACTACGCCGTTCTGACGATAGGCAATAACCTTGAAACATATGTAAACGGCTGTTATATAGAAAAATGTGTAGGTTTTCAACGTAAGTTTCTTTTACTTAATTTTAGTTTACCTGCATTAAATATAATTCTTAGAATAATTCTTTTATCATTAAGATTGTCTGGGATTTCCAGAAGCTATAAAAGTCTCACAAAAGCCGGACGGTATTTCATTGTCGTCTGCAACGTTGTGTTGACTCTTCCCAATATGTTTTGGGTGTATAAAACGTGTACGAAACAGTGTTTCGTGTTTTATATATTAATTTTTTATATATCTCTTCAAGTACTATCATCTTTAACTTGAACTACGCCGTTCTGACGATAGGCAATAACCTTGAAACATATGTAAACGGCTGTTATATAGAAAAATGTGTAGGTTTTCAACGTAAGTTTCTTTTACTTAATTTTAGTTTACCTGCATTAAATATAATTCTTAGAATAATTCTTTTATCATTAAGATTGTCTGGGATTTCCAGAAGCTATAAAAGTCTCACAAAAGCCGGACGGTATTTCATTGTCGTCTGCAACGTTGTGTTGACTCTTCCCAATATGTTTTGGGTGTATAAAACGTGTACGAAACAGTGTTTCGTGTTTTATATATTAATTTTTTATATATCTCTTCAAGTACTATCATCTTTAACTTGAACTACGCCGTTCTGACGATAGGCAATAACCTTGAAACATATGTAAACGGCTGTTATATAGAAAAATGTGTAGGTTTTCAACGTAAGTTTCTTTTACTTAATTTTAGTTTACCTGCATTAAATATAATTCTTAGAATAATTCTTTTATCATTAAGAAATATTAACTTATCAAAGGAAAGGTTTGTACTCAATTGTTTCATTGAGAACAACATCAAAATCAGTTTTTCCTTGATTCATACACTAGACACTAATTGTATTTAAAATATGAAGCTTCTATGTCTACAAAAAGTACCTTAGAGTTTTATATATAAAATAAAAACACTTGGCTAGGTTTCACAACATTTATAATAAATAAATACTTGACAATTGGTTCGGGGTGTTACCCCACTTTCATAAATTAGACTGTCAGTCTATCTCTTGGCCACTCGGGTGGCCTAAGCATAATAAAATTGTAATTCTGGTCATTGTAGAACAAATATCTCTAGCTAAAAAATCAGGCTTCTAGCTTTATCCACAGCGAAGTTATAAAGGGAGAAAATTGGTCGAAAATTGCCTGAACTGGACTTGGCGGGGGCACTACCGTGCCCACAGATAAGAAGTTCGATTATTATTATCATTATTTCAAATTACTACCTACGAGTCGGTTGGGTTTGTGTGAAAATTTTCAATTTTACATATAACAAAGTTTGCTTAAATAATTAACATCTCAACTTAGCCTTGAGTATCTTCGTTCGAATATAACATTGAATTATCACTGATTATATCGAAAATATACTATTGAAAAATTCAATTAAAACTGTGAAGTATTCAAATTATAATTCTGTTTATAATGTTTGAATATAAAATTTTGAATATCAGATAATTTCAGCTAGTTGTCCAGTTGATTGTTTTATCACCTGAACATTCAGAATACTCATAAGATATTTCATTCGAACTTGAAAGCAGTTTCCTTGATCTCCTTGTGGAATTGGGCTTTATATTTCTATGATACCGATCTAGCTTTAAATATTATCATGGAATGATATTACATATATCATACTGAATTAAGTACGCTTGTGCCAGTTCATCCCTGACATGAATTGAAATGGATTTAATGGAGCAAGTTACTTTCACTTAAACGGAATCACCTCGTGACAACAAGATTGTTTCAAATATTTACGAAAATGTGTGGGAGATATTTATTAACCATCTTGTAATCACAACAACAACTTTTTCAACTCGTCAGTCGGCTCAAAATATCGATTTATTTTATTATATCATAGGTATTCGTAGTCTTTTGTAACTTCAAGATATAGAAAAGCCAAATATACGTGTTTGATCTGTAATTTTTTTAATGAAATCTTTATATTCAGATTAAAATCTGAATAATAATATGATTAACGATTACGCTTCGCGAAATATTCACTTTTTTTATAGTCCAATTCATTTCTCGAACCACAAAACTCATAAATACGCACAAATGATAGATAGATAAGCAGATATATTTCTTCAAAAGTGTCGAGTACAAGTGCTACAACAGAAAAGAAACAAAGTCAACAAGGAAACAGTACAGCAATACATAATTGATAGATAATAATAATAATATATATTTATCCCATCAGACATTACATAATGTATAGGACATGTCAATTTATCATTAAAGATTAACAAAACTCAGTAGAAAAATATTCACTTAAGCTATAAAAACAGTTATGTAATAACAAATTTTTTACTTAATTTTTGAATTTCCGTAGATTCAGTACCTTTAATCTGTTTGGTAGATGGTTGAATAATTTAATTCCCATATAGGTTGGCGAAAATTCAAACTTTGTTGTGGTGTGAGTCGGTACACAGATAGTATTCCTATTTCTCGTATTATAATCATGGAAACAAGAAACTTTATCGAGGGATCCTAATTTATGATGAATAAATAAAAGACAATTCAGAATGTAGATACAACACAACGGAAGAATCCTGTATTCTCTGAATGTCGGTCTACATGACTCCTGAGGCTTTAAAGAAAAGATCATACGTATACACCTCTTTTGAGCTAAAAAAATTCTACCACTGCTCGATGAACCGCCCCACAAAACTATATTATAATTCATGTGAGAGAACACAAGAGCGTAGTAAACTGTAAGAAGGCTCTCACGTGGCAAAATTGTTTTGAGGCGAGTAATAGCGTACAGAGACTTCAACCTTTTGCTAAGTTCCTCTACTTGGCAGTGCCATCTCAAGTACCTATCGATATAAACACCTAAGAATCTCACAATATCAGCAGATTTCATTTGGTGATCCTGCAACTCAATAATCAGAGGAATATCGAGGTAAGACATACGT
The DNA here is from genome assembly GCA_030704895.1 of Henosepilachna vigintioctopunctata. Classification (NCBI taxonomy): domain Eukaryota; kingdom Metazoa; phylum Arthropoda; class Insecta; order Coleoptera; family Coccinellidae; genus Henosepilachna; species Henosepilachna vigintioctopunctata. The sequence continues at coordinate 4,891,342 of JARQZJ010000122.1, read as the reverse complement.
AATTGGAAATGAATAAGTTCAGTTTTCTGCATATACGATATCAGAGAATTTTTGAAACACCATTCCGAGAAATCTTGAATCAGTTTCTCACACTTGGTCTTCAGCTGGACCAGGTCCCGGGCTGATACTGCGAATGATGTGTCGTCGGCAAACATAGTGACTGATTCAGCTGAAACATACTCAGGAATGTCGTTGATGAACATCAAGAAAAGTAAAGGTCCCAAAACCGAGCCCTGAGGTACGCCAAGCGTTAGTGGATATTTTGCAGATTTTGCATTATTGTAATCCACAAATAGAAAGCGACCATCTAGAAAACTACGTACCCAGACAAGCAATGCCCCTCTGAAACCCACAATAGAGTTTGTCGAGTATAAAGTTGAACTGGAGACATTCAAAAGCGCGAGACTCGTCAAAGAATAAACCAGCTACACAAAAACCTTTATCTTAGGACCTGTACACAAACTCGATAAAATCACATGCCGCCGTTTGAGTGGACTGACCCCTTCGAAAGCCATTTTGGGATCGTGATATGATAGAGAACTTGTCAAGGTAGTTTATCATTCGGCTGTAAAGTAAACAACTTTCTCGAACACTTTAGAAAGAATGCTGAGTGGAGAAATAGGTCGATAGTTGGCTATATCAGTAATATCCTCCTTCTTGTGTACAGGAATGACTTTGGAAGTCTTCAACTGTATAGGAAAGGTACCCGATTCTACTGATAGGTTAATTAGAAATGCAAGATGCACAGAAATCTGAGGTGCAATCGCCCTCAAAATTTTGGAAGATATGTTATCAGGACCGTTACAAGAATTTTTCAGGGCCTTAATGACACCTAGAATTTCATTGGATTCAACAACAGGATGGAAGAAGAAGTTATTATTAGATATACTCTGATGTGTGCATGATGTGGATACAAAATCACCGTAATGTTCTTGTAGGCTCAATTTACCCGCGAAAGAAAAATAGTGAGCGAATGCTTCAACAACTTGCGAAGGTTCGGACAGTGTGTTATTACCAACTACTAGTTTTATTACTCTTGATGACATATTATGGCGACCAGTTTCACGATTGACTAGGTGCCAGACAGTTTTATTTTTATTGGATGATTCGTCTAATAAGGTTTTGGGAAACGCCATTTTTTTTGATTTGAGAAGTTGACTGTATTTTTTTGTAGATCTATAGATATTATATACTTCCTCAGATTGTAAATTCCTGTTCAACCAGCGTAGCTTCTTCATATCTTCCGATGCCTTTATAATTTCTGATTCAATCCAGTTTCGATTACTCTTAGTTGAGGTGCCTGAATTCTTTAAGGGACAAGATATCTCAATTGAAGATGTTAGGATATCAAAAAAATTAGAGAAACTAGAATTAATATCAGGGCAATGATAGATGATCGAAAAGTCAACTTCAGTTAATAACAAACAGAGATGTTCGATATTTTCCTTCGACAGTGCACGGTAGGAACGACAGGTTGAGGTCTTCTGCTCTGAGACAAAATCTCCAACATAAGTTAGGAGAATGTACTAATAATATTGAATCATCTGTAATTTAGATATTCATCTGTTGTGTAGGGTTCAATTTCAATTAATTGTCGCTTCAACTCCTTTCTGAATGCGATTGGATTCATATGCACTCCATGGAATGATATTCTATATGAAAACAATGTAGACAGAAAGGTTAATTTATTTAATGATTTTATTCTAAAATTGTTCGATGAGCATGCTCCTTATATTTCTTCTTTGGTCAGTAAGCCTTTTGCGCCTTGGTTGACAGATAATATTAGACTCATGATGAAGTTGAGAACTGATGCCTTTCGTCGCTACAAGGGGACCAAGGACATAAATGCCCTTATATATTACAGACAGCTGAGAAATCTCACAACTGCAGCTGTTCGTGCAGAGAAGGCAGCATACTTGGAGCATCAGCTGAAAACATGTGGGAGCAAATCATTTTGGAAAACCGTGCGAAATTTTGATCTGAAATCAAAGAGATCGTATTCGATTCCAGATTTTCTGAAGAAGCCTCATGAAATCAATTTGCACTTCGCCTCTGTTTACAGTTCTCCTGATAGTTGTGGTGAATCGTCTACATTTTATGATTCGAGATTGTATAAGGAAAACCTAAAATTTAATTTCAAAATGGCATCTTTGGATGAAGTTTCTAAAATAATTATGAGCCTTAAGTCAAATGCTATTGGTTCTGATGGTATTAGCGCAAAAATGCTACAGTTATGTTGTCCAACAATTGTTCCTTATGTATGTCACATAGTTAACTGTTGTCTTGAGATTGGATGTTTTCCTCTGTCTTGGAAGCATTCTCTGGTTCAGCCACTCGCAAAGGTCCGTAATCCTCGCTCATGCGATGATCTGCGCCCAATTAGTATTCTTCCTTCCTTGTCGAAAGTTCTGGAGAGGATTGCTGTGGTTCAAATGTACAATTTTGTTTTGGACAGTGGTATCATCTCCCCGGCGCAGTCGGGTTTCAGAAAGAATCACAGCACCACCACTGCCCTGCTGAATATAACAGATGAAATTATTAGATCCTTGGATGCCGGTCTAGCATTGGCATTGATTCTTCTTGATTATTCCAAGGCTTTTGACTTAATTGACCACGTTTTACTGTGTGCAAAATTGCGTTTTTTGGATTCGATGTCACCGCTCTTGCCTTCCTCAGATCATACTTGAGTCTGCGCACACAGTCGGTTGTAATAGATAAAATTTCTTCCAGTACTTTGCCCATAACATCTGGAGTTCCTCAGGGGTCAATTTTGGGTCCGTTGTTATTCATCATCTATACGGCTGACATCTTCGATTACGTTAAGTATTGTAAAATTCAGGCTTTTGCGGATGACACGCAAGTGTTTCTTTCTTTCAATCCTGGGTCAGTTATTGCGGCAACATCTTTCATCAATGAGGATCTGGAGAGCATTGTGTGTTATTCGGGGAGACATAACTTAAGGATAAATCCATCAAAGTGTAAACTTCTGTTATATGTATCAGAATCAAGAAGGGCGGATATCACGGGTAACCTCGATGTGGTGTTGAGTGGTGATAGAATGCCTGTAGATGACAGCGCAGTGAACTTGGGACTGACTTTTGATAGGGATCTGCGCTTTCGTAGCTATGTAATGCAATTGGTCAAGAAAACTTTTGCAACCTTGAAAGTCCTATATGTCAACATAACCATATTGAACTTTAAAATTCGAAAAAAACTGGTGGAAACGTTAGTGTTGTCAATTTTGAACTATGGTTTACCTATAATCTATCCTTGTCTGGACCATTCTTCTCGAATGCGGCTTCAGAGGATTCAAAACGCGTGTTGCAGGTTTGTATGCCGCTTGAGAAAATATGATAGAGTCTCGAATAGAATTCAGCAACTTCGATGGCTAAAGATTGAGAATCTCTACAAACTGCGTATCTGTTCGTTGGTACATAATATCTTGCTGTTTGGACGGCCTGCGTATCTCCTCGAAAAGTTGATATACAGGGGGAACTTGCATGATGTGGCTGTAAGGCATGTAAAGCTTCTGAATTGTCCCAGGTTTCGTTTGGAACTATTTAAGCGTTCGTTTACTTACAATGCGGTAAGATATTATAATGAGATAAAATCAGAATGGAAGGATTTTCAAATCGTCAAATTCAGGAGGAATGTGGGGAGCGCCTTGCTTCGGAACCAGGGAATGAGTATCAATCCGGTTGGTTGTTTTTTTGACGTATAGTTGTATATCTTTTTATTTTTGTTTTTATGGTGTGGCTCTCATATTATTATGTACAGATCTGTTCATGTGGTTGGGTAAGAGTAGCATGGGCTGGACTTAGTTGTTTATCTAGATATATATTTATATATCTTTTTTTCTTTTTCTTTTCTGTTTTTTATGGTGTAATTTCAATATTCTTCATTTTCAACATTCATTTCAATATCATGCATTTTGTTAAATTTTGTTGTTCATTACTTTATTACGTATATATTCATAGGGTTAAGTAGGAGTAGCGTAAGCTAGACTTCGCCCGGAAAAATAATTGTACTGATTGTACGTTTAATAAAGGCATTTATTATTATTATTATTATTATATTATTTACGTTTTCTGGCAATTTGTTGTAAAGAAGTATAGAACAATACAATGGACTTTTTTCGTAAAGGCTGAGATGATGCCTTGGTAAGTTATAATGTAGTCTCCGGGTGGTGTACCTGCTTTTGCGCTGGTATGCATTGGCAATATGCGAATTTTCGCGCAGAAATACCACCACCTCAAAAACATACAGAGCAACGACTGTAAGTATATTTAGTCTCCTAAATGTAACTCTGCATGTTTCTCTGGGGGACATGAAGAGAATTACTCTAATCGCTCTCTTTTGTAGTCTTAGTATTCCATCAAGATCACTACTTCTGCCCCAAGCAATGATAGCATATCTGATAACTGACTCCATATTTGCACGATACACCATCTGGAGCAAATTTTGGTTAACGTACTTCCAGAGAACGCACAACGCATAACATACTTTGCCAAGTTTATTACTTAATTCGTCTATATGTTTTGTTCAAGTTAAGGTGTCATCTACCTGAATTCCCAAAAATTTTGCATCATTCACCGGTATTATATCGTTAGTGTTGGTTAATTTATTAATGGAATCAATTTTAGGAGAAGGATGTTTAGTTTTGAACACTATCATATTAGTTTTTGAATCGTTTATCTTCATGCCGTTGGCAGTAAACCATTCCTCAGCTGCTTTCATGCATTGTTTTGACATTATAAAACTGATAAAAATATTGAACCTCCGGCTTAACTTCATTTGTTTCAACTTATTTTCATCCGAACTCATTAGGGGGTTATGGTGGTTTGAAAAAATGTTTTCCACACTTAAAATCAACTTCACTTAAAGTTGAAAACTTTAAGTTCACAAAAAAATGATAGGAGAATATTTTTTGTGAGGTTACGAAAACTGATCAGTTTTATGATAAAACGTTCATTATTTCTCTATCCCGTACTCGTAGTAAACGAGTTTCAGCACATTAGGCATCTTATCTTATGATTTGATATTAATTTTATTGCAGTACAAAATGGCCAACTAAACTCACACATTGCCAAACAAGACAAACAAAGCGAAGATCTGGAACACCTCATAGAACATGTCTTAATGACATATCAAAATACAAGGAAAGAACAGATAACTAGTTCTAAAAGGCATCACCATAGAAAAACGTAAAATAAGACAGTTTTGTAGTTGACAAGAATAAGTTGGGAAAGAAGCAGAAGATAAACATTAGTTTTTTTGCTTGACCCTTTCCAGTTCAAAATATTCGCCACTAAGAATGATAGTTCGATTTTCAGTTGAATATATTTCTGATTTATCATAATATGTATGTAATGCAGTCATTTTAGCTATTTTAAACCCCAATCTGCGGAAAAATTCCTAGTGAGCTGAATTTTTGTATCAGCTTCTTCAGCAGCTCAACAGCATATTTATCGAGTGTATTATCAAATACAAACCTGGCTAGGAAGAGAAATTGATCCAGAACAGTGGGGTTGGGAGTTGAAAAATAATATACTGCAACCAATAACTTGGTTGGTAACTTTATTACCACCAGCACCCGATAATCTACTGAACACAATCTTCTGTAATTGTACAAAAGGTTGCAGCGGCAAATGTGGATGCAGAAAAATTGGATTAAGATGTTCAAAAGTTTGTGGACATTGCCGTGGCCAGTCATGCTTAAACGCAGAGTCAACCAATGATGAATATGATGAAGATGTTGATTTAAATATAGGAATAAGTCCACTCGACGTTTTGTCAGCAACTGTTGATGACAGAAACTGAAGATATCGACAATGAATGTTGAAAAAAATTATATACTAATGTTAATTTTTCTGTATTTTTCTGTATTCAAATAAAAATTTATTCACTCGTAAATAAAAAAACCTCTTATTGCATATTATGGGTTATGGCTACGGGGGAAATCATGTAAAAAAAAACGCGCCCTGCATTCTACCTCGAAGGTGGTAAGGAAACGAGTGCATCGTTATAATATAGTCGCTTTCTCGGCGCTCTACTCCGAAAACGGTTGATTCTACAGAAAAATGCACAGACATTTTTTGTAGACAATTTCACGACAAACAATTCTGATTTTCGTGACCTTTTGACCTTTATAACTTTTTTAGTCGGCACGATATCAATGTCGATTTTTCACATCTTCATTACAATGCCGTAATAAAGGTGTATAAAAATTCAGCTCACTAGGAATTTTTCCGCAGATAAAACCTAAAATTACTGGACTAATTAGTTTTCGAACACTCAATAAATTTATAAATTGATTTAATTATTAAGTTAAAAAATCCAAAAACCTCAGATGATATCTGCCGATGTCAAATAAAATAAACCTTACTCTATGACATCATTTCTTAAATTCAAACCTTGTTGCCATTTATGTGATTATCATGCATTTAAGGGAAACCGAGTAAGTTTTTCATGTTCCTTATTTCTTCTACTCATATGTGTATTAAATGGTTCCCAATCAAACAGTTATTGAATATCTCAGTAATTCAGATTATGGATATCTCAATTGAATTGAATTCGAGTTTGATATACAACAAATGTGAGAAGTTTTAGAAGTTTCCGACATGCTATATGTTATCAGAGGTTAAAGATAAGGAATGACATGTATGAAAAACAACAATATATAATATAACAAAAGAAATGATCAATAATAGCGAATTTTACTCGTTATTACGTATCAGATAAGGTTCAATAATGAAGCAGAATATTAATAAATCAGTGTTTTTCCAATTGTGGATTTACACTTAGTAGAGGGTAGATTTAAGTATCAAGAATAGTTGTTTGGGTTCGAAAAACACACATAACTTTTTCTACAGCCACACTTTAAATAGTATTGGCATCTTTATCAAACTATCAAGTGTACTATTTCAAATGTTTGCAATAAGCATGGTTACTGTTTTAAGTTTTAACAGTACCTACATATATCTGAAATTTTAGTTGGTATTAATCTAGAGTTATTTAATAATATTGAAAGCAAATGAAGAATTATTACAATTATTCAATGATTATTATTGAATAAGTAGTACTTCCAATAAAACGACAAATAGTCTGAGAAGTCATCGGTAGATTGAAATAATAAAAATTTTGAATTTTTTGCAATTGCAGCCATCATTATCTCGTTTCAAATATACAAAAAGCTTCTTATTGTTTCTTATATCTTTTATATGGTCGATTTTAACATTAAATAAATTGACTAAAATGTAGGATGACTTTAAACTTTCGATTTTCCTGATAAATAGGGAATTATTGAAATACTGACAAATAACTTTTTGCCGAGTTTGACATGGGGTTTCCTTTCATTGGTCTCTTCAGCTTTGGCAATAGAAAAAAGCGGAAGAAGCCAAATCTGGTGAATACGGTGGTTCAGGCGTGATTACGAAGTTGTTTTTTTGCCAAAAAATTATGAACAAGCATTAATGTGTGAGCTGGTGCATTATCGTGATGCAGAATCCATGATTTGTTTTTCCACAATTCCGATCGTTTAAGCCGTATTGCTTCAAGCAAACGTTGCATTATTTCGTTGAAGTATTCCTTATTAACAGTACAACCTGTTGTCAAGAACTCATGGTGCAACACGCCGTTGTAATCGAAGAAAACAGTGAGAAAAACCTTCACATTTGATCGAATTTGGCGTGCCTTTTTCTGCCTTGGCTCTTCTGGCCGCTTCCATTGGGATCACTGGGCATTGGTTTCGACGTCATAACAATATACGTTTCATCACCAGTTGTGACTTTTTTGAATCATCTTGGACGTCATTCAACAACTCATGAGCGATACTAATACGACGTTGCTTTTGCTGAAAATTTAGCAATTTCGGAACAAACTTCGCTCCCAAGACAACCGAGAAAATTGCATGGCATGAGCTTATTGATATGCCAAAATTCTCTTCAACTTCCCTAATAGTGATTCGACGATTTTTCAAAACGCTTCTCTTCACTGGTTCCATTTTCTTCGTTTGTTGACATGGTTGCAACTCCAGACCGTTAATCGTCATCAACATGTTCTCGGCCTTTTGTAAAGCTTTTGTGCAAGTTATAAACACTTTTTTGACAAAAAGTAGACTCTCCGAATGCCACAGTCAACATTTCAAGTGCATTGGAGCACTATTCCATTTTTAACGCAAAATTTATTACAGATTATTTGATCCATTTTTTTCAAAAGTAAAAAATCCAAGAATATATAACATGGTGCTAAATTTTTTAGTTGTCGAAAACAAACTACTAATTCAAAATGGCTGATAATTTCAACATATGAGAAACGTAGGTATGTGTACCAACATAACAAAACAAAATTTCGGTAATCGAATGAGCACTGCCCCGGAAATTCAAAATTCACCTTTCCTTCTGAACATACCTCGTATATCAGTCCCTGTTCAATTGTTTTTGGTTGCCAGGATACATATAGAATATGATGAAATAAGCGAGCGTTTGTTTTCTGTGTTCTCGCTAGAACATAAAATAGAAATCATTGTCATTTATCGACTTTGCGATTTCGTTTGAATGTAATGATTAGTTATTTTGCGCTTGGCTCAAGTAAAAAATATTTTCATTCGCCTAACTATGTTATGATATGTATAACAAAACCTATGTTTCCATTAGCACCATTTTTCTCAATATCAATTATGCTCTGCTTTCACGTTAAATATATCCACCTATAAGATTCTTTTTTGCAACATTAGTAACTAAATAGTTTTCGAACTTATGACTATTTCTCTATTGGTTATAGATTTGTAAAGTCAACGAAAATTAACATACTTTACAAGTAAAAGAATTCAAATCTTCTGTGGTTTTGTACTTTATCTAATCAATACCAACACAGAATCAAATTACACATGCCAGAGCGGTCGCGATGTGAAAAAGATTGAAAAATATTGTACTAAATAATTACAGAATTTCCTTGGAACACAGTTCAACTATTTCCAAAGAAGCTATGATATTATTTATGTAAATTGAAATGATATTTATGTAAGAATCATTACTGAAGGTACAATGGACCAATTACAAATCTCAGACGTTCAACGATAAAACGTTATTTTGCTCAATTAGTTCATATGTTTTAACATTTGCCCAGACGAGATTGACAACTAATGAAAAGTTCATCTTAATTTCATATAGGGTCACTGTAGGTATTCATTTTATGCCTGATATTATCTAATATAGAACGATTATATGTCGTTGTATCGCTTTTAATTTCTGCAAAATCCACAGATGGCGTTCAACGATATTGCAGAACGCTGGTTAGTAACCTTCATTCAAAGAGTTGATACAGACGAACGTAAAAACATATTTACGCGAATCGCAACTGTGTAATTCTTGATTGCATACAATCTTTAATGTTTTGACGATTTCTATATTTTTACTGTTCCTCTTTCTAGGGAGTTAAAATAATTTTACCTCAATTTATCCAACGAACCAAAAATTACAGGCTGAACCAAACATAAGCGTGCTTCGTCTTCTGGGGCAACTATAGTTGGTAAAACAGAACCCCGTTCTTCTAGTACGCACAAGCAATGTAGTCAGAAGTAGGAAGAGTCACTCGTTTCCACTCTCAAATACTTCTCCAGTACGCTCACGAAGTCAGAGGAGGAGTACTTCCAGTACAATATTTTTGACTCAGGAAGAAGTTACCTTGAAATTTTTTTCCAGAGATGGGCCAGACCCTTCGACATTGCAAAGGACAATTACACTGCACTTATGAATGCTAACAAGCTAGTAAAGTGTAGTGAACCAAAGGAGAAAGCTCCAGTGAAAATCAAGACTCAACTGTCAAGCTCCTTTTGACAGTTTTCTCCACCGGCAAGACTTCTGCTTACTGATTTCATGCTTGAAACATGCAAAGTTGATGCTGCTTATTGCAGCGAGTTATTGAATGGAAGATGTTTATCGACCCGAAACATGAGATTAACTGATCATAGGGGTGGTTCTGCTCACAAACATACCAGACAGACCGTTAGAAGGCATAATGCAGACGGACTCCAAGCTTCAGGAAATCGAAAGAAAAAAGGCTAAAAATGAGATGAAGAGGCGTATGGAAGAAGTTCCGTACCTCTTTCAAATTGAAAGATCACCGAAAAGCTCCAGAAAATGCACTGAACTCAACTTGACCATTTTTACTGTGACAATTGACCAGGCAATTATTGTGGACTTTGCTCAAGCGGAGAGATTGGTGCTCCTGCTGACCATTTTTATTCTTTGATGTCGCAACAACAAATCTGTCTTCTCGCTAAAATTTAAAATTTCTTTTCGCTAAAGATATTTCTAAGAGAGGAGAAAAGATAGAGAAATAGTTAATGCCTCAATTCAAGAAGGATAGAACAGAAACATCGTTTCGAACTCACGTCGTTTTTGACAGTTAATTTTTTAAGTGTAAGAATTAAATTTAATTTTTATATTTTGTCAAATTATGTAATTTATATTTCAACTGTGACCAACATAAATTTTGTGACGATGAATCAGAAAAATATCAATTTCCAACGTAAATAACGGGTGATTTTTTAAGAATTAAGTTTTTCAGGTTCGCGGCACTGGTTGGTAATGGCATACAAACGTCATTTGTCAAAGTGAGAAATTTTCACTATACTCTGCCATTTCATCATAAAAAGACTTACAAACGAGCAAAGATTACAAATTGTTGAAATTTACTATCAACATTCGTGCTCTGTGAAAAATGTGGACCTGATCAATCAACAATTCGTGCTGTTATTACCAAATTTCGCACCAAGTTCATTTTGTTGGAAATTAAACCATTGTTTCGCGTGCGTACAGTGCGTACTGAAGAGAATATTGCAACCGTAGCGTACAGTATTAATGAGGATCGTGAAATGTCAATTCGTCGCCGTTCTAAGCAATTGGGCATGTTTTACTCAACCATATGGAAAATTTTACGTTGATTTAGGTTTGAAAGCCTATAAAATTCGACTTCTGCAAGAATTGAAGCCGAATGACCTACCACAACGTCTAACAACGGATATGTACCAAGATATCTATATTTTTCGTTTTTGCATTACTCTATAAATGTTGAATTCAGAAATTCTAATTAATCGAACTAATCAGTTAGTATTAAAGTGGTATATGGAAGTGTCACAAATGAATTGGATCCTATTGTAATGCACTCGTGATAAGTCGTATACCTAATTGAAGACGTACCAACCTCAATTGAATGAAAATTTCCGTGGAGTGTAACTTTATTCATCATTCCTAAGCGTTATACATCACTCTATTATTAAAATATAAATATATTAGAGTAAACTAAGAGTTTAGTTCTGTAAGTTTCAACAATTGTTTTCCATCTATTTTCACTGCTCCGTACAGTCTGGCTACATCTTCAGCCTAGTTAACCGTAAGTTGTAATTTTTTGTTTAGATCATTTTGTTTTACACTTATGTATTTTTTAGAGTCCTGATGAAGAATATAACCATATTCGAAATATAGACCAGGTTAATAAATTGATGGTGTATCAATTATAGTGGCCCTACTTTTGCCGAGAACTCATCTATTACTTACTTAAATCATACGGCAATACTCCTTATATTACCGTGTATATATATATATATATATATATATATATATATATATATATATATATATATATATATATATATATCGAGATCTTATTGAGAGAAAACATCAAATATCTAGGAGTTGTCATCGATAAACACTTAAGATGGAATGCTCATGTTGAAAGGGTGGCCGCCATATTGAGAAGTTTACTGTACACGTTTAGGTATTTACGCAATATATTCGATTCGGATCAACTGAAAGTAACTAACTACGCTCTTGTTGAATGCAGACTGATCTATGAGATTTCATCTTGGGGTACAGCAGCCAGTTGCTACACAAAGAAACTAGAGGTGTTGCAAAGAAAGTTCTTGAAAATAATTTATCGCAAGCCTAGGCTGTTTCCATCTGACCAGCTATACAGAGGCGGAAAAATATTGGATTTGAAGGCAGTTATACTTCTATCGAAGTGTCATTCAAGAACAGAAGAGACTTAGAAAGGATTGATCGTCATCATAACACAATATCCAAAGCAAACAAAAAGATCAAAACATGCCTTTCTCTTAGGACGAAGATGTAGAGAACATTCTTGCATCTCTCAAAAAGAATGTATAATTTTCTTCCAACAGAAATGAGACAAATCCCATCATTGATGGTTTCCAAAAGAAAGATAAGAAATAAGTTTACTACGCGCTTGCATATAGTCACATCAATTATAATATCATGTTATGGGGTAGCTCTGTTGACAGTCAAAGAGTTTTCATATCTCAAAAACGTGTAATCAGAACTATTTTCAGACTAGGTCCTCGAGAATCTTGTAAGGGTGCATTTATTGGGAATAAAATATTGACTACACCTTGTATATTAATTTAAAGGTGTTTAATCTATGTTAAGGAAAATGAAGGCAAGTTTGTAAAATTGAGTAGTTTTCATTGTCATAACACAAGAAATGTAAAAACTTTGTTTATTCCTGGACATAGCTCGGCCAAGTATGAAAATTCACCAGCGTATCAATGCATCAAATTATATAATCATCTACCTTATGCATTTAAATGCCTTGGTCCTGCTAGGTTTAGGAAAATTGTAAAGTCGGTGCTCCTGAAAAATTGTTACTATAGTGAAAGGGAGTATCTGACCGACAATAATATTACTTATGTCTGACTTGTCCAACACAATTATATAATTGTCTAAATGGATGTAATAAATTCTATTCTATTCTATTCTATCTACTAAACCAACCAAGAGAGAATATATCGGAATTTTTTTAGGATCGCCTTGGATTTGTTTGGGATTGAGTTGCTGTGTGCTGGCGTCCTTGATTTTTTGGATCAAGGTGGTCCTTGGTGTTTTTTATTTTTTTCATGGTATGGAATTTTTTTTTTCATAGACAATTAGTACGGAAGCCGATTAAATACATTATAATTTAATTACAGTTATGAAGATTATGTTTTGGTTTATATAAATTCTTGTAGCCCCACAGACTGGCATCGCCAAAGTGGGCAATAATTTACTTTATTATGTTTGTATTATATATGTAACAATTATTTCACAAATATATACTATTATTATTATTATATTATATAAGAAAATGAAAACTAGAACTAATTTTATAATTTATTCTAATAAATTATAAAATCTACCTTGTCAATTTTGTTGGCTAAACAAAGATAATACATTTTCTAACAAGACCGTAGCCTGTAGTTAGTGCGAAGAATGTTTATTTATATTCTGCAATATTTAAATACGTACATACATACATATCAAGGTATCTATTACAATAAATGGACAAAAAACTTATCAATATAAAAAGTTGATAAAATTGTGGAGAAGCGAATGACAATATCATAAAATTGTGTTAAGATATTTAGTTTTACAACCATTTTAGCTTTTAAATAGTCACCAGTTGATGAAAGATATCTGCTCTTTGTTTTCACCCAGTTCTTTATGACAGATTTGAATTTTTTAATGTTAACCATAGTTTTTAATTCAAATTGCAATTCATTAAAATTCTTGGTGCCAAATAGGAGTAGCTACGGAGACTTATGGATTTACTGAATTGCGGAATTGATAATGAGTGGCTGCTATATCTGGCATTCACGCCATGTTCAATAAAGTAACAACTTTTTTTCGTGAAGTTTGTCAGCGATTGAACAAACAGCTAGCGTATATATATATATATATATATATATATATATATATATATATATATATATATATATATATATATATATATATATATATATATATATATATATATATATATATATATATATATATATATATATATATATATATTGATTACTACATGGGATTTTTGATTAGATGTCACCAAATGTGTTTGATGTATTGTCACCATTGTATTATAATGGAATCTACATATATTCAAGGCTTTCCCTTCTTTTTGCTTATATTTATTTTTAGAGAATTGTTTCTTTCAATTCCTATCATTTGACATAATATATATTTGATTTAAAACGGATTTTCCTTTTAATCGCCATTTCGTCTCAAATTAATACCTATTATCTATTGACAAATTCATATTTAAATTTGAATTTCATTTAAATTAACAAGTAGCCGGAAGATAAAATATGCACAGAATATTCATTTTATCATAACACGTTCTCAAAATGATGCTTTTGAATCAAATTATTTCAAGATATGTTAGATAAACTTTAAACTAACTGAATATTGACAAAGCACATCATTAAAATTGAGAAACACAAAAATAAAACCACGTTATGGCCCCATTCTTGTCCAAGCTAATTTTTTTCAAGATTGGTCCTTTATTGGCACATTCGGAAAATATATACATCGCAAAAATTAGTTGGTTCGATATTTTTCCGAGTAATCGCAGTATCATCCACATCTTCAAAATAAATCAGTTGTAAACTAATCCTAGGACTAAATATTAGGCACGCCACTGGCGCAGGATTGCAGATATTAGTCCCAGAAGTCAGCGCTGTCAGATACTTGGTTGTAAATACGCATGAGTAAGTTTGGGTGAAATTCAATTGGCAAAAATTCAAGTTTTTACCTTATGGACGAATTATTTTTAGCGAATACAAAATTCGCAGTAATAGTGGCGAAGAAAAACACCGTATCTATTCCGAGAACCACCAAATTCTTCCAGAGATAACGTTTATATAGTCGTTGCTTTTGAAAATAACACAAGTTGCGGCCGATAAATGAGTAGAAACAAGTCTCACCTTTCAGTAGCCGGTATAGTTTTTGAAGTTAATTCGTAAAATTCTTGGTTTTTCGGTGTGCCCAACAGATCATCGAAATCGATCGCACTTTCTATGTCGAAATCTTCTGAAATTAGGGCCGACAGGTCGTAGCCGAGATCGATACCCGATTCCGCCATTTTTGAGTAAGAAACACGCACAGTGTTCCCGGTTTAATAGGAAAAAATAACAAATATTACATAGAAAGGCTGATCAGTCCCGACGTTGCCGCTTTCTATTCGAACGCTATTCATCAACTCTCGCTCAATTTGCGAGCTACAATGTCATGGACGAGTATGTTTGAGCGTGTGCGCTGACTGTACTCAGTGAATCGAGTTCGCCGCGATATTCAAATAATCAGACGGTTCGTCTACGTCAGTCCGTGTGTGGGGCGTATCGAACTACCTTTGAAATAGTACCATCATCCTAGATTAATGAATTATTTTAGAAAAAGGAACCAAATTGACTAGAATCTCTACAAACTGATCGATTCTATTTAAATAATACATCGTTTGTTGTGTTGCCTGTCTAGGTTATGTAATACCTCCGAATCAAACATTCAGATCAGGGGTTTCCAACATTTTAGATACTGCGAACCCTTTTTAATGTCGCAGTGACTAAAACATTTTAAGGCTGTGTATTTGCACGACCAAATTTTGCAATTGAAACAAAAATTATCAACAGATAATGTCAACATGGAGGGTTTTGCTGACAACTGCAAGTTTTTCGAAGGTGAATTTAATGCTCAATGTACAAGGTGACAATTCAATATCGACATTTTGAAAACCATGTCGATATTTCTTGAAGTGATTGTGTTCGTTCGATAATTCAACTATGTGATGTACGTACACCATAGGTTATTGGTGTACACCATACATATTTTACACCAAATATGCCCAGTATTAAAATCACCCACTATAGTAGTTCGATATATACCAAATGTATTCAATATACACCAAAGCATATTGAGAATATTCACTTAATTTATTATGTACTTATCTCTAAATCGAAATTTTTTTCGAAATCGGAATTGAATAAGAGAGAAACATGATTTGAGGTAAAATATACATCAAATGTTTCAATACGAATACTACACAACCTATATATAACTCGGAGATTTCACAACTTGTATAGTTAATTAATTGATTCTCAAAAGTTTTTGCTTGCTCATCAAAATCATTTTGTTACAAGTTAAAATATTGCATAATTTTCTTCAGTCTTATTTACTCGATGATAAAACATTATAGAATATCTGCAATGAAATGTGTTATTTATTGCAGTTTTTTGTGTTTCTTGAATATTGTTAGCCCTAATGACGAATTAGATCATCTGGATGACAAATGGGAAAACTTTAAGGTAGGTATAAAAATATACATAATATCCGTAAAATTTCCTATCTACATTTTATAAAAATATTTCATGTTTCAATTTTTCAGAAAAATATTCTGCAATTTATAATTTTAAATGGCTAATAATAAATTAACGATAGTGTTCAGAATAATAATTATTATCAAATATTTATCTTCATTTGTCTACTTTTATTATTCGAAAAATTTCAGAAAATTTGTGGTTTACAAAATATTAATATATTTTAACTATACATGATGTAACTTTATATTTCGTAGATGCTACAAAAATACTATTAAATATTGAATATAACTTAAATTCAAACACTTGAACTTATGATTTACACTTTATTGACTATATAGCATGACGCGTTTCGTCGTTACAAACGACTTCTTCAGATGCTTATAGAATAATGCATTATTCTATAAGCATCGTGAAGAAGTGAATTTAAGTTATATTCAATGTAATGGATTTACATCAAGTAAACGCCAACACTATTAAACTATTAAATATTATACAATTTAGGAAAAATCGGCCATAAATTAATGAATTCTGTAAAATATATGTATATAATAAACGGATTGAAATAGAGTTAATAGGAATGCATTTTATTGTTGGACCACGCAGATTGATGTCATGCATCAGAATTACAAAAAAAAGTCTTGAAAAAAGCTGAAAGAGGCTCTATCTTGTATATTTTTCAATGTTAGAATATTATCTCTTTTTAAGGAAACATAGTTTAATATAAAAAGGTTAAAAATACTTGGCTAAGTTTCATTCATCGTATTTACGGAATTATAGATCACAGAAAAAACACTCGCCTCAATTTCACAGAATTATATCACAGATTTATATGCATCATGTAACAATATATGTAATTATAGGAAATGAAGCAAGTCTTTCTCAATTTTAATATTATATTTATGTTTCAAATGTGAGACATTCATAGTCACTAGACATTTTGAAAATATATGTGATAAATATATACATGATAATCTTAATTGGTGATTTTCAGCGGAAATTTAATAAAACCTACATCGGACTACATGATTTTCAAAAGAGATTAGTATGGGAGGCCAATTTGAGAAAAATTGAAGAGCATAATAAAGAAGCAGCTGAAGGTTTACATTCTTATACTTTGAGAGCCAATCATTTGAGTGACATGGTAAGATATAATAGATTGAATATGCCTAAAATGTAGTAATCGTGACAAAACACAGAGCCTAAATTTGAACATAAGTAAACCTCTTTGAAAATATAGAATTCCCCCTCAACTTGTAAAGTGACTTATAATGCCTCAAGTAATTAATGGAAAACCTTCAACCAGTACACTTGGAAAAAAAACCTGTAGAGTTATTTACGTTCTTTTGATCCAGCTTATTTTAATTATCATCTACAACTTCCATGATAAGTACAATAAGTTTGAATTTTTATTGTTATTTCATGTAAATCCATTTCAAAATTGAAATCGTAAAGAAAACATCGTTTTCTACATTAACAGGAGTCTATTTAACATACTTAATTTTTACGTAAATTTCACTATTACGTCGCTTCTTCAGACTCACAGAATATTTGAATAACAAAATGACCTTTATTTTTCAATGGATTATTTACAATAAACATAGTTGTAGTAATTATTTCTATGTTCAGAACACTCACACGTATTTGCAACGTATGGCCAAACTCACAAGAAGTCATCACAGAAAGCTTCCTAATCCGGAAACTGTTGGTGATGCATACCACCTAAATCATTTACCCGAAGAAATCGACTGGCGTGCCTCAGGGTTCATTACTCCAAGTTACAATCAGAGAGATTGCGGATCATGCTACGCTTTTAGTATAGCAGGTGTTCTTCAGGCTCAAATCTTCAAAGAGACCGGAAAATTGATTCCTTTGAGTGAACAACAGATCGTTGATTGCAGCGTACAATTCGGTAATTTTGGGTGTGGAGGGGGTTCCTTAAGGAACACTCTGAAATATCTTGACAAGGCTGGTGGATTAATGACCTTTGCTGAATATCCTTATACAGCGAAGGTGAGAAAAACGTAATAATACTAACATAATTGATAAATTATTTAATTCTTTTATTATTAGCTGGATTTAGTCTGTTTTCATTGAATATTCTTTATATTTGCTTCCTCAACTTTTTAGCTCTCCAATTTAGTTTAACCGATTCAAGCTTTTGCTTAATTTAACTAATCTTGCGATTAACTTACATAGTTAACTAGATGATCTACTAGTCTTTTCTAAAAATTAAGGTTTGACTATCTCATTTCTCATTGATGAATCCATTTGATCAAGAAACATTTGTAGTAAATCCTTTTAGTGAATGTATATTTTTGAAAAATTTTATTCTTCAAAACAGCATTCTTACCATTGTTATAACGTTCAATCGAAAACTCGATAAATCTGGTTGAAATAAAGTAAACAAAAAATTTTTCGGTGTGTGGAGAAAAATGAACTTACCGAAAGAGTAGACAGATAGTAGATAGATCATATCGAATGAGATATCCCAAATCATTTCTTCTTAAGATCACGAAAATATTATTTGGTAATAAAATATTTTAGCAACAAAAATGTAAATTCTATCCAAGTCATGCCATCGTGAATGCTAGTTCGTGGGCTATTCTACCCGCCAGAGATGAAAGAGCACTAGAAGCTGCGGTAGCTAGAATTGGACCTGTAGCAGCTTCAGTAAATGCCAGTCCTCATACTTTTCAACTTTATCAGTGAGTAAACAAAAATGTTTGTGATTATACTTTCAAAAAATTTTCATAGATATGAAATAGTTTACAGTTCATATCTATGAAAATAGTTTTATTTATACCTCAATGTTTCAAAAGTTAACTTGAACATTTTATTATGTTTTAATATACTTTATTATACAGTAAGAGATCATTTTGCTTGACATTTGAGCATGCACATTATTATCTTCTTTGGGCACCATTCAGACCTAAAACATAGAAGGTCACTATAATTTAATATCGCCTAGAATTTAAAATATTGGTGATATACTCATCAACTGCAATATTGATATGATATAACCATTTTATGTACGCATGTCTGTAGACGAAGTACTCAACATCAACATATTTTGATGAATTAAAAAACGTTAACACATCTCAATATCGAACTTTTTTCTAGTTTTATAAAACATATAAAATTATTATGATATTTGAAAGAATTAGGAAAATATATTGAGCGTAAGCTGAAATGATTTATTTTTCAAAGAGATTTACCCTAATCAGATTTCGACATTAAATACTGAATATGAATTTTGATATTGAAAATTATTTAATTTTCAGCAAAGGTATATATGACGATTGGAGTTGTACGTCAAATACAGTAAATCATGCGATGCTCATTGTTGGATATACTAAGGAGGCTTGGATTTTGAAAAATTGGTGGGGTAGCCATTGGGGTGAAAATGGGTATATGATGTTAAGGAGACGTAAAAACCGATGTGGAATAGCCAATTATGCAGCTTATGCTTTAGTTTAATAAAATACTGAACTCTGCTTTGTTATTTCTATATATCTGATTATACCCTTCATTTTTCATTCAAAATCAAATTAATTAGAGGAATAAAGTAAATAAATGAAATAAAATGATTAATGATGCTATCCGCCTTGTCTTGAATGGTCATACAATAATCACAATACCGTGAATTTATATACACAGAATAAAATACGTGGCTTATGACAGGAATTTGTTATTCTAACCTATAATAATTGATATCTAATTAATTTTAAAATCAAATGTCGCTGTTTTATATTCAAAACGAAAAATATTTAAGTTGAATCTGCATGAAACTTCAGGGTATAACAAACTGTGTGATCTGAGTAATTAGGGACTTATTTTCATTAAATAAAAAAACGCAAAATGTCTCCTTTAGAAACTCATTCCTACAAAGACCAGTTTTTCGAGGTAGGACAATTAGCGCACTTAAATCTCCATCAATATTTTGGTGTACCAATATTTTATACCTTTTTCAGGATGACTTCAGTGTAGATCAGTGCCTTTCAAAATTAATTCAAACAGCAAATTTAGAAACGCTCAAATCACACTTGAAAAACTTTGGAGATGAACTTCATCGGCAGATGGCAGAAATACTTAAAACTGAGACTGAAGCTATTGTCAATCTTGCTGAATATTTAACCAATTTGCACGCAAAAATTGATGACCTCTCGATATCTCTTTCACAACTTCAAGAGCAACTGAAGGTAAGTTTGTTCCAATATCATCTTGTAAAATTCTGGTTTGGTTTTGTAGTATGCAGACAAATCCTCATGAAGTGTGAGCTGTAGTCTTTTTTCCTTTGTTGCCTATACTCCATGAATACATTTTTATCTTCTAATGGTTTTAAACAGAGTTTTTTGTTTGTCATATACTAAGAATGAAGACATTACTCTTCATATCTGTACAGTATATTTCATTTTATTTCTATCTAATTTCCTTTCAGGTATTACACACTCTCATAAAAACTGCTGAATCAGAATGTAAGAAGACATTAACTCAAAAAAATATGAATGATGCCGAAAAGAATGGGTTACTAGCTAGACTAGATTTCATTTCAATTACTCTATATGTTGATAACATAATCAGAAGTATAGAAAACTATCAAGCTGATGAGAAACTGATGTGTTTGGAAAGAGCTGTGTTTAAATATTCTTTTCAAAAAAATTATTTAGCACAGGTTGGAATTCTTGAAAGTAACAGTGTAATCTTGAGTACAGAAAATAAACTTCTCAATATGATACATGAACAGTTTCGGAATGGTTTGAAAAATAATAATGAAAGTACAGTAGAGAGATGTCTTCGAATGTATAGTAATTTAGAAAAACAGAAAGACGCTGAAGAGTTTTATCAAATGAATATAGTGAGACCTGCTCTCCAGCCATTATATACAGAAAAGAATTTAGATAAATTCAATCAAGATGTTAACAAAATTTATATAGACACTTTGAAATTTTTGAATGTGGAAATGAAAATATTGGATGATATATTACAAAAGTGAGTTTAGTAGTAATTCCTTTGTATTTCTGTATGAATGTTCTCACAACAAAGTTTTTTTCAACTGTTCTATTGCTCTTCAACACTTCTCTCAAAGATTTCAGGAATGCTAAATGGTAGGTCCATTTCTGAAAAGCAAATACTTGATAAGGAGAATGAGTATTGAGTACTAACTGTTGTGTTTCTCTTTCAGGAATAGTGACCTGAAACATTGTTTCAACTTTATACTCAATAGTTTCTGGATTGAAGTTGATCGACAGTGTCGAAAAGGGTTACCTCATATAACAGCCCCAGGCAATCCAGAGTTATTTCAGAAAAGATTTGTGAGCACTTGGAACTTTCTAGCAGAGATTGCTAAGAAATGTAATAATATTAATCTTGTCAAAACTCATCCGTCATTTCAAGACCATATTAAAAGGTTCAATCTGGCTGTGTACTTTGAAATACGATTTCAGCAGATTGCAAGTCAGTTTGAAACTGATTTAGCCATAAAACCTGATGATACATCAATTTTTATTGGAGATAATGATTTTGGATTCAAGTTAAAGATCACTTTAGATTTATATGTTGCTTTGAAGAAATGTTTTGATGGTAGTGTGTTCATTAATCAATTAGCTGATCATTTTATGAAATTTTCTATGTTTCTCCTATCAAGATACATAATGTGGTTCAATATAGCTTTAGAGCAGGTGAGAATATTGATAAATCAGATTTAATTCATAATAACAACTAGCTTCTGACAACAAAATTATTTGTTCATTTCGATACATAATCATTTTATTTCAGAAGAGTAGTGATATAAATTTGGAGAAATTCATTATGAACTCTTTGGTAGACATCAAAATAATACTTGACCTTCTAGGAAATAAAGAAAATCTAGGATCATCTAAAAACATTTATGCAATATTTCCAAAGAGAATGGAATCAGTGATTTCAAAAGTATTTGATAACAACCATCGCATACTTACTGAATTTTCAATTAAATTGAGTAAACGTTTTGTTTCTGCATATCTTTCTAAATGTTCTGAACAGTTACAAAATGTCACTGCCATACCAAGACTCTTTCGAAGAACAAATAGAAATCCACCTAGGGAACCTAGTACCTATATAGTGGAATCTGTAAAGCCAATTTGGCAATTTTATGAAAAAAATATGGATACAGATGAAGATATTGTTAAATATCTTCTGAATGAGGTAATACTAGGCATTTCTGAAATGTAAGTCTTAATTGAAACCCAAACAATTTTTGTCCAAATAAAAAATATTTTCATTGAGAATGTGATGGGAAATATTATTGCAGTTACTCAACTTTGGTACAAGATGTTTTACAATCTGTGTGCAAAACTGAAGAGTCGTTAAGAAGATTGAAAAACAGGAATTTATCAATTAATGATGAATCATCTGTAAATAATTCCACAGAAACAATGTCTGATGAAATGAAAATTCGAGAACAAATCAAATTGGATATAAAATACTTCATAACAAAGGTAAGTTAAATATGAAAGTTTCTTGGAAATAAGTTTGTGCAATTACATAACTAGAATTTATTATAGAAACAGAATGTGAAATAACAAGAACTAAAAATTCTTCCTAAACTGCTGAATACTGAGGTCAACAATTTTTATCACGATATTAATATTACACTAATTACACACCTAATGATAGACTCCTACCTAGGTTAATGATTCATTAAATTTCTGCTATTAATGCTTTAGCAATTATTTGAATAACATTGAATCTATAATTACAGTTAACTCCAGTCACTATGCCCACTACAAGGGATACTTTGGACAAGTTGAACCAGACTTTATAGTGAAACTTGCATTCAGTTCATTCATATTCTAGTTAATTTTGTTAATAGGAATGAAAAATATAATGTTCACTTTGATAGGAATAATTATCAAAATAAGGCAAACATGTTTGAAAAATAATTGTTTTATTTCAACAAGGTCATTCTAAGAATGGACATAAATTGAAATAGCATTTTAATCATGGTAATCAAAACTCTATTTAACCACAATAAATCATAATGTTTTTCGTTTAGCTAGAGCGAATAAAAATGTGTTGCGGCTGAAGACTGAAGTTCAATCTGACCCATTTTGAACTGTAATCTTTGTAACCATTTTAACAGTAATACATTATTCAAGTTTACTTTCGTTTTTTCTGGATAACTGTTATCCGATTGCGTAGTTGGAGGGAAGTTCCTGCAGTATTGAAGTCTGACTTGAAGGTGACCTGGCAGCTATAATCAAATGTATATTAAAGATTAAGTTGATTCTATACAAAATTATTTCAAAATCAGTAGGTAACGCCAAAGAAAAAAGGTTTGCAAAATATTCGTAATTTCCAAATATAGTATTTCTAAGTAAACCTTTTTATTTTAAATAAAACTTATAATTTATTTCGTTGTGTTTTGTTAGGTAAGGGTGGTACAAATTCGCCATTAATTATATCATTGTACAAAAGTTACTCACTTGAATTTGATTTGAGCAGAGTACTGGAGTCCATAATGGCAAAAGTTTTCCGACAAATGTGGACTGGCATTCAAGTAAAGCTTCGATCATACTGAGAAAATGTAAACTCACAATTTCACTCAGCTGAAATAAGAATATTATTAGATGTATTTTATTTTATTTCAATCGGACTTACCATTTTGGATTGTTGAACAAGTTGCAATATGTATGGCGTGACTTTCGCCCAAAAATCAAAGAGAATATTCATAGTCACTGTATAAGCTTCTGTTACCGGAAGATGATTACTTAAGCCTTGTTCTAAATAAACTGTCCATAACTGAAAATAATCACAGTGTATATCAAAGTCATAGTGTATTTTCTAATGAATATTTCTTACCTGACATAATATAAATGTGTGAAACAGAGATGACATGTGTAATATTGAAGCTTTTGGCTGCTCTGCAAAACCTATCATAATAACTTGAATATGATCCGCAATTTGGCAGGACGCTTCTTGCGGGATTGGTTGGCTCATGGTAATATTTGTTCCTTGCAATGCAGTGTGAGTTAGTGATCCTAATAGAATCCAAGATAGAAGTCTTATGTGACCGATACATTCTATGAACTCTCTTGGACTGGAAAACAATATCGAATAAAGTCAGTTGAAGAATACAGATATGATTTTTAAACAAAATATAGTATGATTTGTAATAATTTTAGGGCATTTATAGTTTTACATTTCATATAATTGACGAATCCGAATTAAAAAGCCACAGAGAACCATAGAATTATAAAATTTATGTCAGAAATACTGAAAAAATGAAAGTTATATCTAAGTTTTATATATATATATATATATATATATATATATATATATATATATATATATATATATATATATATATATATATATATATATAAATTTTTGGTACCATACCTAATTACAACACAGATATAATGGATTAATAGGAAATTACCTTTGCTGCGAAGTTGTCGTGCTATATAACCAAGGAAAATATTTAGTTACTGCTCTGTTATCTCTACCATTCCCTTTAGTTATTTCAAGAGCTAAATATTGGGCTACATTACATTTGATGATCCCTCCTATCGTATCTTCGTTTAGTCCAACACTCAGTCCTTTACAGTAACTCTGAAAGGTTTATTGGTTCTTAGTTATCATCAACTCGGTGTATGTATTTGAGTTAATAATTGGATGCATGCATAAAAACAAATCTGTAACTTAGTGAACATTTGATCAGTTGTGAGTTAAACATTTGACAATTTGAGTACAACATTGGAGAAAAATATCTAATTATGGTATATTATTTTCACAAACATGAACACGGTCATAAATGAGTTAATAGGTTATACCTTCATTTTGGCTATTGTATGGAAATCTGTTAGAAATTCTAATATTTCTGTTAAATGCAATCTCATGCATTCTGTTATGCCTGTTGTGCAAGTTGGTATATATTCCAGACCACAAGTATTCCAATCTTTCATAGCAACATTTGAAGGAATTGATCCACCAATGTCCTAAAAGAACTTTCATTTTCGAGTTTCGAAAAGTTTCGTGATGAATAACATACCTGAAGTATCAAATTAATCAGCATCAGAAGATTAGAATCCGGAATTGTGGTCTTGAATTTCAAGGCTTGTACTAATTCATAAACCACCATACGACTTAGGATGAGCTTGTCACGTTCCTAAAACAAAACTTACTGTCTTTGAATATTTTTTATATAGATTTGTATATTTCACCTTTGTGAAAGCTCTATTGCATAAATAACATATTTCTACAAGGCAACTGTATCTCAAGAGGTGATTTTGAATTGCGTGACTCAATACTTTCGAAAATGGATCAAGTATTCCCTGAAACAAAGAAATATCAGCATCTCAATGTTTTAATGACTGAGATTGAATTCTCGCCTAACTCTTGATGAAACATAATTAAATATTAATTGAATTAAACTCTTGGCTTAATATTTTACGATTATATTTAACAACATGTTGACAAATCTTCAGTCTTGAGAATGAGCTCACGCTCGAAACATGTTGACAAATTCATGTTGTTAAATATAATCGTGAAACATTAAACTAACAGTTTAATTTAATTAATAACTCAATGTTTTAACTGTCATAAGAATTTGGTAAATTCCATTTATATTGAAATTTAGTACTCAACCGAAATTAAAAAAAAGATTTTGTAAATAAAGATTAAAAGTTTGGAAATTCGTGTAATATTTTCATCATAATTCCGTCGCTTTGTGGTTTATGGAATTTCAATACTCACTCTGTATTGCGTAATTATTGGTATTTTGAACACTGAGATTATTATTTTGAGCAAAGGGGAAATGTCGTCTAGCATATTAAGAATCAGTAGTATTCTCCTGAAAAGAGTTTCTAACTGTTGTAAAACAGAACTCCACATTGGCATACTAGGTCCCAAAGTGGCTTCTAATGGCAAACAATTCAGATAAGACGATATATTTTGTAATACAGTTGGAAGTGTATCAATAGGTAGCGCTTTTTTGGAATTCAGTGTCTGAAATAATGAAATATTGAGGTTGTTAGAAGGATTTCTTTATGTAGCATACCTCGAGAAGCAGTTGTAATGGTGCAATCGGATTTAATTCGTTGAAATCTATTAAAGCCTGTATCACACTTTTGAAAAATTGTATGCGTATAGTTTCAGTTGCCCTGGTCTGAAACATTTGTACAAATATACCGTTGGGTGCCAGTTGGTGTAAGACGCATCTCAGAAACTGATGAGCTACACTAATTGCTCCCCCAGGTAAGTGAATATTGCTTTCACATTGCCATGGATACATTGGATTCATAGCTACCCTGAAAAGGGATGACATCCATAAATTGGTTAATATCCTAGGACTATGTAGCCTGAATAAAAATTGAGATAATCGAATAAGCAAGTTTATCAGTTACCTTTAAAACATTCTGGCTGAAATTAGTAAATGAAATAATAATAGTAGTTGTTTGAATTTGGTACCCCACCTTGCTACTATGCTAAGTATGTCTGGAAGAAGCGGGGCGGCTAGTGAAGGTTCTCGATGTATAAAAGTTCCTAAAATTACTATACAAAGTCCGATTTCCTCATCGCTATATTCTTCCCTTATAGCCCCACATTCAGGACATCTTTCACTGACACATTCTTCATTGATTCTGGATGAACTTCTCTTCAAATCTTGACCTTCTGGCGCAGGAGACAGTTGAGGACTCAACCACGATCCCGGTTTCTTAGGATTACACGATGAATATGATCCCATGGTAAATGGTCCCGCTTTCCTCATACGTTGACGTTGATTGGCCAAATTTTCTCCTTTAATAAAGTTTAATAATCATGCTAACCTTCCAAATTAATCTTTATGGTACTTACTATGGTTATCTAATCTGTTAGTTTTGCAGAGTCGCCCTATATCATTTTGATCGAGTTGATTTGGAGGACTTTCTAAAGCTACTTGTTTGATCAATCTCCTCGGGCTGTGTGTTATGAAGATATGTTCTTGATCTTTTTGTTTCTTAGATGAAGATTCATTTTTTGAATCGGCTCTAACGGAATTTGGATTTAGGTCCAAAGCTTGACGAACTTTTTCTACAAAATGGGAAATGTCCTTAGTATGTTGACCAATCGGTAGAAGTCTTTCCTGACTTGGTATTTCCAGTTGTGACTCCAGAGTAAGCGTGAAAGTTTTTTCTGAAAAGCACATTAGAATTGAAATTGATTATTCTTTCTATTTTAAAAATTCATGTGATTTTATATAGTATATAACACCATAATTTGCAATAAAGAGTTTCAGCTAATAATTATTTCCATTCATAAGTTGCTATTATAACTTAATGACTTGCTTTCATAAGTCGGGTTGAAATCTTTGTCTAGTGAATTTTGAAGTATATACTATATTCTCATTGTCTATTATTCATTATAATTACTTCTTTTATTGATAATCATTTTTTAAACGTTTGCATTATATCATTAGGTGTTAATACTGTATATATATATATATATATATATATATATATATATATATATATATATATATATATATATATATATGATATTTCCTGTAACTGGGTCTTTTACCTGTAGGAAAATAAAGACTTATTGTTATTATTATTATAACTGAAACAGCTAAAGTTGTTTCTTTACTGAAATCAATCCAACATTAAATATTGCCACATGGATAAAATATATGCTAAATATAATTTGAACATTGAAAGCATTTGAAGACTCTATTACCTGTTGGTCTGGATGATCCTATGGGCAAAAGTCTTTCCAAGGACGGTGTTGATAATGGTTCTTGATTATTTTTAAAAGAATCATCACAGTCAGATACCGGTGTACATACAGGAGTAATACTAGGCTCTATGATCTTTTTGTTTCTTCCTATAGGTGACGGTCTAATTTGCTTATTGGAATCTGTTGAATTGGACGCTTGTCGATGGAAATCAGCTATTCTCTTAGCTTGGTTGTTAACTATTTGTGAATTTACAGTCTGGATTTTATTGCAATTTTTGATAGCTTTACTAGGGTCATCAATATCTTCTTGTTTGCTGTTCCTCATTGTACAAGAGGTAGGCGAATCGGAATCTTCTCCTATAATCCAAGTCGGCCTCGTAAAATGCGACTTAAGAGAATTAATGACTATGTTTTTCTTGGGAGATTGGCTTTCTCCTTGATCTTGCAGCTTTGTA
This sequence comes from Henosepilachna vigintioctopunctata, assembly GCA_030704895.1. Lineage (NCBI taxonomy): Eukaryota > Metazoa > Arthropoda > Insecta > Coleoptera > Coccinellidae > Henosepilachna > Henosepilachna vigintioctopunctata. The sequence continues at coordinate 4,863,043 of JARQZJ010000122.1, read as the reverse complement.
TTCATATATATTTTTGATGTTCTCCCACAAGACATATCTTCTGCAACTTCTTCAAAAGAGTCCTGAACACTTCCATGAAGTGTGCTGTCAGATTGGTCACTCTCTGGTATTGTAATCAATTCCGATTCCGTGTCATCATCATTGATTTCCATAATTCTTTTCTCAACTCTCTCGCATTTCTTTTCTAAAGTATTGGCACAACTAATTAAATTATCATTTAATTTTTCAACCTTAATACTCACCGATTTGAATACACTGAACTGCTTCCTCCCAATGTGTTTCCATACTGGTTGTTGAAGATGGTTTAGCATAAATGACTTGAGTTTTAGACCCTTTAGAACCCAAAGAAACCTGCACAGACTGCCCATCTGAAGAATACATAGGTGACAGAGGTGGGGTAGCTCTTTCCCCATGGTCATTTTCTGTTCCCAAAGACGGCTGGCTAACATCTATAGTTTAAAAAAATGGTTAGGTTAGGTTGCATGAAAAATGGCAGTTCTAAGAGTATTAATAGTTTAATTTTTTTTTACCTCTCGATCTCGAAGGTGGAGCTCCCATAATTATTGTTGCAGCAATTCTCCGACAGTGATGATGTTGGGAATCCAAAGTATTCAATACTATTTTTATTAGTGAAACTAGATGCATGCAATAGGGCTGTTGATTATACTGATACTGAAAATGTTGTTATTAAAAGCAGTCAATTTATTATATGATTAGTTATTAAATTAAATTTGTTCTAAATGGAGATTAGTTGGAAAACTCACCTTATATAGCATAACAACCAATGACATCAACCAGTGCTTTCTGAAATGTGGAGCCAGTGCCCATAAACTGTAAGAAGGTTGTTGAAACTCGATAGTGTTCGGAATGTAGTATGGTGAAGGGGCATATTGCAATAAAATTAGACATGTAGGGAGAAGCAAACGACCCATCATATGATTTTGGTCTAAAACTTGTGGTAAATTAGAAATGAAAACTGTGAACGCTGGCGATGATCTTAAGCGGTGTGGAGATAGGTATATGCCCCGATCATTTTGACTGTATCCAAGTAATAAATATAAGTGACGTAGAACAATTCCTTGTATCTTTGCAAGGTACTTTTCTTCTGACGGATAAGCCTGGTCGGATCTTGAAAGGAATTGCATTAAGAGAAATACCAATAAATGCATCGTTTCCTTGTCAGTTTCTTCTAAATCTATCACCCTCTGCAAGAATGTTAAAAGGTTTTGGTCATCTACTACGTTGAGAGAATGCATATGGCCATCTAAAATACGAAAACATAGTTGTAATGTGACCTGATAAGGATGTTCATTTATTTAATGGACTCTAAAAGGCTTTAATAACGCTACATAGGTTTATGCATATCTTGAGATATTTACAATCCAATAATCTTAGTTCTAGGTAAAACTTTTTTATTTGTTCGTACTTGAATGGTTTCCTCTTTGGAGGTAATCGCATTGTTGCAAGATAGAATTTATATCAAATATATTTATGGTAGCCAATGTATCAGTATGAAAGAATGCACCCTACATTTTTTCGACCGAATCACTTCATTGTCATGTTTTTTTTTATAGAAAACACTGAAGAAACTCTTTTTCGTTCAATGGATTTTTTTTCATTTCTCATTTGAACTTTTTCATGCATTCAAATACAATCCATATTTAAAGCCAGCTTATTCTAAGGCAGTCAAGTCAACTCAATAAGCCAAGGCCAAAATGTGAGCCTGTTTTGAACGATAAGCTTTGCTTCAATAATATGTGTTCAGAGAAAAACGGTAGTTACCGAATAAATCATCTGTTATGTCATATATTGACTTAAATGGAATAGCCAGAGCTTGTTGAGTAAATGTAGTCCTAATTTAAAAGTTTAAGGATGTAGGAAGTTCGGCATAGAAGCAACCAACCTGACGAAGGTCATTTTCTTGTTTGGACAAAAACTAAATGAAAGTCCCAAGATTATAGAACCAGATTTAGATAATCTAACATGGTCTAGGTTTCATTGAAATGTTAGAGTCGTACTCTAACATTTCTAATATAATCATCATACTGGAGGACCTTAGAAGATGACACAATTGATGAACTACGTCTTGGTGTAGTATAACTATGGACCAAAAATCTTCGAAATGGTTCACATTTCAAAAAAGTTAGGTTTTATTCATCGTAGATGGTATGCCCTCAAAAAGTAATTGGGCATGTAATAAAGAGAATTTGTACGCACATTTTTCACTTGGTAAGGTGGGGAGGTGCCTCTGTTGAAGTGCACAACAATTTGAAATTCTCAAAAACTCTATGATATCAGTTGATAGTGGGAAATAATACTCAGCTAAAAGATTCTTTGAACACATTTACTGATTCTAAATCTTTTACATAAACATGGAAGACCTCTAGAAGAACTGTTGTAGTAAAAGTGTTGTCACTGCCAAAATGCATTTTCCTGGCATACAACATTAATTCAAGTTGCAATCTGAATATATGCAGATATTCAAAAAATCAATTAACCAAAATTAATGAATGAGTTGATTCGGTTAGCTATCTTAGACATTACATTTGCACATGTTAATTTTGGAAAAATGGCAGAAGATCTTCCAACAATGAAGAAGAGGATCTATAGTATTGGATTTATTTAACATCACTGAGAAACAAGACCTCTGATAAATAAAGATATTTCCCCCAAATAATTCGTGTTGTCTTTGTTAGGTCGGATACTTCTGAGACTACTTCGTACTGGTGAGAAAACCGCAAATCTCGTCGCATACGTCCAGGTTATATCCAAGAAGAGTCAGTTAACAATTATTTCACATACATGCTGCTACCTTAGCAAGACACTACACCTAAATCTACCTGGAATGCTGTTACTAGTAGCTATAAACTGACCGAGTCCGAATCTAGAACTTTTCCTCTTTAGAATTGGTGCTGAATATTGTCGATTGTATATCTTTTCTTTCGTTTCTGAAACAACTGTCACAATATTCTCTGAAATTCTCAGTGTTCAAATGCGAAAGAAGTCTCAAGAATAAATGATTCAACTTCAAACCAGTGTTACCAACCTTTCCATTTATAAATTCTAATCGAAAGTTATAATGATGTATAAAGATTGAAATATATTTTCGAAAATATTCAGTTTTGACAGCAGTAGATATTAAATCTAAGTATTTTCTAATGGTCTACTGCTATGAAATTGAAGACTTTACGTTTATAAGACTGTAAACTAATATTTAATGGGCTCTCTGAACTGAAGATGTTAGTCTCAAGTTATGTGTTTTTCGTTTTCTTGTCGAAAACTACACGTAAAAAACGGCTTGAGCTGGCGGGTGATTGGAATTGAATTGAAAATAAATGGGTTCATTTGGTATTGCTGAATTTCAATCAGATCTTTCTTTTATAAAAAATACGATAAAAGGGGATTATATATGGATATCAGTTTTTCATGAAGAATTTTTCAGCTGAAATGTTTCCTCTTCAAGCATTTAATTTTGCGAAAAACGAATATATTTTCAATGCTCTACAGACGCAAGTTTAAAAATGTGAAAATTCTCCCCAAAACAGTAGAATTGGGAAAAAAGTAAAACTACTCCAAAAAAATTTCCTAACATTCACAATTTTTCAGAATTTTAAGTGGGTAACTGCTATAAAAATCACGAAAGCTTTGAGTTTTCAGAAAACATATGCTAGGGCAAAAACACGAAAACCCAAATTGTAATTTATTTTTCCGTCACAAAACTACTATTCAGAATGATTTAGAAATGCGCAAAGCTTCAAAAGTCGGGAAAAACTAGATCATTTCTACATGCAATGCGTAAGTTGGAGAAAATTCCGACAACCCTAAAGGCATTTTTCTAACACCTAAAAAAATTGCATAAAATTTTTCAACTTAATTTCAACGGAATGTGGAGGTGAGCAAAAATTTAAATAATTATGTTCATTCCCTCCTCCACATTGTCTAAAAAGCCAAATTTCAGATACGTTGTTCACATCTGCAAAAAAATTTGGGAAATTTTTGTACTTGTGGGTTTCCGCTACTTTTTCCACAAATGTCATGCACAAACTTTCAATGATTTTATCTCCACCACCTTTGCCTACAAAATATCTCTAATACTGATTAATACGAATCAAATATAAACGGTAATCTTACTCTTTTACTTGAATTCAAATCCGGGCTTATTATACCAAGCAACGGGGAACAACTGATAAGGGACTTTTAACATTATTCATTTCAGCAAACCGACTGTCATTGGAAGAAAGGTACTTCATACTTTATTTTTGTTATAATTTGGACAAGCAAATACCAATAATAAATTTTTTATTGACGGTTAATACCGAAAAATCACTTTTTTTTAGTTTTTTATTTATCACATTAAAAATGATTATGAAAACTCAATGACATCAATAGAGATATTTTAGGCGATTCAATAACGAACAAAATGAGCCGTCGCTCGACCCGATCGAATCATTTGAAGGGGAGAAAATTTGGATAAAACGGAAATTTATTGCTTATTTAACTAATTAATTACTTCGTTGATTTTTATCTTACCTGGCTGCGATTTGGTGGAAAAGTAACAATCTTGGCAATATTCAAGTTGGAAAAAAATGGATAATGGTGGCATAATAATTTTTTGCGTAATTGGCGGTTCCAATAAATCAATGCGCTTAATTGAAAAATGTCTGGATGCCACTCGAATCGTCCAATTTGGTTTGTTAAAACGGATTTCGAAAATATAAGCAAAGTACAGCAAAATGTATATCTTGAATTTTTGAAAAAATATTGCAAAATACACGAAAAAAAGGTGTAAACATGACTTCCAACGGCCAAGCGCTCGTAAAGGACATATTGGAAGGGGGTCTTGGACAATAGGAGAGGCAAGTATTACTATATATACTTGCCCCTATTATACCTATATAAGGTATAAAAATAATTACCGTTTACATTCGATTTACCCTCGTACATATATAATACGACTTGAAAAATTTTAATATTTCATAGGCCAGGAAGATAATGAAATATATTCTGAAGTATATAAATGGCAACTTGATGCAACTTTGTAAATATTATTGACGTAATATAGACGATAAGAAAAATAGGTCCGATATTGTAATTCGTGTCTATTTATTGCATATGAACAAAAAAATTCATAGACTGCTCTGATCAATAAAGAGCGAAATAGTAATACCTGGAAAAAATGAAGGTCGTGACATGACAACAGAGAAAAGAGGATGCTCAGAACGCAGACATTGCGCAATTTTTAGATGACCGACAGTGATCGAATGGAAAATATGATAAAATTGAAATACTTCAAAAATTCGTTCGAAATAATGATTAATGTGTATAAAAATATAAATTATTGAAGACAATTTGCAAGTGAATACAAATTACTGTAAGTTTATCGTAAAACAAACTTTGTAATCAATTTTTATTGTATCTTGTAAATAGGGGGACACATGTTATAATTATAGTTAATTATAATTTATACTTAATAATAATTTCATTCGTGTTATTGTTTATATAATTTTCTACAATTTATATAAGAACATATTTTTTTAAAATTGATTGAATAGAGGCAAAATAAATATGAAAATATAAATTGGAAGTTATATATTTCAGAATATTTGTCTATCGGGTTATTTGATTCATTTACTGGAAGGGAATATATATATATATATATATATATATATATATATATATATATATATATATATATATATTTTGAAAGTTTTTAAACAGCATTAACAGGCTTTTTAATATGAAAAAGTTTATTTCTGTTGACGTTTCGTTGTTATATTACAACTTTGTCAAAACTAATAAAAAAAAATATATAATTAAAAAGTTGTAATATAACAACGAAACGTCAACAGAAATAAACTTTTTCATATTAAAAAGCCTGTTAATGCTAAAAACTTTCAAAATAAATACCTCAAACAGGCAATAAATCAATTTCAAGATATATATATATATATATATATATATATATATATATATATATATATATATATATATATATATATATATATATATATATGTGTGTGTGTGTGTGTGTGTGTGTAGACCAAGTAATTTTATTAATGGGGGCATTATTTTTAATGTCTGGGAGTTATGAATAACAGCTGGCAATATCGTACCAAGTGATTAGTTATTCAAATTTGTTCATTTATCATATTGTCTGGTTATTTTGAATACTACGTGACCATTGGGCAATTTGATAGGGACTTGCCGAAGAAGTCATCTTAGTGGTCAACAATTGGAAACGAACATCACAATTGTTTAATAAAATTGTGTTGATCTAGGAAACAGTGTTTTCTTCATCTTTTTAATTTTTAAATGGATTTATGTCGAGTAACGGCCGGTGACACTGTAGGAACCCGAGTTATAAGTGTTAATGGAGCTCCTAGCTGAAAACTACAGGATTAATACCCTGAAGTCCTTGCTTCATATCGTTATCATTGAATTGTCATCTTTTATTGGTCATTTTTCATAATGCCCGGGCATTATGTATAATGACCCATTTATCACTTGGTCCATAACATATGAAACGTATGTGTGAATATAAGAAACCTCTGAAGATTTGAAATATCGCGATCAAGTTAAGAAATGAATTTAAGAAGCACAATGACCTAAGTGAAGAAAGTCCTTCTGTCATAAGGAAACCTCCTGATGAAAGGTGGTAGCAAAGTTGCTTGTAGTCAAATCATTCCTCAAAACTCTGTGTAACGTATCTGAATAGGTATCAAATGGATACTTAACTATGTAGCTGATATGTCTTTGCGTTTTAGTTTGCAGTGTAACGTGTTGTGAATATTGAAACAAACAATACGACTGCCATGTTTACCTACCTTTGTTTTCCTGTCTCGTGATTATAGATGCTGGGGCTGACATTGTACGTTTATAAGGCCATTTAGTGCCGAAACTGGCACTCAGAGTTTTAACAGAACTAGTTGCACTTCCATTAGATTGTGATAAGGCATCGTGTGCTCTCTGTAATTTTCGAATAAACGTTTCACTATTTACGTCCGAATTTCTTAAATCTGAAAAGGAAATGGAAATTAATATGCTCCAAAATGATCGATATGATTTTTTTTCGTATTCCTTACCTCTTAAGTATGAAATATCACCGGATTTTTCTAAGTTCACTTGGGCTTCTAAAAACAAGGTGTCGAAACGATTCAAAAAAAATTCCCACGTCAAAATTTTCCGTTCGCTTAATGAATTATGAAGTTGATATAGGGATTGTAACACCATTGGTCTGTCGATAATCACAGTATCAAATTGAGTTTCTAAACATATTATCAACGACTGAAAAAATGAAAAATTTTCATTGAAAAATTTCAACAATCATCAGGTTTATTTGTAAGAAACATTTTGATGTAAAACAACCACTATCGGGGTTTCAAACAAATTCGGATCATTTTAATATTTAGAAAAGCTTTAAACTAAAGATATGTGCGGTATAAAGATAGCCCCAAAAGTATCCGACCTTACATTCAAACAACAGGATGTTATCTGAAAATAATCGGGATATTATAATAACAATTCTGTGATTGTGTCCTTAACCATATCCTTTCGGCCAATTTTAGTGTATGGACTGACTTCAGAAAGCCTACAAGAAAATGTCTATCGGCATCAAGTCGAGCAAGTTTGGTGGCCAATTGATGTAACTTCCTCACCAGCTAACCCCGAATTGTGGACCTGATCCAGAGGGTGGAGGATTACAAACCAGACACCCAATGCTTATGGCAGTTTCAGAGAGCATGAAATCTTTATATATGTTTGAAAGAAATTCACTTTCTTCAAGTATTCATTTCATTCTAAAACTCCTGGTTGGTTTTCCAACGTACTTATGGTTCATTTCCAGAAGCAGAAAATATGATTAGTACATGAAAAATATCCGAACGACCTGATTTTTGTCGGAAGCAAATTTGTCAGAGATCTAGTATCTGGCATTAATGAAAGGTCAAGGTTATTCAGCCTGTTACATCTATGCAAACATGAATGGTAAGAAGCGCTTCCTGATGTAGCTTCAAGAATATACTGCACATCACCATGGGCATCTTCAAGAAGTGAGTAAAGCTTCAGCAGCTTTGAATGATTGAAACTCATCATTCATTCAACGACCACCCAGAGCGTCTATCTGATTTCGCAGTGCTAACCTTCTTGAGACGGGTTTTGATGAGGTGTAAGATTCTAGCAAGATATAAAATGATACTAAGAAGGAAGATTGTCTTGATTATGTTTGCTGGTATTTTTTATATACAAACTTTTATGTGGGATGAATGAAAATTGTGAGTCAGTAATTAATAAATTCATTACAAGTTTTCATTGTTCTTATCGCAAGTAATCCCACCCATTATACATCTGAGTGTTTTTTCAATTATTCAACTGATACGCAGCTATAGAGGGTGCGACTAATAAAATTCTACGTTTCTGAATTTCATCATGCCTACTGTCTTTCCAGATTTAGAAAGACTTTCCAAGTCTACCTTAAAATTGACAAATTGGTCTTGGATAAAAATTGCACACATGCTATTGGACATGTTTTGTAGAAAGAATAAATCGGAGGTTATGTAGAAATCAAACAAAATTACGGAATGCTTTGGTTTCTCTAGTTTGTCGGATACTTTAGGGTTGCAGAGGAATATGAAGTGTATTCTTAGGTGACTTACTTTTATTGCAGTATCATGAATAGTACCTAAATACAAGGTAGCTCTTTGAGCAACATAGATATTAGGGTCATCCATGCTTGATATAAGATAACAAAATGCGTTAGCTAAAGCGGCTTGAAGCGGTAAAATATTTCGTAAAGGTGTTGAATCCATGAAACGGGCAATCACAGTAACTCTTTCAACTGCTGTGAATCTCACACACCAGTCTGAACAGTGGAAATCTTCTTGAATCAATCGCCAGAACACGTCCGATCCAGCCGGCAATGTTATACAATGTAACAGTAAAGGCACTACTTCTTGGCAAATGTGGGAGTATTCCGAATTGCATAACTCCCACAAGCTGAAAACATTTATTCAACAATTTATGATTACTAGTTTTAAATACCGACAAGTGTTGTTCTGGTCCGTGTCTGAGGGCATTGGGTGATTGATATTCCTTCCTAACATTTTGCTAACACAGTTTGAGCCATCTACTTCCAGGTTTGGAGATGGAACAAACTCTTGAGGAGCTTGCTAATCGTGCTAACACTATTGGTGAGCTTCTCCCGAGTTTGATCCATCTACTTCCAGGTTTGGAGATGGAACGAACTCTTGAGGAGCTTGCCAATCGTGCTAACACTATTGGTGAGCTTCTCCCGAGTTTGATCCATCTACTTCCAGGTTTGGAGATGGAACGAACTCTTGAGGAGCTTGCCAATCGTGCTAACACTATTGGTGAGCTTCTCCCGAGTTTGATCCATCTACTTCCAGGTTTGGAGATGGAACGAACTGTGGAGAACCTTGCTAATCGTGCTAACACTATTGGTGAGCTTCTCCAGAGTTTGATTCATCTACTTCCAGGTTTGGAGATGGAACAAACTCTTGAGGAGCTTGCCAATCGTGCTAACACTATTGGTGAGCTTCTCCCGAGTTTGATCCATCTACTTCCAGGTTTGGAGATGGAACGAACTGTGGAGAACCTTGCTAATCGTGCTAACACTATTGGTGAGCTTCTCCAGAGTTTGATTCATCTACTTCCAGGTTTGGAGATGGAACAAACTCTTGAGGAGCTTGCTAATCGTGCTAACACTATTGGTGAGCTTCTCCCGAGTTTGATCCATCTACTTCCAGGTTTGGAGATGGAACGAACTGTGGAGAACCTTGCTAATCGTGTGAACACTATTGGTGAGCTTCTACAGAGTTTGATTCATCTACTTCCAGGTTTGGAGATGGAACGAACTCTTGAGGAGCTTGCCAATCGTGCTAACACTATTGGTGAGCTTCTCCCGAGTTTGATCCATCTACTTCCAGGTTTGGAGATGGAACGAACTGTGGAGAACCTTGCTAATCGTGCTAACACTATTGGTGAGCTTCTCCAGAGTTTGATTCATCTACTTCCAGGTTTGGAGATGGAACAAACTCTTGAGGAGCTTGCCAATCGTGCTAACACTATTGGTGAGGTTCTCCCGAGTTTGATCCATCTACTTCCAGGTTTGGAGATGGAACGAACTGTGGAGAACCTTGCTAATCGTGCTAACACTATTGGTGAGCTTCTCCAGAGTTTGATTCATCTACTTCCAGGTTTGGAGATGGAACAAACTCTTGAGGAGCTTGCTAATCGTGCTAACACTATTGGTGAGCTTCTCCCGAGTTTGATCCATCTACTTCCAGGTTTGGAGATGGAACGAACTGTGGAGAACCTTGCTAATCGTGTGAACACTATTGGTGAGCTTCTCCAGAGTTTGATTCATCTACTTCCAGGTTTGGAAATGGAACGAACTCTTGAGGAGCTTGCCAATCGTGCTAACACTATTGGTGAGCTTCTCCCGAGTTTGATCCATCTACTTCCAGGTTTGGAGATGGAACGAACTGTGGAGAACCTTGCTAATCGTGCTAACACTATTGGTGAGCTTCTCCAGAGTTTGATTCATCTACTTCCAGGTTTGGAGATGGAACGAACTCTTGAGGAGCTTGCCAATCGTGCTAACACTATTGGTGAGCTTCTCCCGAGTTTGATCCATCTACTTCCAGGTTTGGAGATGGAACGAACTGTGGAGAACCTTGCTAATCGTGTGAACACTATTGGTGAGCTTCTCCAGAGTTTGATTCATCTACTTCCAGGTTTGGAAATGGAACGAACTCTTGAGGAGCTTGCCAATCGTGCTAACACTATTGGTGAGCTTCTCCCGAGTTTGATCCATCTACTTCCAGGTTTGGAGATGGAACGAACTGTGGAGAACCTTGCTAATCGTGTGAACACTATTGGTGAGCTTCTACAGAGTTTGATTCATCTACTTCCAGGTTTGGAGATGGAACGAACTCTTGAGGAGCTTGCCAATCGTGCTAACACTATTGGTGAGCTTCTCCCGAGTTTGATCCATCTACTTCCAGGTTTGGAGATGGGACGAACTCTGGAGAACCTTGCTAATCGTGTGAACACTATTGGTGAGCTTCTCCAGAGTTTGATCCATCTACTTCCAGGTTTGGAGATGGAACGAACTCTTGAGGAGCTTGCCAATAGTGCTAGCAAAATGTTATGAATGAATGTCTACCGTCAATGGCCTATATATCCAAACCAGGACAATACTATTTCACAACTGTCCCCAAAATATGATCCATTTGTTGCAATACTTACTTCTTTATTAGTGAATTCTCTTGGCACCAAATGAAAAATCCCCTGTGCTCCTTGGATGCTTTAGTACATGCATCACCATGCAAAATTAAAATATTCAAACATTGTAACATGTAATACATGATATCAGACTTATCTACTTTTGGCAACTCCTGGAAGTGAAAATAATGAGTAAGTATTATTTACTTTTCAATATAATCGTAAATACATGCCAGTAAAGTCATCCATCTTATTTTATTACTAACTTAATAGGTTAGTTCCACAAAAATTGTGACATTTGTTGCATTTGACTTGGATAACCTTTACGTAACACATTTGAAAATCTGCTATGAGAGGGAGACACGTTCATTTATTAACGTTTGATAACTATTTTATAGCGCATACCTGAAGTAGTTGATGTATATATTGCAGAGGATATGGCAAGTCCTCAAAATTGAATTTGAACTTTCCTATCGACGTTTGCCAAAAATTATCAAATTCGTCGTTGGAATCTTGTTCAATGGGCTCATCATTTTCACCTATTACTTGAGGTTTTGCCACTTGCACTGTCGCTGTTGCTGAAAGGCAAGGTATCTTAATAGAATTCATAAAATTAAGTACCTGTCTATTGAAAAAAAAACAATGTTCAAAATATTAAATGACAAGCAACGCGAAGTAACTGAGGAGATTGAGACTCAGGACATATTCTATGATGAATCCATTTATTAATGTTTTTTTTCGACACTTACCAACATCCGTTTCAGATAGTGTAATTGCTCTTGCTACAGCTGAAACAACCTTCTCAGCAGGAATTACAGCTGCTAAGTCCAGCTGTTCAGATACAGTTTCCACTGTTGCTGTCATAATCTGAAAGCAGGTTAGGTTTAGGGGTGACTGAAAATAGATATATAAGTTTTATAAAATATGAAAAAAAGCATACAGAACACACGTGGGGCATGTGTACTAGTACTCCACCAACTGAGTGTATTTCTGGCATCGGCATGTTTAAAACCACGTCAGACTTCTCTTTCTTATCACTCTCTGGAGGACTTTTCCTGTTGGGTGGCTCTTCTAGACATTCTTCCAACGGAGGCTGAAATAAGTATTTCAAACAATTACAACAATAAATAAGGTTGTTTGAGTAAAATATTCAAATTTTGACCACCAAATATTATAAGCATAATATTAACTTACTTGTCAGTTTGGGATTTGAGCATATAAAGGGTGTTTTGTTTAGAGGTATAGAACTTTAAATTGCAATAAAACAACGATGGATCATTCGATTGACAAGAATTTTTTTTTATTCGAAAAATAATCTTGTGGCATTACATTTTGAATATGATTTCTGGCATATGACCGCCACGGCTGGCTCGGATGTAGTCCAATCTGGACGTTCAATTTTCGATGACTTTTTCTAACATTTGTGGCCGTATATCGGCAATAACACTGCGAATATTGTCTTCCAAACGGTCAAGCGTTTGTGGCTTATCCGCATAGACCAATGACTTTACATGGCTCCACAGAAAGTAGTCTAGCGGTGTTAAATCACAAGATCTTGGAGGCCAATTCACATGTCCAAATTGTGAAATAAGGCGGTCACCGAACGTGTCTTTCAATAAATCGATTGTGACACAAGCTGTGTGACCACATTGTTGAAAACACTGCTCCTGGACATCATGGTTGTTCAATTCAGGAATGAAAAAGTTAGTAATCATGGCTCTATACCGATCACCATTGACTGTAACGTTCTGGCCATCATCGTTTTTGAAGAAGTACTGACCAGTGATTCCACCAGCCCACAAAGCGCACCAGTCAGTTTTTCTGGATGTAACGGTGTTTTGACATTCACTTGAGGATTATCTTCACTCCAAATGCGGCAGTTTTGTTTGTTGACGTAGCCATTCAACCAGAAGTGCGCTTCATTTTGTCGACGATAAAATGGACGTAGTGCGCGATACGTATTCCGCACAGAACCATTATTTTCGAAATAAAATTTCAATATTTGCAAGCGTTGTTCATGCGTGTATCATGCAAACCAAACTGAGAATAAATCACTTCTCAGCTGTTAAATCGGTCGCCATCTTCAACAGTAATGCCAACTTAAAGTTCTATACCTCTAAAGAAAACACCGGTTATCTGGGTATAAGGGTTTATATCAAGCATATGCAAAGAACCAGTGTGGAATAACTTTACGAACCCAAGTTTTAGAAAATGTAAAACTGGAAAACTCGTTTCACCATTTGGTACTGTGTGCTAGCTTATAATTCAAATATACTCACATCAGGTGGTCTTGCTGGATGTATTGGTGATAAATATTTGACGAGTTGCAAGGATAACTGGTGCCAAATAACACTAGATTCGCAGTAACTACACTCGGTACTAGAATTACATTTATGTGTACCGATCCATGCAGCTGTTATCATACATTTCAACAACCAACAAACATCTTTGCACAAAGTGGAATTAAGCCCCGTATGTTTGTCGATATTCTGCAGTTCCATTTGTTTCAGTAAGATGTCTAACATGAGAATGCAACAGAATAAATTATGTTCAGAATCCGTCTCGAATTCATTGTGGGATGAAATCGAAGTTTTTGAGGAGGACTCTTCTGCTAGCGAAACTGCAAAAAATTAAAATTTCATCTCAAAATAAGTTGCATAGGATTGAAACATGCAATAAACACTAGATGAATACTATAAGGAGCTCGATAGTTTCTCAGAAAGAATGTAAATGTTTGCCCTTTCTAGAAACTTGTGTTCTCATTTACTATCTTTCAATTATACTGCTGCAATATTGATAATGAAACAATATTTAGAATTTTCTCATATGTTAACAAATACGCATGACACGTTTCGAAGTACTACTTCTTCATCAAATGCTGAATTTACAATGGTTATTCAGCATTGGAATTAACAATGGTCCTTTTTAATTCAGCATTTGATAAAGAAGTAGTACTTCGAAACGCGTCATGCGTATTTGTTAATATATGAGAAAATTCTAAATATTTTTTCATTGTGGATATTAATTTTCTCCAAGTATCGCCCTCATCAATCTGTTTGCTTTGGCGAGTAGTTATATTTTGTTATGGATAACTTAAAAGAAATACCTTTGTCCTTTTCAACAGTATCTAATGATTGCATTTCTGGAAAAGGAATAAGTGGCTCCTCTTTCACTTGTGTTCCACTTTTCATATGGGATATACCATCTTCAAAGATTGTGAATAGCAAGTTTAAAGGTATCACTATCTCTAGTAGAGTTAAAGTCTGGAAATGAAAAAGAATTACTTACTTGGTGCAGTAATTTTGCGAATAAAATTTCTAAAATTAAACCTCTACTGTCCACTGGTTTAGGTTGTCATACGAACTCAAAATGTTCTGGGATATATCAATCTTACTAGTGTTCATTCACCTTCCTCACTTTGAGTTATAGCTAGGTATCCAGGAAAATGAATTAGAACAAATTTTCAAATGAAGAAGTGAAACGCAGCAAATTTTTATATTTTATCCCCGATTTCACTTACCTGTAGCCAATGCAAAGCCTGTTCTTGAACTTTTGAGTTGGTTTTCGTGAATCTTTCTGCGACAAAGTGATACATTTTGTTTTCGTCAAATCCCAAGGGACTCATTTCTATATCGAGGATTTTGTTCAGTATTACCCGTAGCTCTAGGAGCTCTTTTTCAGGCACGTCGTTTACTATTGCTTCCATCCAAAAAGGCATGACGTAGTCCCAGATATCTTGATTGATTACCTCGTACGGCACCAAACAGAAAAGTCTGTTCAAACCCTCTTTCAAATGAGAAGTTCTAGAGGACAGAGTGTCCCTAAAAATTTAATATTCATTTCAATTTCATTTATAGGCGATGTTAGCCCATGCAGGACAGTAACTGTACATGATGAATATGCCCGTACAAAAATTTGTACACAGAATTCAGGAGGTTACGAATTGAGAAAAATATTGACACACATGCCACAATTATATAACGTGCCCCATGAGATGCTCGATTTGAAATGTTCGAATTCCTTTTAAGCCAAACTAATTACAGTGACTTTCAGAAAATGCTTAGTTAAAGACAAACGATTATAGCAAACGAGCATAGCTGGTGAATGAATGTCGTAATAAAAATAAAAGGCGTCCCAATAAATTCTTCTACCAGATTTTTTGAGTGCTACTCTTGTGTCAAGTGTCAATTTGTGAAGGTGTAAAAATTTTCAATAGATCTAAACATTCGATAGGTCCTCTTTTTCACCACCAAGAAGAAAATGATTATTATATATTTGAATGCTACGGGGAAAAAAGACTTTTTAACTGAATGGAAAGAAATGGCATCTTCTGAAAAGACATAAGGTGAATAATGTGGTAAGTTATAACTCTCGAAGAATCTCTTATAGATACTCAAGAAAACATCTTAAAGAAGATGTTGGAACCAACATTACATTTCGCAGAAATTTTTGTTGAAGAGTGACTTTGGACGATATAACTGATCTAAAAAGTGTTAAAACGTCAATATTGAGCTGCATCCAGATCAGTTTACCTATTGTAACTGTCCAATCAGATTTCAGGATTCAACTCCAATTTTTATGGTGAACTTACTATAACTGAAGAGTATTCAATACGAAAGATTTCATATAAAATATAAGACACTATTTCATCTTTTCCGATGTGAATGATGAATGAAGATTCTTGTTGATAGTTGCTAGAAGCATTCTGTTGTCTCTGGATATATCAGATGGTTGTTCAATTGGGAAGATGAGAAGATGATGGGAAGTTTCCATGAACGAATTGGTGTATGTGAGTGATTATATGTTAGTGTTGAATTAACTCATGAAGAAGTTATTGGTGGAAGCTTCTGGTATCGCTCACTTACGAGTTATGCTCATTTGAAATGTCACCCAGTAGTATATATACATACATATATATATATATATATATATATATATATATATATATATATATATATATATATATATATATATAAGGCCCGCTTTTAGAAGTTGTTGTATCAGGGGAAGTTTGAAAAATATTCAAAGACCACAACATCGAAATCACAACGAAATGGACATCAAACTGACACCGATCGTTACTTGTTTGGCTTAGTGAATCTCTGTCAGGTTGACTCACCAATGACCTCCAACTCTTGCATATTCAGGGGGATGGGGAAGTAAACATGAAACAAAAACATCATTGTGCGTTTTGATGATTTCCCTGAGCCAGGTACAAACACTCTCAGTCTTTAATTTTTCAAGAGTACTCTCTTCCTTTCCTATGCACAAAAGATACATTATGAAAATTTGGCATAGGGGGGCATGCTGCAAATTACCATCATAAGAGTACGCTGTCATATGAAACCAGTGAAAGAGCATAGAAAGTAACCTTCCCAAGACTTCTGTAGGGGTGTCTTCTGTTGGAGTACATCTTCCTACTAGAAGCCAAACCCCATACCTGCCTAACAATTGCCTTTCTTCTATTGTTATATTATCAATAGCAGGAACTGTAGTTTTACCTTCTGTATTTTCTTTGTTTTCGAGAAGTTCTACTTTCGAGTCTTTCAACAAGCTGAAATCAAAATACATATGATTATTTCACAAAAACAATCAGCGCCACCAAAAATTAAGGGCTTTTTCGTCTCCATTATAGTTACAATTAATACACAGTACATATGTTATAATGGCGCTTTCAAAAAAGTCTCATTTCATTCATTTATTGCCATTCAAACTTTAAAATGTTGTACCGTATAACATTATTTTTCATGACCCTCGAGAGATGGCGCGGATGTCGAAATTCTTGGCGATCTAATGTATACAACAGTGTTGCCAGTGTAGCTTTTAATACGCGAAATGTGGTATCTTTGTTTCAATTTTCTTTGTAATTTTGGCGTTTAGCATTGAAATATCTCTCATGATATTGCCTTTTTTTGTTCGTTGATTTATTGAAAATTATTTCCCAATTTTTGTTAATATTCATTGTTTTTAGCGCTGAAATAGTTTCAACACCAATATTTTATAAGATATTACTAATATTTGATGGTTGTTTTTGAGAGTTTATCTCAACAGTTGTTCATAATGCTTATAACACTTATAAAACTCTCAATTTCTTATAAAAAGCTATGAATTCTTCGTTCCATTTTTTCATAAAAATGGAATAAAGAATTATATTAAATCATATTTTCATATATTTGTGTTTGCGCATTACCTTATTATGGCCTCAACCATGTAAGTTTGCATTTCTGGATCCATTTTCCATGTTGGAGGTACACAGAAGTGAACTACATGATCTCCACCCCGTCTTGTATTGTGCCTGTTATTATGGCATTGCTCACAATATCTTATTGGATGATTTCCATTGTAACTTGCACATTCGGTGGAGAAACAAATAGAAATAGCAGATTTATCTATTGAACGGCAGTTCTAGAGGACACAAAAAGAATTTCACATTAATATATCTTCAAACATTTTGGGATTTTGAATTTCTGGGAATACTTTTCCACGTATAAAATCTTAACGAAATATATGAACCATCTCAATTCTATGGAATCATAGAATCATGAAACAGAGAAACATGGCGATGCTGCCAGACTTTACTTATTTTCCTAGTAATGTGAAAATTACGCTCTATTTTTTAGCATATTGACTTACTGTGACTGTGTGATATAGACTTTACTGTGTTCAAAAAGGACTCTTGGAAATGGTCCTTGTGAACTCAGTGTTTTGAGTCCAAACGGCAAATCAAAAATAAAAACTAATTTTTAAATTGAACCAAAGTAGGTAAATGTGAAAATTTTTCAACTGTTTCTTCTAGAGACCTCACCTTATTTTCACAAACCATTGACACTTGTTGCATAGGGTGCAAAATATCGAAAAACATTTGATTTGGGTGTTCTCTGTGTATATCGTTAGCGCACTCAATGCACAAATAAAGAGGTGGAGGGCTGTCAGTAGCAAAAGTTATTGCTATACAGTGGTCGTAACAAACTTTGGCTGCTTCCGCGTTGCCTGCGTTTGGACACATATCTCTCTGGCAAACGAAAGGCGTCGGATCTCCTTGAAAAAAGAGAAAGCAACTAACGTACTTCGCATTACACTTCACAAATGAACTTAAAAAATATCGAACTGAACAGATTATGGCGCAAGAACTTGATTTATGTACAGAAATCTGAGTTAGTCAAAATATGTATTCATGAAAAACACCCTTATCATTTTCCTCGAGAATAGGTTATAAAAAGCCATGTGAATTAATGTTCTATGATCGAAATTCTATGAGACGATGAGATTATATTGATAATTTAAAATTCAAAACTTTAAAAAATGTTTGAATTTAAATGTTAGTGATATGAGAGTAACACGTTAAAATGAAATAATGAAATTGTGAATCTAACCTTGAAGAAAAATATGATCCAGATTCAAGAAGTTGAAATCTGGAGACACATTTCTGGAACTAGTTGAGGAAAATATTAAGGAAGTAGACGTTGAAAGCTGGTGGAATAGGATCCAAGCCAGAGTACAGTGGAACTTTCAGTGGAAAGATTAAAATTTACATAGTTTGACGTCAAATTACCTGCGATTTTTCCGATCAGGTTCTTTCTATCCAGAAGATTTGCATTGAAAGTAGGCCAATAATAAAAAAGAAGCTTTGCTGCAGGAGATCTTGCAGCTGAGGTACCATAGGCAATTACACATAATATATCTTTCAAGACGTTTTGCTTTAGAGTCATCAAACATTCCAGAAGTTGACAGTGGTGCGCTGGATTCGAAGAGTATTGGAAGACCATCATGATAACAGCAGCCACCGAAAGGCTGACTTCACTTGGCTCTATAACGTGGTGGTTTTTGTGACGAGCTGAAAGAGATTTTTTTGAATATCTGTAATGCATATATGTCACATTAATGTTTTGAAACTGACGTCTCAAACTTACATATAGTAAACGGCAGAATATAAAAACACAAAGAATTGACGATGTCCTGATGGAGATTTGAAGGTAAGAAGGCCATAGATGATGCAGCTAAATGTGGTAGATTATCAATCAGATCAGGCTCAAGAAACGGCAGCAGACACCCTAGACATTGAAGAACTGCTTGACCAAAGGCTGAAATTAATAATAATTACATGATTTGTTCTAATCTGTTAACAAAAATGTATATGCTTGTTGTTAAATCTAAACTGGTATAGGTTTTCATGGTCTATATCCAAAGCTTTGGGAAAAACTCCTTCCAGGTTGATAGGCCAGAGTCAATTAGAACTTCCTCTTTTCAATTCTATTGTGTGTTTTCAGTTCTTAGATAGCCTCCATCGAGGTAGTCGAAGCTCTTATGATCACAACAATAACTAAGGATGTCAATCCCAGATATTCTAGTTAGATATACGGCCTGTTAGCCCGAAAGGAGTTTCTTGGTAACTTTCCCAAAAAATAATCAATATCCTGTTCTACGTACCATGGAGTCCATACTGAATTAGAGGAGCTGCCTCTAAGAGAGGAATTAAAGAGTTGTATAGTCCTTTGTAATCTAAACTTGGAAAGAGGCCTAATCGGAAGTTATCCATTTCGGGATTTTTGAGAAGGTCGAACGGAGAATGAGTAACATCTTTGAGAACAGCTGGAAAGGAAAATCATGCTAAATAGCTCATGTTGATTCAAACTACGGTTTTCCAAAAGTGCTCCCCGAATAGCTCTTAATAAATAAATCATTTCTGAGTATTCGTTTGAGAGTATTAAAGTTGATATGAAAGTTCGTTGGGAATGTGAAAGTTGATACTCATTATGTTATTCATAAGTGAAAGTTGTATCGTAGTGTTTTCGAAACTCTTAATTAGACAACGTATGAAAAACTTTGTTACAGAAAGTAGATTATTCAGAGTTAGCAATGTGGAAACTGGTGTTCACGTTTCTATTTATAAATATGTGTCAGTTCATTCAACTTTCGTGGAACTAGAACTCAAGGGTTGAAAACTAGGTATTTTTTCAACGAAAAGGATATTGTTACCGAATGACTTTTTTGATAACATACTCCTTCAAGAATCTTTGGAGATTAAAATTTGACGACTTTCAAAGTTCTACATATTTAGATTCATAGCACTCAGAGATAGCGGGTAAAAAACGGAAGTGTACAATGTTAGATATAAGAGAGCTCTTAGATAATTGGAAAAATCTGGAATGTGGATGTAGGTTTGTTTGCCAGACTAATATTATACTCCCGTTGGTACTTGATCAGACAAATTTCTAATTGGTGGTTCCCTGCTGGCAGTTAATTCATAAACTCCACTATATAAATAGATGTTTTGAAATTGAAACGACATTTTAAATGTCGTTTATTTTTGAAAATAAACGACATTTTAACGCAGCATTCACCAGGATTCAATTTGAAACTGTCAATTCAAGAGTCGTAACCAAAGTGACTGTGGGTGACAACCGATTTTACAATGATATGAGATGATATTTCGTATGATATGAGTTTTATATTCTAGTATTCTAGTAACTAACTATCCTAGTATTTCAAATTCACAAATGCTAAGTTCGAAAGTTATGACTGTGAAACTTCTGAAAAATGACCTGCCAATACTTTCACTTTGATCTTTCTCATGCTAAATACAGTCTAAGGGACAGTCTGTAAATTACATCATACGTTAAGTGGGGAAGGGGGTCGGCATTATGTGACAAGGAGGCGGGAGGGATCCTAGAATTTGTGATGTGACATTTCGAAATCTGCGTATAGAAACTCTTACTCTACATGATTAACGAAAACCTCAAAAACATTTGTAAATTTATCTGAACCTGGCAGGTATATTCGCTCCACTGTTATTTCAGCTACCGTGGATCTTCGAGCGTCATCACATTTGAAACAATCTCCTGTTGCCTGAGAGTCCAGACGTACTTGTCTGGACGTATCAAAGACTTATCAAAGCACTAGCCACTAATCAAATCAAGCAATCATATAAGAGTCAACAAGAACTTTTTTCTATCGCGAAGATTCGTCCTCAAAGAATTGCTGCTAGATGTGCCAGAGCAATTATTTGTGAGAATGATGACGATGATATTCTATGGTTGAAATAGATTTTGACACAACGAGTGTTCCTAACATTAACAGCCGAAAATGAGAACGAAGTGGCTGCTAAGCCAGTTATAACTAGAATAAGTACTTAGTACTAGAATACTTAGTAGTAGAATAAGCCAGACATTTTACTCAAAAACCCACAGAAATAATCTTCTCTCGCAATCGCCGCTTAGCTTTGCATGTTCTACAGCAAATCAGGTATCAAGCTGCTGTGATTTACACTTTGACTCACTTGTTTCTATTATAAATGTGTATTTAAATCTCAACAAAGAGGTATCTTGATTTCTTCCGATTTGAGTTTTGGAGGATTTGTTTTCTTGATTATTATTGTGATGTAACATTTCGATATTGACATTATAGATTTAAATTATTATATTTGATGATGTTTTTTATTATTATAATTATTTCCCAATATTGTATATCTATGTTATTGATATTTTTAGTAACCATATTTATTCATTATGTATTTTCCTGTAATTGGGTAGTTACCTGTTGGAAATATATGCTTATTATTATTATTATAACAAATTTAAAGGGGTGGGTTCAAAATTCCTGCACTCATGATTATGTTTTCTTCAATTAATATAATTAATCGTTTCTGGTTTTGTTAATTTCTTGAAACGTTTGACTTGATTTTAATTTCATTGAAAAATAACTTCTATATGTAAAATTGCAAAATATGTGACGTCAGTATAGGGAGTTAGACTCACAAATGTGACCAACTGTGACAAAGATGAGGGAGGGGTCAAAAATCATGAAATTCGTGTGACGTTTTTTATGGATAGTCCCCTAACAGAGTCTAAACTAGGTACTTTTACAACTTTGGATCGTACCACATCTCCTAATTTTCGTTTATCACACATTTGTACATCATTTCATCAATTTTTAAGAAAACAATTTGTCCTTCGAAATAGTTTTACGAAAAGCTAACTCATTTATTCAAGGTGTTTTTGTCTTAGAGTTCTCAAACTATCAGTCATGTTCAAATATGGAAGGCTGTTTACCTGAGTAATATCACGAGTCTTTTAAATTGGGGAGCATCAAAAAGCATAGTCGTAATTTTTTTCAGAAGAGTACTTACTTAAGAGAGTTTGAGAGAAGTATTTGATAGTATTAGCTATGTCCACCCCCGATGGTGGGGGCATGACCCCTTGCATGAGTCTAAGCTGGTATTCATAAAGACTGCGAATTTTGGCTGTAACTGTAAAAGAAATTATCAATTTATGAACATCTACTAAAATAAGTACGTTTTAATTTAAGTTACCTGAATATTTTTGCAAAAAACATTCAAGATTTTACTCTTCAATGAAACAATAGTGATCATTTGACGAAATAAAACAACTATCTGAATTATTTTCAAATATTCAGGTAATAACTGTAGAAAAATTAGTTGATTCGGGAAACAAAAGGCAATATAAACCATTTAAATAATCTTCTTTTCGAGTAATGACATGGCCTGGGTAGTATCAGACTTCAAGCAAAGAAATAATTCTTCATTAGCTCATTTGACTTAATTAGTTCAACTTTTTAGGTCGTAGTTGTCCTAATACCTGCTAATATACACTTATACTAAATTCCAATTCAATATATTTATCAGTAATATTATAATTTATTCATTGAAACCAAATACCCAGTTTGACTTAACTGAGTTATGCAAAAGTCTTGATGCTTGAATCATATTCTTCCTTAAGTCTTCCTTAAGCTGATGCTAAAACTAGGCAGTTTTTTTCGTCTTGCGAAAATGCAAAAAAACAAGGCCAAGTCCGTTTGAATATTACTACATCAATCAATATCTAAAGTAATAAGTCAATCTTTCCAATAAAGACCTTGTAGCGCCTTTTGAAGAATGAAATATCGTGGGAAAAATCTAGTCCAAGAATTTAAATTTATTCGGATATTCTGTGGTTAATACCTTCTTTGATAGAAGTAGCGGAGTCAATAAGCAACAAATACATTCAAGCTCAATCATGTACAGATAACACCTGCTCTAGCTCCAAGCCGGAGCTAGATTGAATACATCAACACGACCATTAAGTCATACTTACTCTTGAACTCCTAGATATATAAGCCAAGCAACAGGGAATTTGTTGTGACATTATTTATTTCAGCAAACTGACTGTGCCATTGAAAAAAAGGTAGTTCATACTTTATTTTTGTTATAATTTGGACAAGCAAATACCAATACCAAATTTTTTATTGACGATTCATACCGAAAAATTACATTTTTTTGAGATTTTTATTTATGACATTAAAAATAATTATGCAAATCAATGACATCAATAGATAAATTGTAGGCGATTCAATAACAAAATGAGCCGTCACTCGACCCGATCGAATCATTAGAAACGGAGAAAATTCGGATAAACTTGGAAATTTGTTGTTTATTTAACTAATTAATTACTCCATCAATTTTCATCTTATCTGTCTGCGATTTGGTGGAAAAGTAGCGATCATGGCGCTCTTCAAGTTGGAAAAGAATGGACACTGTAGCATACTAACTTTTTGCGTAATTGCCGGCTTCAATAAATCAATGCGCTTAATTGCAAAATGTCTGACTGCCACACGAATTGTCCAATTGGGTTCGTTGAAACGATATTCGAAAATATAAGCAACGTACAACAAAATGCATATCTTGAATTTTGGGAAAAATATTGAAAAATACACGAAAAAAAGGAGCAAACATGACTCTGAACGGCCAAGCGCTCGTAAAGAACGTAGTAGTGGGGGGACTTGGAGAGTAGGAGTGGCAAGTTATATAGTAGATATGCATTTTGTTGTACGTTGCTTATATTTTCGAAATCCGTTTTAACGAACCCAATTGGACAATTCGTGTGGCATCCAGACATTTTGCAATTAAGCGCATTGATTTATTGGAACCGGCAATTACGCAAAAAGTTATTAAGCTACAGTGTCTATTTTTTTTCCAACTTGAAGAGCGCTAAGAACTCTACTTTTCTACCAAATCGCAGACAGGTAAGATAAAAATTAACGAAGTAGTTAACTAGTTAAATAAACAATAAATTTCCAAGTTTATCCGAATTTTCTCCGTTTTTAATTATTGGATCGGGTCGAATGACGGCTCATTTCGTTCGATATTGAATCGCCTACAATTTATCTATTGATGGTATTGAGCTTGCATAATTACGTTCTATGTTATAAATAAAAATCTAAAAAAAATGCGATTTTTCGGTATAAATCGTCAATAAAAAATTTAGTATTGGTATTTGTCCAAGTTATAACAAAAATAAAGCATGAACTACCTTTCTTCTAATGGCATAGTCGGTTTG
Organism: Henosepilachna vigintioctopunctata; assembly: GCA_030704895.1. Lineage (NCBI taxonomy): Eukaryota > Metazoa > Arthropoda > Insecta > Coleoptera > Coccinellidae > Henosepilachna > Henosepilachna vigintioctopunctata. Next base: position 4,838,471 of record JARQZJ010000122.1, on the reverse strand, counting down.
CTGAAATAAATAATGCCAAAAATCCCTTATCAATTGTTCCCCGTTGCTTGGCATAATATTGCCGCTACTGTGACTCTGCCTATACAATACAGTTATTATGTTAAGTGTCTACCTCAGACTAAACAATCTCAACGATAGTAACGAGACCGATATAGTTATATTCTAATATCATTCTTATTTCTATAATATCATAATTTTGAACTCAATGATAAAAAAAGTATATAACTTATCCATAAAATACTTGCTTAAATAACTATCGAGCTTTAGATTTGTCTCGTGACTTTCGAGGTTTTGTCTCAGGTGGGCACTTAGCTTTAGATTTTGAACACCTACAAGTTATGTAGCTCATAGAATATAGAATAGGTCTACACAGTATCATCTACTATGAAAAACTTAATTTTTTAATGCATATTTCTCAATATATATTTTCCGACTTATTCGGCGTTAATCTGGTTATACCATAATTTTCTTATTTGGTGCTTATTTTCCATTAATTCCTTCGAGACGTTTTCCTCCCTCCGCTGTTTATTTTCCTATTAACTTAAGTAAACATAGTTTCGAAATTTTGTTTTGTAATCCGATAGATACCTTTAGACGGATTAAATGTTCGGAAAACTGTTTATAGTTGAAAGAAACCTCGCAACATTTGAACATACAATTCATGGTTTCACTTAATCCCTAAACAACTCATTAGGGTATCCAATCTCAACAGAACGATCTTGTAAGAGCACATCTCCCTTGTTTCATTGCGATAAATTTTTTGTTTCACAAACAGAATTAATCTGTGTATCTTCTTACTTAAGAAATTTGATACCTCCGATACATAGTGAATAACGTATTCTGATTGGATATTTACAAAACAGAATAACGTGAATAAATACCAGTAATACTCTGTTACACACATATTATTCATCATAATGTATTTTTACAACTTTTCAGGTTTACTGGAAATATAAATTTGATAACGCATTTTTTGCAGATTGAAAATTTCTGCATTCTCCTTCTCAAACAATTATTAAGTCTATAAGACTGATATTATTTAAAAAATAAGACTCCAATACTATTCTCATTTCACATATTCTGCATTCAATAATTATATTTGTGTTATCTTTGTTTTATTCTCAAAAAATTAGAATACTTTTTAAAACAAGTTATTTTCACTCCAATATTCAATTAACAATAATCTATACTTATAAAACAATAAATCGATACAGTTGTCAATTAGACATACAGGGTGTTTCATTTTAAGAGAACGCAATTTTAATATTACTATCAGAATTTAATTTTGAGTGAAATAGTGAAGAAGGTTTGCATCAAGAAACGGTGTTCAACATTGAAAAACCACATAAATTGTTTAATACTGGTCATACGATTCGGGCTACTAAATTTTTATCGAGATTTAAATGTAACAACTGTATTAAACTTTTGATAATCCTTTAATAAACCTGACGTGTTAGGTTTATTAAACATTTTTTGTAGGGGTTATTCAAGTTTTCTGAATTATGCTATTAGTAACTTAACTAAAAGTAAGTAGTTTTCTGCTTTTCACTATAATTTATTCAAAAAATGACAATACTGTTTCACCAACACAGTGGCTTCATCAGATGTTGATGATAAACTATATAAAAGTATATATAACTATATAAAAAACTACTTAATTTATTTAAATTATGTATTTAGATTTTCATCAATTATAGGCATATTCGATAAAGCGACATATCCTATATGTCGCTAATAAACTTTAAAAAATGTTTAAATAAGCATAATTTTGAAAATTGTATCACAAATATTCAAGAACAATAAATTAAAATTAACTCACTTGGCATAAGTTTCACTAAATATATTAAAAGCTCATATAAACTAAGTATATATGTTTCAGGTGGTTAACTCATTATCAAGAGTATACAATATTACTCCCTAAATATGTTTAGTGAAACTTAAGCTAAGTGTGTTAATTTTAATTTATTGTTTTTAACATAATGTTTCCCGTGTCATTTATTAATATTCAAGAATGTATATACCCAATACAATCAACAAGTATTACATAGTTTAGATGTCATTTTGTTAATAGAACACATACATCGATATCTTACGTACTTACCTGACTTCAGAACCAAATTTGTTGTATCTCTAGTGGAAAAATTGATTAACATTGTTGCACATGTAGGTATAATAGGCATTCGTATACAATTGACATATATTCAAGTAACACCAGGCTATGTCATCAATCGAAATAATAAGTAAAAGAAAAGGATATACGGAAAAACATTGAGGGACAAAAAAGTAAAACAAAAAACAAGGTAAAAATTGCTTACATGCAGCAGCACGGGTACCCATGTTGACAATGCAGTCACAGTAATCAAAGGCTAGGGATACAGTGAGATCACATTGTTTAAAACGTGCGGGAATCTTCAACATAGGGGCAGCTCCTTTATTCCTTTAGAAATCAATAGAAAATAAGGGACAAACGAAGGATTCTACAAAGTTCTGACTTTGACACGTGCCTAAATGACGGCTGCCTTTTTCACGGCCATTGCTTAACCAGATCGATATATACATGACTCGCGCGCGCTAAAAATCACATTAATATAAGTTGAAATTGTCACAGAATGTCAGTTTCAAAGTTATGGGATCTGGCCAAATTTCGACAATTTCTCCATTGTACGCACATCTGGGAACAAAGGTTTGCTTAACTTATTTCCTTTCTGTCAGACAGAAGCGCTGGGTTCAATTCCCAAGCCGTTTGTGTATGTCTGCGAATTTAGTGGTTGAAATTTACAAAACATCTGACTGGTAATCTACCATATTACAGGCCTTATGGCGGTTCAAAACCATCAAGAAACTATACACTGTACACTGTTTTAAAAACTCAAGCCTAGCAAAAGTTCAGAAATGTCTTCTTACATAGAATTGAATACACACATTTGTGAAATAAATATTTAACTTTATAGAAAACACTTGGTTTAACTTAAGTGCCTTCTGTGAAGCAGAGGCACTGGGTTCGAATGTTCCCTGGTAACATACATTCGTTTCTGTATGTCTTCGATTTTAGTGATTGAAATTTGCGTGTATATAACTTATATCTCAGATAGACAGAAAACAGGCAAAATGGCTGCCATCTATTGAACGCTGTCGTTATGTATCGGAAGTGTCATCATCCAATGTTCTCTAAAATTATGCAGATATTTGTAAAGTGTTCACGAACGAAAGAAATCGCACTAGATTGACACTTTGACATTTTGGATATATACATATAAACACGTAAGAATCGACCAATCTCTCATCGTACCGTGACATTTTTGTAGATAAATAAATTCAGAAATAATTAAGTAGACTGCTTTAAAAACTCAAACCTAACAAAAGTTCACAAATGTCGGTGTATATTGAATCGACTACATACATTTGTGAAAAAAATATTCAATGTACTCCAAGTGCTTTTCTCCAAGGCCAAGTGTTTTTCATCAATATATCAAACCATGTTTCACCAAGAGCTCAGCGAATATTGAATCCACTTTATTGAAAAGAGGTTTGCTTAACTTAAGTGTCTCCTATGAAACAGAAGCACTGGTTTCGAATCCCTGGTTAGCTAAGGTCGTTTCAGTATATCTGGGAATTTTGTGAATAAAACTTAGGAAATATCTAACGTATAACTCAAATACACATAGCCAAATGGCTGTCCACTGTTGTCGTTTTGTACCGAAAGTGTCATCATTCAATTTTCTCTAGAATGATCTAGATATTTGTTCAAGAACAAGATAAATCAAGATTGACACTTTGACATTTGGAATATATATTCATGTACATATTTTAAATATTTTTAGCAATAACAGGTTATTTTCATTGTAAAAAGCAATAGTTTTGTTGACGTTCCGTTGTATATCACAACTTCGTCCAAACTGATGAATTTATTATTTATATATGTAATCAATCAAATCAAATACATATATCGAAGGTGTCATTAATCAATTTCCTTCAAAATTATGTAGATATTTGTAACGTGTTCAAGAACAAAATGAATCGCACATGATTGACACTTTGACATTTGGGATATATATTCATGTACATATTCATAATATTTTTTGTAATAACAGGCTGTATTCAATGTATAAAACTTTATTTTTGTTGACGTTCCGTTGTATATCACAACTTCGTCAAAACTAATGAATTTATGTATGTAATCAATCAAATCAAATACATATATCGAAGGTGTCATTAATCAATGTCCTTCAAAATTATGTAGATATTTGTAATGTGTTCAAGAACAAAATAAATCGCACATGATTGACACTTTGACATTTGGGATATATATTCATGTACATATTCATAATATTTTTTGTAATAACAGGCTGTATTCAATGTATAAAACTTTATTTTTGTTGACATTCCGTTGTATATCACAACTTCGTCAAAACTAATGAATTTATGTATGTAATCAATCAAATCAAATACATATATCGAAGGTGTCATTAATCAATGTCCTTCAAAATTATGTAGATATTTGTAATGTGTTCAAGAACAAAATAAATCGCACATGATTGACACTTTGACATTTGGGATATATATTCATGTACATATTCATAATATTTTTTGCAATAACAGGCTGTATTCAATGTATAAAGCTTTATTTTTGTTGACGTTCCGTTGTATATCACAACTTCGTCAAAACTAATGAATTTATGTATGTAATCAATCAAACCAAATACATATATCGAAGGTGCCATTAATCAATTTCCTTCAAAAGTATGTAGATATTTGTGAAGTGTTCAAGAACAAAATAAATCGCACAAGATTGACATTTGGGATATATATTTATATGTAACATTCTTTCGTGGATAAATAAATTCTGAATGAAAATTCCAAATGTCGGTATCAAGCGTTAAACTGACCGTAAAATAATCAAAGTAATTTATCGAAATTGTCAAAATTATTCCCGATCCCATATCATTGAAATAAATAAGAAATTTATCAAGAAATTTATCGTGCACTTCTGTGCTCTCTTCTAATTTTTAATCCAATACTCAGTGACCTGGGGTTGTGGCAAGAGGTTGAATAAATTGACATTGCCGGATTGATTTAAGGGGTTGAATAAATTGACATTGCCGATATTCGGCTGTCAGAATGATTTCGTTTCGGCATGAGGTTATTTGACAGCGAATGTGACACATCGAATTAACATCTTGAATGCTTTCGGATTACCTTCGGTTTTTTCTACTTGAACTATGGTGGCGTATAAAAACACCACCATTCTAAATTCTGCGCTATTTTGACAAGTTTGGAAAGAATTAAAACCTCAAATAGCCAATTAATGGTACGTCAAATTATATGCAAAACGAGATATCACGAAAAATTATAAATTTTCATTCCAAAACATATTGAGATAACGAATAGAAGAAATATTACATAATTTATACACTATGAAGACTATCAGAGTAGGAATAATTAAAGTTTTAAATAGAAAAGAGTAATGTAAGAATGAAAAATATCGTCCTATATAAATATAAATTATATAGGATAGTAATATAAATTCCTGCAGAATAAATCTTGAAAAGAATTTAATTTCTTTTGAAGCAGATGATGTTTTAGCATTACTTGTTAAGTAAAAAGTTGTGAATACAACACATAAAAACACGATATATAGGTTTAAGAAAAAGGGTTATAAATTGATGTGGTACTTGAAATTTTCCTAAAAATTAATCGTTTTCGTGAAAATTTGTGATGCAATAAGTAGAACGAACGAAATATACTTTTACAAAGTGGTAATTCTTTTGAATGTTAGAATTAACGAGGTTATTTTCATGCAGATATTATGAAAACATCAATTGACTTACGTTTGTCCAAAAACAAACACGGCATAAAAGTGAAGTTGGCATTACAAATCTCTTAATCCGATAACCGATAACGTATTCTCTGGTAAACAGCACATTTATGTGATGAAAATATTATTTTTGAACATTTACATGCAAAAGTTGATTTTTCCATCAGTTAAAGACCACTAATAATTTTGGAAAAATTGCATTTTTCAACTGATACATCAAATTTGACTCAACATAATTCATTGTTTTGTTTTTTAGCACAGATGGAATTTTTTTCTACAAAGATTGAATTTTAAGAAAAACATCGCATTCATAAGCAGTTCAAAATCTGACATTTATCAAATGCTACAGTTACATTCGCACTTTGTATAATAACATAAAATTCAAAATCATTTATATCAATTAGTGAAATTGTTTCCGAATTGAAACGTCTATCGATTTTGTTTCGATATTCACAAAAACACCTAACAAATACACAAACACAAGCTTTTCCAGAAATTTTCCAAAATAACATCTATATGAAATTGTTGAAGGTTTCAAGAAAAGTTTAGCATTGTTTGTTCTCTTGGATTTAAAGTGGAAGTGTAGCATACAGAGTATCCCACAACGATCAATGCAAACTCAAGAGACAGGTCTTATTCCATATAACTTACACCAAAGTTTGTTAATGAATTCACGTAAAATTTTGTTCAGTTTCAATAACTCCGATTGAACAAACAACGTCACACTTAAAAAAATCACGTAGTGTTTAGGGTGAATTTTTCGGCAATAAGAGTGGATGGTATATCAGATAACCTGGGTAGACGTCGCGCGCATTTAGAGCAGAATGTCTGTACTGCGAAAGGGATGAAAATAGAAAACAAGCGGATTCTGAAACCAACTCTCTTCGGAATCTAGAAAGCTGATAGGGAAAACTACCATATATATCGACATATAACAACTACACACTAAACACAAACTAACTAATAATAATAATAAGCATATATTTCCATCAGGTAACTACCCAATTACAGAAAATACATAGTGAATAAATTTGGTTACTAAAAATATCATTAACAACATAGATATACAATATCAAGAAATAATTATAATAATAAAAAACATTATCAAATGTAATAATCTAAATCTATAATGATAATATCTAAATATTCAATCATAATAATAATCAAGTATTTAATAGTGTTAGCGTTTACTTGATGTAAATCCATTATAATTGAATATACCTACACTTAAATTCAAATTTTTTGAACTTATGATTTACACTTTATTGACTACATAGCATGACGCGTTTCGTCGTTACAAACGACTTCTTCAGACGCAAACAGAATAATGACAACAAATTTGAAAGAAGAGGTATAAATATGAAGACAATTTGAGATTCTATGAATTTGGTGTTTTACCTAAGATATTCCATTCTGAAATCTAATTTTCATTACCTGAAAAGGTTTATCAAGGGTGAATTTTTTAATTCTCTCTGTTCATTGAGCAAATTTCCAGAATTTTCATGCCGATTTTTCATGCCGATTTATTTCCACTATTTCCCAAAAATCTAATTGACTACTTTTCTGTATATCATGTAAAATTTTAAAATTCGTATCAGAAGTTTTCTGTTAATAAATGGTTAGCATAATTCCGAAATTTCTACTAGTTTTACCTATATATATATATATATATATATATATATATATATATATATATATATATATATATATATATATATATATATATATATATATATATACCGGGACATGTTCCACAATTCAATTGGTAAACACCTGATTTGTCTTCTCTTAATGTGTCTTAAATTATTTTGTTTTAATTATTCTTAATGTTTCTTTTTGACGATAAATTATTGTTTATATTCACGTTTTAAATGAAATATTAATTATTATTAGAAATTTTGTTATGCGCGAAACTATATTTATGTTCCTGGATTCTAGTACCGAAATTTCTACTTGTTTTACCTATATATATATATATATATATATATATATATATATATATATATATATATATATATATATATATATATATATATATACCGGGACATGTTCCACATTTTAATTGGTATATCTGATTTGTCTTCTCTGTTAATTTTGTTTTTATTGTTCTTAATGTGTCTCGATAAATTATTGTTCATTTTAAATGAAATATTAAAATTATGTTTTTTTAAAAAGGTTTTGACATTTTGACTGACTGTTCCAAACTATGTTAAACTATTAGAGTTACGATTTCTATCAGAATGATGAAATACTAATCGCAGAGCTTTCTGATAGAGTTTTTTGTGAAGAACTTTTGAGACTAGTTCGCTCTCATAATTATTATTAACCGCAATCTGTTTAATAATGTTCAATTCTTTATTGAAGTTTTCTTCTGATAAAGGTATATTAGTTAATCTATGTACCATACTGTGGAACGCTGCCATTTTATGTGGATATGGGTGGTGTGAGGAGTTGTGTATTATGGTATCTGTATGGGAAGGCTTATGGAAAATAGAAAAATCAAATTTAAAATCAAATTGTCCCGGTTTATATATAGGTAAAATAAGTAGAAATTTCGGTACTAGAATCCAGAAACATAAATATAGTTTCGCGCATAGCAAAAGCAATTCGAATTATGCTAACCATTTATTAATAGAAAACCATACTTTTGATATGAATTTCAAAATTTTACATAATATACAGAAAAACAGTCAATTAGATTTTTGGGAAATAGTGGAAATAAATCGGCATAAAAATTCTGGAAATTTGCTCAATGAACAGATAGAATTAAACAATTCACCATTGTAACCTTTTCAGGTAATAAAAATTAGATTTGGAATATTATAGGTAAAACCCCAAATTTATAGAATCTCAAATTGCCTTCCTATTTATACCTCTTTTTTCAAATTTGTTGTCATTATTCTGTTTGCATCTGAAGAAGTCGTTTGTAACGACGAAACGCGTCATACTAGTCAATAAAGTGTAAATCATGAGTTCAAGTGTTGGAATTTAAGTTTATATTCAGTAATCAAGTAACAAAATCTCTCAGAACTCAAACCGTAAGAAATTAAGATATCTCACTGTTAAGATGTAAGGACACATTTATGGTAGAAACAAGCGAGTTTCAGTGCAAATGACAGCAGCTTGATACCTGGTTTGCAGTATGTATAACATATGAAGCTAAGCGGCGATTGCGAGAGGAGATTGGTTCTGTGGGTTTTTGAGTGAAATGTCTGGCTTATTCTAGTACACCTCTGAGGAACGAAGAAATTAAGTTTACCCAGAAGCTCAGGACAGTCGAGATTATCATTGAGCAAATTGAATAAAAGTTTCAATGCATTCAAACTTCTCCTGGTGTGGAGGCTCCTAGTGTCAAACCTCGATAGCAAACAAGCGTGATCACAACCTCTAGGTGGATATACACCATCCTCTCGAAATGACAGCCATTTCAAGAACTTCCTCTGCAGTGCCTCCAGGCGGTTTATGTGACAATTATATATTGGTCGCCAAACAAGACATCCATACTCAAGTTTGCTTCTCACTAGGGCATTAAATAAATGGACCAGTGTTGAGGAACTCGATTATAATCTAGCATTGCGAAAGATGAAAACTTTGCTACATGATAAAATTAATTGGTTGATATGAAGTATGAATGAGAATTTTCATTGAAATACTAGGCCGAGATCCTTCTCCAGAAGTCGAGTCAAATTAACGACTTCAATGTTTTAATCAAAAGATATCATATTTCTCTTTCTAGTAAAACTCACCACATTACATTTCATGACATTCAAGTGTAAACAATTATTATTACACCATAGGCTGATATCGTTCAGGCCACTTTGTTGCCTCAAACAATCATGCATAGATGACACGCTCTCAAAAATTTTAATATCGTCCGCATAAGCCACCTTCAACTAATAGTGAATTAAAATTGAAACACTTAGTTTCAATTTTAATTTCAGACTTCAATAGATCAAACTACATATTTTCGGGTGGTTAGCCCATTATCAAGAGTATTCCACAATAATACCCAAAGTGTTGTTTATATATTCCGTGAAACTTAAGCCAATAGTTTTAATTTTAATTTACTATTATTTAACATAATGTTTCTCCCAAGTGTCATTGAACAAACTAACTGAAAACACGATTTTAATTACAACAACACAAATATTGAAACAGCTGAGAAAAATAACATATATACACAAATTTTAGAAATGTTACACATTCGTCAAAATTTGTAAAATGCTATGAATTAGAACAGATACAAAACATCTCAATTTGATCAATAACCTTACAATATTGAATATTAATTAATCAAACATCAACACACAGGAATTATCAAACAGTCAAAACAAAATAAATATTAAAATAACTGAGACTAAATTCTCGCTCAATTCTTGGTGAAATATAATTAAATATTAAATCAAATTAAACACTAGACTTAAAATTTCACGATTATATTTAACAATAAAATTACATAGTCAACATGTTTCGAGCGTGAATCAGTCTTGAAAATGAGCTCACGCTCGAAACATGTTGACTATGTAATTTTATTGTTAAATATAATCGTGAAACATTAAGCCTAGAGTTTAATTTAATTTAATAAATATTACAATATAACTTTGTTGGATTATTACATTAAAAATTGACTATGTACATTTTAATTGTGAACATAATATTACGTTCATTTGAATACCCGGTTTACCATGAGGTTTTAGAGGCGGAGCGATTGGTGAGCCTGACACATAGTCATTCCTAACTATAGTAACGGGTGATTTTTTAAGAGTTAAGTTTTTCAGGTTGGCGGCACTGGTTGGTAATGGCATCCAAACGTCATCTGTCAAAGTGAAAAGTTTTCAGTATACTCTGCCATTTCATCATGGAAAGACTTACAAACGAGCACCGATTGTTGAAATTCACTATCAAAATTCGTGCTCTTTGAAAAATGTGTATCTTTTGTTATGACCGTTTTGTTATGGTCGTCATAATCGACCTCGTGAATCAACAATCCGTGCTGTTATCACCAAATTTCGCACCAAGTTTACTTTGTTGGACATTAAACCATTGTCTCGCATGCGTACAGTGCGTACTGAAGAGAGTATTGCAGCCGCAGCATATAGTGTTAATGGGGATCGTGAAATATCAATTCGTCGCCGTTCTCAGCAATTGAGCGTGTGTTACTCAACCACATGGAAAATTTTACTTGTTGATTTTGGTTTGAAAGCCTATAAAATACAACTTCTGCAAGAATTGAAGCCGAATGACCTACCACAACGTGTAATTTTTGGTGAATGGTCGCATCTGGAGTGATGTAAAGCCACATGCCATACAAGAATTACCGATGCATCCCGAAAAAACGACAGTTTGGTGTGGTTTCTGGACTGGTGGCATCATCGGCCCATTTTTCTTCAAAGACGACTGTTGCGGTAAGCTCTACAGATGAGAGAAAAGTGGACTGTAATTTCAATAGGGCGTGAAAAATATATGATTTTTATTTGAGACAATTTTGACTGCACTAAATCTACTTACTCAATGGATTGAGCAATCGGTCGTGGGAGAGTACTCTCGTAGGGGACTATTTCCTCAAACAGCTCGTCCTTGGCAATGGCCACAAAGACTACACTTCTACGGAGATTAATAATCCAATATTGTAATCCACATTCGTCGCGGGTCAATACAAAGTTCATAGAAACAAAAAAATAAACAAATTGCGAAAATAAGGTTAATTAACGTTGCGTTTGTCACAGGCGTTCTTTCACTACTACTGTTCGTACGTGGTCGCGCATATATATGGGAACACCTGATCCGAAAGAGATTTAGTGCAAGTCTTTTTTTGTATAATAAATTGATTGATACACCAACAACGACCGTGGAAGAAACGTTGCCGTCAACGGCGAACGATATCGAGCCATGATACGCAACTTTTTTTTGTCCCAGTTGGCCGAGTTGAACTTGGTTGACATGTGGTTTCATCAGGACGGTGCCACATGCCACACAGCTCGTGAAACAATAGACATGTTGAAGGATGAATTTGGTGGGCAGCTTATCTCTCGAAATGGCCCTGTGTATTGGCCGCCAAGATCATGCGATTTGACGCCTCTGGATTAACTCTTGTGGGGTTATGTAAAGTCGTTAGTGTATGTGGACAAGCCGAACACGATTGAAGCCTTAAATGGTAACACAATACACGTAATTCGTGGGATACAGGCCGAAATGCTCGAAAAAGTGACGCAAAATTGGACCTTTCGAATGGACCATTTGATACAACATTTACATGAAGTTATCTTCAAAATGTAAATGGCACAAGCCAGGTTATCAATGTCAATAAAAATTTTGAATATATGATGAAAATTGAGTGTTTTATTCGATTAAAAAAAAACCGAAAAAAATGAAAAGATTCAATCTCCAAAATCATCCATCTAACACCAATTTTTCATTAGGTCTCAATAGGAGTCAAAAGTTCAAGGGCAACGCTGTTATATGATACCGTTTTTGATTATCGAAAAAACTCAAACTTGTATTCTCAATTCAAAATAGATGTCCAATAATGAATGCCCAGGCTTGGTTATTTTTAGGTACTCAGTTCACTGTCAAAAGTTAGACTCTGGTAATGTAGCTGACCTAGTACAGCCGTTGCAACTTCAGATAATTCGTTTATTTTACGCCGCGTACTATGACGATAAATTAATTGATTTATAGTACATGGATCGTTGCAATAATCACATTTCGTAAATGAGTTATTGACACGTTAGTTTGCAGATTAAGGAAAAGAAAGTGAATTTCTTCTATAACACTCCATAAATTAGTATCATTGTTCAGGTAGTTTCATTTGTTAAAAAAGAACAAGTTTCACTGTTTCACCAAGCATCTCTGAGTATTCTTCACTCAATAATGATTTTTGTTGTTCTCATTTACAGTTCATAACAGTCCTCATTTATAGTTTATAACTGTTCATATTCAATCAAGAAGTTATAGCGTTTCATTAATGTTTTTGTACGGTTGTGTATAGTTTTTTCAGCTGAATGGTCGCAATGCTTAAAATTTGCTTGATTTCGTGCTCCAGTTCAGTTTATTCAGTTTTTCTAGGTAAATATTGTCAGAGAAGGCTGAGTCAATAATATAGATCACTTTTGTGCCTCTGTCTCTTAATAATGTTGCAAATAGAGCAGCAATTATATCTAAGGTTTCATCTGCAGCTCTGAGTTTTGAAGAAATATGTGTTGATGAATTAGAACAGCAACTTTATAATGGCGCTGAAGATATAGATTTTGTTCCAGCGTATTATTTGTAATATTTGGATGGTTTCTGGGTCTTTGAATCTACACGAAGAATTGTTTTAATTGTACCCTGGTGTTACTTTGAACAGGAGAGTCTGAGTAGCATAAATGAGTTGTTTTGATTTTTGATGACTGAGATTATTAGTTTCAGTAATTAAGTAACTTTATTTAGCACATCTAATAAACTTTTAAAAATTATGTATACAAAGAGCAAACAACATATTTCAGCCTTAAATATCATTTTTTGCAAAGAGATACAATAATATTTCAAAATCTTTATTATAGAGTTTTAGATTATTAGATTTAGATTATTACATTAATACTGTATACTCTTTATAATGGGTTAACCACCCGAAACATATGTAGAGTTTTTAATATATTCAGTGAATGTTAAGTCAAGTGTGTTAATTTATATTTTATAGTTTTTAACATTATGTTTCACCAAGCGATAAGCGAAACTTCCGTGCCATTTATCGAATACTTAATCTCACTGACTTAGTTCCAATGGTACATTTTTACCTTCGATTTGTATATCACACTCTAATCTATATAATTTTGCTTTGTTTCTCACAATAATACATTCAGATTTATCAGTATTTAATGAAAGATTGTTATCACACAACCATGTATGTAAACTATTAAGGTCACTATTGATTTTATCAGCTAATTCTTGTAAATTGTTGCACGTGTATATACAACATCATATCGTCAGCAAATATGGAAATTTCAAATTCCTTACATAGATTCTCCTAATTTATTCTCTAATTTTGACTTTGTTTTTATATGTATCGTATAGAGGTTATTCAAGTTTAACGTAGGCAGATTTATTACAATTGTTTACCATCTTCTTCCTTTGTCAGCAAAGGGAAACAAAGTTCCCAACCTTCCTCCCTTGCTTATGTACACATTAGAATAAACATTTTCATTTTGAATAATTCTGTTTTTTATTGATTCGTTGCAGCACTTATCATTCTAGAAATAAGAAAATAAACTAAGGATCCTGGGAAGATGTCATCAAAAATAAGCAAACCCAAAACAGGGGGTCTTTGGTTTGGGACAATAGGGCCCCCCTGGCCCCCTTTATTACTCACGTAATACTTGAACGGCCCCCAATTAAAAACACTTCATAAACTGAATTCGACAAAAAAATTTGATATCTTCACATAAGTATTGGCTACTGACATATTTCATTCATTTTAACGTTAATTTATGTGGAATTCAAACACTTTAGAATGCGCGGCAAACAATTCACATTTTTGTTTTTATCTATTTTGTTTACTGTCCTGCAATAATGCACAAATATTTATGTTTTGGTTTTTATTTTTATACCTTCATTCAACTCGGTTCAATATTACGAATTTAAATAAAACTAAGTTTTTCACCATAATTAATTCAAAAACATGGCAATATCGTTTCGCCAACACAGTGGCTTCATCAGATGTTGATGATAAACTGTGTTGGCGAACCGATATTGTCATGTTTCTGAATTAATTATAGTGAAAATCAAAAAACTACTTAGTTTTATTTAAATTGTGTATTTAGATTTTCATCAAGTATCGGCCCAATCGATTAATAATATTACGATTATCATTTGATGTAAGAAAATAATCATTTTATTAATACTTCAAGTTATCGGATAATTTTGTACTGTCTCAGTTCTCAATGAATAATTTTGGGTTTCTTATATGGTAATGAGATGTTTTGCTCTTTTCCATGTGAGTAAACAATATCGTATGTGAGAAATTAATAAAACAGTTCAAAGCATCGTGAATAGGATATTCAACTACGTTGTGGATAGTGGATGTTTTGCAGTTACGGAGCACATGCAATGTCCTGGGGGATGAAAATGGGGATGTACCTTTTTATCAGCTGCTGCCGCAGAATTCGGTCCAACTTCGTAAGCGTTGCCTTCGATCAATAATGTCAGTGTCGTGAAAACATCAAATCATGGAGAAAGGTAGGAAGAGCATCGATTTTAGTTTATCTAAACTTTAGTATTATACCATCGAAAAAAAATTCAAGTTGTGTTCAGGCAAATCTCATTGGGTATTCCCAACTTTATAAAATTCATGAATAGATTCTTTCATTCATTGATACTCAGAAATAGTAGGCTATGCGATAATCTAATGGAGAAACTGCATATGTACCTGATACTCTCATTCAAGTGTTATATTACCATTTGTGTCTATAAGGCTAATTTAATTATTTGCATATTGATTGTATACCATTCTGATTTGCACATATCGTTTTATATTGTCATAATAAATGAGTATATTCACTGCATATATGTATACTATTTATTGTAGCAGTGTTATTAATGGCAAATATTAATTATATTTTTTCCCTTATCACATATCTTAGACAAATATATACGAACTAACGGAACATTAACCTCTAGTTTATAAAATTGTTATAAGTCCTCTCATATCAGAAACCATAGCATCTATCCATATATACAGCCTTTGAATATTTCCTCGCATGAAAATCTTGTTTATCAACAGTAGAAAAGGCAAACAGATTGTTTACCTTTTGAGTGACAAACTCTTGATTATTATCGAAACTCAAATCATTCTAGACATAGTGACAAGGTTTTGATGAAGTTTTCATTTCAATTATTTGGAACCTTCAACCTTTTTCAATGTTGCTTTTTCTACTTTCAATTAGGCATGTAATTACTCTTATTTTCTTCTGGTAATTTTATTTCATTTTTTTGATTATTTTTTTCTAATATATACTGGTAAGTATCTATTTTTCGTTAGTATAGTTTAATATACTGATTTTGATGAAACGATCTGGGGCGATGAAATCTGGTGAACGTGGTGGACGTTAAAAGTGTTTTTCTTGTTGTCACCATAGTTCTCAATGTTTTCATATGTGGTTCAAAAAAAGTATGATACAAAAAAGTAGAATTGCTTTCACATTTACTATTTTTGATGGTGATCATTTCAATGGAGTAGTTTTCAAAAAACGTATCGATATTGCACATCAAACATTTATGTAGGTCCAATTGTTATTGGTGTAGTTTTCTTTTATTTCCTCTAACCTAATCGTAATTTATTCCTGGTATTTAAATAAAAATTAATTTTTTCCATTCCAATTGTTTCTTAATATTCAACAATTTCTGTGAATTTGATATGAATGTTTGAAATTTTCTCTTGAAAAAATTGCTACTTAAGTTTCAGATATTGACAGAAGGCAACCATTTAAATTTCGTTATTTTTCCTCTATTGTCAACCTTTTTCCTTCAGACTTGTTTGAAACTACATAAATCAATTTCAACAAAAATTCCGATTAAAAGAAGTTAAAAATTCAGTTCATGAGATATTATAAATCATTCTTCAACATGAGTCAAGTTATATCATTTTCTGGAATATTTATTACTAAAACAATTGGAAGCCGAAAGTTGACGAAGATATTTTAAATATTCTCCTTTTTTATTGAAAACGATTATTTCTTCCTTTACGTGTTTAATGTAAAGAATCTACCATCAAATACAATGAATCGTTACAAACTTCATCATCCATATCAAATGATGTGGAGAAACCTCTTCCGACTTTTCTAAATTACGTCTTATTTCACGGAAAATTTCATCTGTCAGTGGAAATTGTTGGCGAAGCTTTTGATAAGGGTCCACGTTCCAATTGGTATACCTTCATCTCAACATTTTTGGCAGAGACTAAATTGCAATAAATCGTTATTTTTGCCGGCAGTCAGAAATAAAATTGAGAAATGTTATAAGAACACCTGAGCCATTTTCACGTGTTAATATTCTCATTTTTTCTTTGAGAATTTCCAATAATCATTCAACTATTCTTTATAAATCAATAATACTGCTTTTGACTGTTTTTTTATTTGAAATTTTGTTTGTATTTTTTAATTTTAACTCTTTTCGTTGTTTGATTTATGATTGATATAATTTTTGTTATATCCATATACATGGCCTATGCTGAAAATATACCAGTTTGTTAAAATTATTGATGTATATCAATAATATTAACTAACTTTATATCGAGTACTTCAATATTTCTTTTTTATTTTCAGTGTAGATTTAAATGAAGAATTTTCTTTTTATTTAGCTGGTAACCTCTGTTGTTCTGTTCCAAATTATTCCCTCAATTATTTGAATTTGTTTCAGAAATATCGTGCGAAGGAGAGAATGTTGATGAATTACGGCAACGACTAAACGCGATGAAAAAGATGATGGCAGAAAGGCACTATCGCGACGAATCGACGAACGGCAAACAACGCAGCTCGAGTGTAATCGATGGAAATTTTTTGGGTATGGTTTTTGGGACGGCCCTTGTGGTGATAGTGACAGTTAGCGTATACGCTTTCTACAATCTCTACATAGCAATATTGAAAAAGTTTCCTTCACAGCATGATGAACTTTAAATTCAATATTTCAATTTGATGGTTTTTGTATGCAAGTGTTATCAACGTTTTCATGGAAATTATACATTGTGATTCGTATCCCATTTTATATATAATCTTAAGTAATACAGTAGTATCATTTTCAATTGGAAAGAATTAGATCAAGTAAGATTTTATAAGTGAACTGAGTTGTTTTTATACGAGACAGCTATTATTAGTTATCTTTAAAAGACCCTGCTCAATCATGTAGGTCAATTCACTTAACTGCATGTAAATGCGTTATAATAAACATCATTGTAATTCTGTTGAATCACTTTGTTAAGTGATACCGATGTATCAACATAAAAACTTGGATATTTTCCTCAAAGATGGGCTATCTACTTTCCTGTATCTACATCTGTGTTTCGAAATACGATCTGGTTGTAAAAACAAATTGATTTGAAATACAAAAATGTAGAAATTAAGAAAATATGTTTCATTTACACATTATCCTTTCGACGTTATTGGGTGACATAACTATTAATATTTCAGGAATGACATTTAGCGCCATCTTTATTGAGTAGGTTTAGACTTGCTTCAAAATCTGCGTATCTAAAAACGGTAAACTTTATCTATGAATTACGGATAATATTCAATAGTCTATGTTACTATCTATAACAGTAATAGTAAATTACTGCGATAGAAATCTACGATGGAAATTCTGATTCACTAAAAATAATCGAAAAAACGTTGCGCTTACATAAATAATAATGATATATATTACATAGTCCTCTAAGAAATCTTCTTCGTTGTTCTTATCTATAACACAATTCTATATTTCATTAAAAACCAGTTTTCATGAAGAGGCATAACTAGAACATATGAAATTTTAAAATTTTTACACATTAGTAACAAAACAGAAATAAAAATCATCAAAGATGAAAGCTTGGCAAATCAGTATCAGCACAAAAATGATGCCCAGAAATACTTAATTTTGAATACGATGTCTTTTGGATTAAAATATTTCAAAGTAAGCATTGATCCCCAATATCACGTACTCCAGGAGAAGAGTTGTGAGATCTATCGAAAACAGGGTTCAAATTCGTTTATTTCATATGTTAGAGTTTCCGAGCTTTTTGTACCACACCCCATTCCTATAGCAATGAAGTCCTGCAAAACTTTAAACAATGAATTGTAGAGAATCCGAAAAAACATAGCTTTAATACAAAAATTAAAGTTCAATCTCAATTAAGATATTCTTAGATAATTCGTAATTTTTGGGCTTTCAAGGGATCAAACTGTTTTCTTTTAGTTCAATATTACGATATATAAATTTTCAATATGAGATCATTAGTTTACTTAAATAGAATGAATTGAAAACCCTTTTTGAAATGTAAATAATTTGCACGAGAACATTTATATATTTATGTTTCTGATTTTTGTTGTATACAATAAAGAATGAAAATTTCATCTAATTTCAACATAACCTAAACGCATCCACCATTTCTGATTTAATAGAACAATCAAATATAAGGGAAATTCTATGTCAATTTTTTCCAAAAGCAAATGAGAGGAGAAATACAAATACCCTGAAAGGGCAAATACAGTACCCTTTATATATATATATATATATATATATATATATATATATATATATATATATATATATATATATATATATATATATATATATATATATATATATATATGAATGCCGCTATAAAATCGCACATATAAAGTTTGAGCAAAAAGTAAATCGTCAACCTGGAGTAAAGTGGACAGATGAACGGAAGAAAGAGCATTCAGAGAGGATGAAGCGTTTTTGGGAGGCCAAAAAGATAAGCAAAATTCCTAATGATTGCGAATTCAAGTTCAGTCGCTCTCCTCATAACAATCGAAATAATAATAATAATAATATATATATATATATATATATATATATATATATATATATATATATATATATATATATATATATTCATTAAATTTGGTATTTAAATGATATAAATATAAAATTTTTCATATATATATATATATATATATATATATATATATATATATATATATATATATATATATGAAGGTATATGAAGGTATATGAATGACAGGCATTCCGCATTTCAATCAGTTTATTTTGTGAAAGAGTACGAATTATCATGAGGCTTTCCCGGAATCACATCCGGCATTTTCAAGTGATTTATATAAACTTCTTGATCTTAACATACAACTGAGTTGTTATATATAAATATGAGACATTTTTCAGATCATGGAAACACCAAGAGAATTTTGATTGAAGATTGAAGTAGTTGCCTAAATTGGTGGAGGATGTGGTAGAAACAACTGATGAGTTCCTTGTAGAACGAAACAGTCGGTCTTGTGGCGTCGATTTTAATATTCTCTAACATTATACTGTGAAGGATAGTGAAGACGTCTCATCCTACATGCTGATAGATTCATATCCACTATGACATTATTTCGAGTAATTTTAATTTTTGAATGAAAGGCATAAAAATTTTATGTTTATATATATATATATATATATATATATATATATATATATATATATATATATATATATATATATATATATATATATATATATATATATATATATATATATATATATATATGTTACGGGCAACGTGATTAACTGGGCATTATTAATAAAGACAGGCCATTATTAATAATGCCCAAGAGTGATTGTCAAAGTGATTAATTTATCACTTTGATCGGTCATTATTAATAATGTCCGACCGCCCGTGGTCCATGTAATAAATCAGTGTTTGAAATATCTTGAATTTATTACTTGGATCGGGCAGTATGAATAATTCCCTACTTGTAGCCGGGCAATGATCGCAGTTGTTATTGTAGCTGTAGTGGTGACTGCAATTCAAATCGTTGTAAATGCAAGAAACCAAACATTATTTGCAATTCTAAATGTCACAAAAGCTCATTTTGCAATAATAAATAATTCTAAACTTAATAACTTTTTTACACAGTCCTTCATTATTAAATATTTCTGTTGATTTTTCACAGTTTACTAATTTTTAAACTATTGTTCTTAAGTAATATTTTTATCAAAATAAAAGTAGGCAACTATTATGTTGTTACATTTTTAAATGTTTATTTTTAAATGATATTTTCAATTGTTTATTTTTTGTTGACTTTTCATGAACATTTTGTAAGATTAATTTCATTTAATAAACACAAACACTGCGATTCACCTATTTTCTACTTTGCTCAAGATAGGGTGGGCATTATTCATAATGGCCGAGAAAAGTGATTAATCATGCTGTTTATTATCATTCGATTTAATCACATTGTCCAATTAAATCGGGCATTATGAGCACAGACCGGCCTTTATTAATAGTGCCCGGACTTATCAAATTGCCCATAATATATATATATATATATATATATATATATATATATATATATATATATATATATATATATATAGTAAATACTGAGACTCTTAATCGAAATATCGAAATATTTCAAATAAAACTCTCAGGGAGCTGTCTACACAAATGTTGTCAACGAGAACGAACCCATCACTTTCGAGAGTGAATATTAAGAGCGTTTCGAAAAATTCATCGATCTTGTTGAATGATAATAGGATACAATTGTTTCATCATTATTATGAATCATCAGTCCATATTTAATCTATCAATCAAGAATCGATGACTTTCAAAACGAACATAGGTCCCATACCAAATTAAGAGAAGTTCTAGAGAGTGAAATACTCACGTAGGCTCCCTCTATCGGCGAAAGGACGTATAAACACTCCCTAGAGTTCAAGATTCCTACTCATGACAACAAGAGTGCGAGTGGAAGGCTTTGTAGATATTTCATTCGAACACAACAGATAATTGTCTGAAATGTGTACGAATGATCCCATGCCTAATCGCTCCAGATCACGCCCAGGCGGGCAAAAGTGTAGCTAGATCAAAGATTCACAGGTAATTCAATACTAGTAAATACTGAGACTCTTAATCGAAATATCGAAATATTTCAAATAAAACTCTCAGGGAGCTGTCTACACAAATGTTGTCAACGAGAACGAACCCATCACTTTCGAGAGTGAATATTAAGAGCGTTTCGAAAAATTCATCGATCTTGTTGAATGATAATAGGATACAATTGTTTCATCATTATTATGAATCATCAGTCCATATTTAATCTATCAATCAAGAATCGATGACTTTCAAAACGAACATAGGTCCCATACCAAATTAAGAGAAGTTCTAGAGAGTGAAATACTCACAGGCATGGGATCATTCGTACACATTTCAGACAATTTTCTGTTGTGTTCGAATGAAATATCTACAAAGCCTTCCACTCGCACTCTTGTTGTCATGAGTAGGAATCTTGAACTCTAGGGAGTGTTTATACGTCCTTTCGCCGATAGAGGGAGCCTACGTGAGTATTTCACTCTCTAGAACCTCTCTTAATTTGGTATGGGACCTATGTTCGTTTTGAAAGTCATCGATTCTTGATTGATAGATTAAATATGGACTGATGATTCATAATAATGATGAAACAATTGTATCCTATTATCATTCAACAAGATCGATGAATTTTTCGAAACGCTCTTAATATTCACTCTCGAAAGTGATGGGTTCGTTCTCGTTGACAACATTTGTGTAGACAGCTCCCTGAGAGTTTTATTTGAAATATTTCGATATTTCGATTAAGAGTCTCAGTATTTACTAGTATTGAATCACTGTGAATCTTTGATATATATATATATATATATATATATATATATATATATATATATATATATATATATATATATATATATATATATATATATATATTGAGAGAGGAAGACAGAGAGATTCTCTGAATATTGAACTGAATTCTGTCAATAAGTCATGGAGGTACTCATTTGTTTTTCAGAAAGTAAAACCAGTTCATGAGTCATATTTTTATATGAAGCTTCAAACCAACGATTTATGCGGGCGGATGGTTTGCCTTTATTTGAACTCCTTACAGGGTCCACTCAAGATTTCAGCTAAAGTTATCAGTTTAACTGTGCATCTATGATTCTCTTTAAGTTTATACCATAAATAACCCAAGAAGGTAACTCGAGAATCCTTCGGTATTTAATAGCTTCCGGGAAATCCTAAAAACTTTCGGTATTGTGTGATATTTCCGTTAAAACGGAAATTCTGGTGACTCACTCTACCAAAGAAGAATCTCTGCAAATTTACAACTCAATAAATCTGCTTATATCGTAGATAAGGAATCATAACTGAACAAAGTTAAAGTGTACATTTTAAATTTCTATGAATAATAAACAAATCGATGTTCTATGAATCAATGTGTGATTTTTAGTGACCGCAAGAATCATATAGTATATAATATCGCTATTCTGATATGTCTGAAAAGAAATTATTCATAATGTAAATTATTTAGTATTTTATTATTTATCTTTGCTACGAAGATTGATTTTTACTTATATAGTTGTATAGTTATTTGTTTTTGACTTGGTGATATAAATTAATTCATATTATATATTATTATTTCAAGCTT
The DNA here is from genome assembly GCA_030704895.1 of Henosepilachna vigintioctopunctata. NCBI lineage: Eukaryota > Metazoa > Arthropoda > Insecta > Coleoptera > Coccinellidae > Henosepilachna > Henosepilachna vigintioctopunctata. The sequence goes on along the minus strand of JARQZJ010000122.1, from coordinate 4,815,509 downwards.
TTAAGTAAGCTAATTCAAAGATTATTTGTAATGTTTAAGAAAATATCAATAATATCACATCTTTCTTTATTTCTCCACATTCGGTATTCCTTACAAGATCTGCTTTTTGCAATAGGTATGTTCTATAATTATTTTAAAGAGAAGAGACAAATAAAACCAAATAAAACTCGAGCAAAAAAGAGCCTTTCTTATTTCCACCTTACTGCAATCCCACAAAATCATTTATATATATTTATAATCATTTATATATATATATATATATATATATATATATATATATATATATATATATATATATATATATATATATATCCACACTATATTCAGTTCACGTTTCGTTACTAATTGTAGCTGTATCAAAATTCAATGAATAGTTTTCACTAAATGACTAAAACAAATTGATTGAAAATTTGGCTACTTATTATCATTTTCGTGATAATAGGTATTCAAAAAAATTTTTTGATAGCTAGAAATTCTGAATTCGCCTTGTCTTTATATTCCTGAGTGCCTAATTTATTGTCATAAACGAAAACAAAATAACAATCACATCAAATTCAAATTTTTACATATATGACACAAAAAACAAAGAAGAACTCTACACGCCTTGTGACAAGTCACAGAATAGTCGCATTTCTATTATTTTAAATTTTATAACAAGTAACAATTCATGTGAGCAACATTCGTCAAGCCAAATTTAAGAGAAGGGTTTTTATTGTGAAATAGCATTCTTCAATCACGTGATGAGTTTTTAACAGATTAAATTTAGAAATTTAATTACCCTTTTCATTTTTGATTTTCTTCTTTATAATTTTTTTAACTTCAACTCTTGTTTCTTGATTTTTGAAATGACATATTGTAATATTCTATTTCATATTTCCATATAGATACCCTGTGTTAAAAATCTAACAATTTGAATTGCATCAATATATATTACGCATTATATTTCATATATATATATATAATATATAATACGAGTATAGAGAATATCCAAAGAGAATTCAAATTATTTACCAGTATAAAGAGAATATTTACGAGTAGTGAAAATGTTTGAAGGAATTTATTAATAACCTTCTCCATTTCCAGAGGAAATAGTCTAGAATGTCGATGTGAGACATCCTGTATAAATTTGTATATATAACAATATATATAGGACATATAGATATTAGTCATCGGTTTTGTGGCATGCGCATATTGTCTACCAATGATACAGAAAGAATCGCATTGCAGGTACTATTCAGTCTACGGATGACTCATTGGAATCTATTCCTTATGTGCGTATGGTTCACGGTAGATATTCAATTTTCACTTGTGTTCGTGTCTTAGAAAATGTTATTTTCGTTGTTATTACAATACGATAGGACCTTTTCTTTTATCGCGAGTGTACAGTGCAATGTGCTTCAGTAATGTCAAAATACGATCGTAAATTTGGAATTATCGCGGCATGATTTTAATATAATTTGAATTATTTCGAAGAGTAAGGTAAGTTTTTGGAATTTACTTTGAAATTTTTATGATTCTCATTCAGTTGTACTGGTTTTATTACTGTGAATAATCTGTTGAAACCATTCGTTTTCATTTTCATTCAACATTTATCAAGAATGTCTTGTTGCTTTTGCACCTGGTTTCGTACAGGTATCGCTTAGTCGCAGGAAAGAATATATGTTATTAGAGTTTCTTCAGCAAAACTTAAAGGCTGAATCAATAGTTTTGTAAGAAATATTCACATCCTTTGCAGGCATTTTATATTATTTTTTATCATTGTTATTCTCGCTCATTTCGTTTACATTGTCAAGGCTAGTTGAATTATTTGTCTTTAAAATTTCAAATTTGATCAAAATATAAACAAATACAATCTAAATTGACTTCTAATACGGTGAGATCACCTCAATTTCCTTGAGCTTTTTTATGATCAACAAATTTATTTTTAGGGAACCACAAATATTTTTATCCATCATTCATCATTAGATACGATTGTCAACTCATTCCAAAATTCAGAATTTGTTATTCATTTTTGTAACAATAATCTCAAGTAAAATAGAATGTTTCTTTCAGTTATGTGTACATTATTTAAAGATAGTGTCAATATTTTCGAATAAAAAAGTGACACAACACAAAATTACAAAAAACCAAAAATAATTCAAGATAATGATGCTCATATTTTATTTCTTATGATAAATAAGTATAAGTATTCATACGATTTACATTTTAATATGCGAATCGAAAAAAATATCACACAATTAATATTCAAAATTTGTAACGTTAGGCTAAATCTGAGGAGGTTGAAATGAAAAATTTCGTGAAATTCCTATAATTCCCATTATAATTTAAAAATAATTATGTAAAATAAGTACACCACCAACCTGAATTCTCATTCAATTTGAAATTAACTGTCTGAATGATTCGAATCTGAGGTCTTTTATCGATTTTTTGTTGAAAAAAATGGTTATTGATGATAAACATGATAGTGTGCTTTCATATTCATGTCGTTAAAACGACTGTCGTGATTAATTTTGAATGCTGATGGTCATTATTTTATGTTGAATGGCACCTAGAGGCAAAATCGCAACACTTTGTATTGAATAATTTTAATAAAACGCGACCATTTTTTCAAAGTTTCACTCGGTTCAAAAAAGATATTCACTTAGATAAAAATATTTTTTGTGGTAGTAACAGACGATAAATATTCACAAAATGTATACATTTAAAGTTGACGTTTGGTTGTTTATTTTAAGTGTTGTGTAAACTACCCTAAGATTTCCAACACTGTCATTGACACAGCGCTGTCATTCGTAATACTTCGGCTTATCCATATCCACAGAAAACTGTTACTTCAATATTATGTCCCATAGACTCCAAACCACAAGAAAAATACGTAACGTATTAAAAAATATAAGTATTGCCTTCAATACCTATTAACGTATTCAAGGAAGAATATCACATAATTAATTAGCAAATAGTTGTTAACAATAGATACCCGCCATTAATAATCGATAACATTTTGATGAAAAAACATTTTCTATGGCACATATCGAACAAAAAACCTCAGAATTCTGTGTGCATCTAAATTAATCAAAAATAATGTTCTTAAAGTTGATAAACCAGGCGTTGATTAAATTGCAGCACTTCTAATAAAATTGATGACAAAAGAACGAAATATATAAGTACGTAAACTATATAATTCCATGTCGGGCAATGAAAATTTGGCACCAGAAATATTAAACTGCTCAAAAAGTGTCAACACTCAATGAATCCCGTAATATTGTTAATTACTTTACACGTGTTGATGACTCTTACACTCAAACAGGTACATCGTTCATGCAAAATAAAAATCAATCGTAGAAGGCTGACATTATTCTGACTCAGAATAGTCAGTGACGATCGAGTGCCCTAATATGAAATGAATTTTGCCGCAATGACATGTCAAATACGCCTGGTCGTAATTTAGTGTAAGTCATTAAGTTATTCCAATTTTCAGAAAGTAGGTACTTTGAGTATTGCAGAATAAACAATGATGAGTAAAATTTTTGTAAACGTATTTTTCCCACTCGCTAACTAGATTTTATTTATAATTGGCTTAAAATGATTCATTGTTTACTGAGGTATCATTTTCCGATGTGCAAATTGAGATTGGGTTTTCATGAATTGTTTGTGAAAGAAATAAGTTGTTATGTGGATATATTTCGCAAAAATGTTCCAGCATAAGAGGTTTTGAAAAACTCTGCTACGTTGCCGTCATTTACAAATCGGTTTTCAATTTCAGTTGGATTTAGATCAAATGAATTTTTAAACATACATTTTGTGAAGATTGTTGAATTAAATAAAATTAAGTGCTTGCTTCACACTTGGTGGATCATACAATTACGTCGGTGATGTTTGTGGCGGTTTATTCAATCAATTTTTCATTTTTTCCAAGCTGAATTTTTACCCAAATCCGAGCGTTATTTCATTCTATTATCAATCAACAAAAACGCTTTTAATGACAATATAGTTTCACTAACATTTATGAAGAAATAATCTGTTTTGATCAATAAATCAAGTCCCAAGACTCTCATAAACATATAGGTATATTGAAAATCTCTCAGTTTTCTCACGGTTGATGATGCAGATACTGTTCTTACCGAAACGTCTCATTTTTCCAAATGATTCCTCGTCTGTTGTTGCTAAAATTAAGGAATACTATTATAGTCGCGAAGCGTAGTTTTTATTTTTATGGACAACCTTCAGATTGAGTTTTTAAAGGCAGATTTCATAATATTATAATTTCAAATATGCCACTTCGCTCCATTCGGCTTCAGCATGACCAAGAGTGAAATTCCATAAAAAAGAATTTTAACAATCGGCGTTAGTTATATTTTCTGCAATAGTTGGTTCTTTTTTTGGATGCTTTTTCCAATGTAAGCAAGTTTTTATATTAGCGGCAGTTTTTCAAATTTGTCAAATGTCGAAGCATTTGGTCAAAGCTCGCTGCCAGCGACCTCACTCCATAAATCTCTCTTTACTGTGTACATAACCGCAACTGCCTACCTAAACAGACATCGCGGCTAGCAATGAAATATTTTCGTGGTGCATCATCAATTTGTTGGCACTTAAACAAGTTTTCGTTTTGGCTATTTCAGATTTAGCTGGTGACGTCGTAACTCTAGTCTGCTTCGCCATCATGTCAGTGTGTTTAGAAACGAGCAGGTCACGGGACGGCCTGAAACTTCCACTGCTGAACAGAAGCAGAAGTGAGCCCGGCCCTCCAACCCTGAACGTGTTAACATCGACGCCTCCGAAACGTTGCAAGCTGGATACCTCAAGTGTCAGCCTACCTGCCAGCCCCTGCGCAGAAAGTTCGTCGATACAACGTAGTTTGATACTGAAAAAGGTCAAGTATCTAGAACCGGATGGACTGAGGCAGAAATTAGAGAATTGCCGACCTAAGAATTACGTACTGCTCGACTGCAGATCATTCACGGCGTATAACCTCAATCATATCGTCGGTGCAATAAACGTCAATTGCACTGACAGATATAATAGTAAAAGGCTACAGAGAGGCCGCGCTACTCTTGCTGATCTGGCTTCAACAAGGGACAGTAAGGATATCCTGAAGAAGATGGCCTTCAAGGAAGTGGTTGTTTACGATGAATGTACCAATGATAAAGACAGAATCACCAACAATCATCCCCTATTTTTAGTGTTATCGTCGATAGTCGAGGAAAACAAAGAGCCTGTACTACTACTAGGTATGTCCTTTTTTCATTTAAATGACCTTATTTAACTAGCTTCCAGCTGGGAATTAATCCAAAAGTCGTCTAGGATATTAATTATTGGATAGAGAAAATAGTGGGAAGTTTGTTTACGAGCTCATAATAATATTATTGTTGTTTTATTTTTACTAAAGCACTCTTACTGCGAATATGTGATTTATTTCGGGAACATCATTAATAATCACTATAATTGCTCGTTGAGTTACGAATTACTTCTTTCCCGCCGAAGGAAATTTATTGCGAAATATTTCATCAAATACGTACGTACCTGCAAACTTTCTTTTTGTACACGTCGTTTGCTTGCTCCAACTTATCAACTAATTTGATAAAACATCTGGGTCAGACAGAAAAATTAATAAATTACTGAAATTATTCTTCGGGCCCCTTGACAACTTCTTCAATGAAGATATTCATTTGCAATTCAATTAAGCTCTTTGGATTGTACACTATTAGAAACTTATTTAACAAACTTAGAAACGTTGTCCAAATTAACAAAAGGCCATATCAACATCATAAGCAAACCACTACCTCCTTGGTAAGGAGGTAAGAAAATGGTCACGTGGCATGGACCTGCGCGAAATCGATGCGCAAAATTTCAATTTCAACTCACTTGATTGTTGATAATTTAATAATATAAAATGCGCAAAAAAATTTAAAAAGCAGAGCGAATTCAGTATTTGAATGAATATGTAGGAAACGTATGAAGTGGAAAATGTAGGAATCCCCAGAGATATCAATAGACATCCGTACGTGTTTAGATTTGAAAAATCCTCTGGTTATGTTCAATGCGAGAAAATTATGTATACTGGATTGTACAGTTATTATCAAGTCAATTTTCATCTAATCTCATAATATTCCTCGTCACACTTTTTCCACGTATGTGATTATGTGTTATTATAGTTCATAACTAAATGATTTCTCGCAGATGTACTGAAAACAGCCAGGTAAAATTTAATTAGGCCATTCTAGGAATCATCGCCATTCCTGAAAGAGGAAAGTACAGGTATATATATTAGTCATATGCAGATCCGGGTTTTTATATTCAAGTTTCGCTTATAGTTTTCGGTATTTTTGAGTGTCCTAAAACGGACGGTTATTCGAAAAAACGCCAAGTTAAAAACAAAAATAAATGAGTCACTACGTGTGGTCAGTAACCAAGTTGAAAAATATTCTTTTATATCTCATCTGCTCGTAAAATGCATTTAATAAATATAAGCGACTGGGAAGTTCCTGTGATTATAAATTCTATCAGAAATCTCCATGTGTTTATTTTTAGCAAATCTTCATCATATGGAAAAATCTGCACAAATATTTGCGAAATGGACCACCTGAATAATTGTTGATCGATTATATATATTCGAATTGTGAATTCGTATAATTTCACGACCTTTTTTTAAGGAAAATGAATTTTTCAATTGTTAACATTAATGTTGTTGATATTATTGTAAATTAATAGAGAAAAATAGATTATACAATCATTTTTGCCACTGTGCTGCTTCATATGTCCTGCTACACAGAGTCTAGAAAATTAAAATCCTCACGTTTAAATGAACTGTTGATTTCAAAGTGTCGGTATGGTTAATTTAAATTCTGAGATCAAGCACAGTTCAAATAATGGAAGATGTATTTATCCATTTGTGATAATCTGCACTATTCATGAATATGAAATGTCATGTAAATGAAGACAACGAGACATGAAATACTATATTTCAAATAGTCATTCATTTAAGAAAATGGGAATATTAAAACGATGATTTGTTTTCTTATTTCAAAACGTATTTATACGTTTGAGAGTTACTTTTAATAACGTTTATATCCACATGATTTTTTGTATTATGTCATTCATTTTTTACCGCAGTGTTTCCAAATTTTCTTGTAGTCGTTGAGCTAAGATCGTCATCGTTTTTTGGGGAAAACAACCGCAACATTATCTAAATATAATGCAACAATCAGATAGTTTTCTGTATTTACACACTTTTATTGAACGATTTAGGTCTACTTTCCACCATTATGATGACTCCTTCTGAAGAAGTTATCGTAATGGTGAAACTTTAACTCGACAATTATGCCGTACGTTTCACCATTACGTGGAAGGAGCCATAAGAAGCCTTCTTAATGGTGAAACGTACTAAATAAAAATGTGTCAACTTAAAGAACATTGTTTCCTGATTACCATTACGTAGAAAGAGCCATAAGAAGCCATCGTAATAGTGAAACGTACGATACAATTGTTAAATAAAAATATGTCAAGGAAGAGAACATTGGTTTCCTGATTTACACAATTTTATTTCACAATTATGGTGAAACTTACGTCAAAATTGTCAGATAAAAATATGTCAATGTAGAGAACATGGGTTCTCTGATTTACACACTTTTATTTGACAATTATAGCGTACGTTTCACCATTACGTAGAAGAAGCCAGAAGAAGCCATCGTAATGGTAAAACGTACGATAGAATTGTCACATAAAAATATGTCAATATAGAGAACGTTGATTTCCTGGTTTCCACAATTTTATTTCACAATTATGGCATATATTTCACCATTACGTAGAAAGAGCCATAAGAAGCCATCGTAATAGTGAAACTTACAGCACAATTGTCAAATAAAAATGTGTCAATGTAGAGAACATTGTTTTCCTGATTTACACACTTTTATTGGCAATTATGGCGTACGTTTCACCATTACGTAGAAGAAGCCAGAAGAAGCCATCGTAATGGTAAAACGTACGATAGAATTGTCACATAAAAATATGCAATGTAGAGAACGTTGATTTCCTGATTTTCACAATTTTATTTCACAATTATGGCGTACGTTTCACCATTACGTAGAAGGAGTCATAAGAAGCCATCGTAATAGTGTAACTTACAGCACAATTGTCAAATAAAAATGTGTCAATGTAGAGAACATTAGGTTCCTGATTTACACACTTTTATTCAACAATTATAGCTTACGTTTCACCATTACGTAGAAGGAGCCATAAGAAGCAATCTTAATGGTGAAGCTTACGGTACAATTGTCAAATAAAAATTTGTCAATGTAGACAACATTGGTTTCCTGATTTACCCACTTTCATTCGACAATAATGACGTATCTTTCACCATTACGTAGAAGGAACCATAAAAAACCATTCTAATGGTGGAACGTTCGTCACAGTTGTCAAAGGAAAGTGTGTAAATCAGCAGGAAATCAATTTTTTCTGCATCGAGACATGTTCATTTGACAAGTGTGACGTACGTTTCACCATTACGAATACTTCTTATGCTCCTTTAACGTAATGGTGAAACGTACGCCATAATTGTCAAAGTGTTTAAATTCAGCAGACAGTGTTGTTCAACATTAAATCCAGTGTATTTTGAAAATATCGATTCGCAAATGTAGACAGTTACAAGAAAAAAATGTTTCAATCATTCGGATGCAAGGGAAGTGAAGCAGTAGACAATGAAATTTCACATCTAATATGATGCGTCATTCTTAATTACAGCTGCTTCTTTTTTCCGACAGAACAATTAGTCTTTAGGTCCTCATTAATTTTCTCCCTTATTATTTCCACAATTCCTGTTTATAAGCAATTAACTGGAGCCTGGCACTTTCAAAAAATATTTTATTCTGAAACACTACTTTATTAAAATGATTGATTAGAATATGTTATGAATTTGACACTTGCTTTATTGATATCGTTTTTAAATTGCTCTAAAACTGTTGACGATAAAAAAGCCATAGAAAAATTCGGAAATATATCGGTCATTTTCCAGTGATATCCTTCATCATTGGCCTTATTCAGAATATATTTGTTGCCGTCATATTAAATCCTTACGAATAATATTAATTACTTTGCAAAATAATTCCGGATTACCATATACGGTATTCTAATTTAAAATGAGGTGTTTTATCTGCTAGAAGATAAAATATAGTGCTTTTATCGTGATTAATTTATTGGTTTAATATAATATCCTAATTTAATCTGGTTTAATTTATGTGATTCTTTATCTCGGTTACAACATAGTTCATTATTATGTTTAGATGAAATATCTATGTATTTCAAAAAATTGTTATAATAAGTAGATGTTATTTCGCCATTCTATGTTATTCAACATATTTCGAATTGAAGGAAATGCGTCAATGGTGTAACAGACATTATTGTGATTTCCTAGTTTCAGAATTTGTTCATGTCCATTGAACTAAAGATGACGAAACACGATGATTTCTTTCTTATGGCAAATTAAAATCCTACAATAAAATTCATTCTATATGGATAAAGCGGTTAATGTATTCTATGGTCAATTTTCCAGATAGATTTTGGTAGTTAATGGTTATGGCTTCTAGTCTTTGTAATCACTTCAACTAGTTCCTTTTCCTTTTTTGAATAACGAAACTAGCCATTTTGTTATCTCCTTCTATCTAGTTACACCAGGCGCTTGGAGATTGTGTTAGACTACTTACCTTCTGATAACCTCTGGTGAGGTGTCCAAAGAAGTACGAATTTCTCTGGCTTTTCTCATGTAAAACGTTACTCCAATGCTAGTTTTGGTCTTAAAATTCGGCCATCATCGACTTGTTTTTTCTTACGATGTCTAAAATGCTTAGTCTTGATCTGTATGGCAAATATCTGCGTTGAGTTTATGATGAAATACTTTGAACTCTTTGTTCGTTTTTGACATCTTACTCTGTTTTGAAGCCTTGACTATACCATACAATGGAACACGAGGAATCTGTTCTTTTTGAGGGCAAATTAGGTATTATCAAAAAATTAATTATTCACTGGAAAAACTAGTAAGTTTCCAGTCGTTAGTTACATCGACTATTCGTCATGAACGATATTTGATGAATTCAAAAACATTTTTTCGATAAGTTCGACAATTATCGAAGTTCGATAAAAATGGTATGAAAATATCAGTAAATGAATAATCTAAATGGTTCCTCAGGATGTGTATCGCTAATTGTTTCAGGTTCAGGTGCTTTATCGCCAGTTATAAGTAGTTGTCGACCCCTAAGTTTATTATTTACGTGGCACGCCGTTCAATCGAACTGACTAACTTTCGAGTATATCAGAGAATATGAGGATGTAACACACAAAATGTTATTGTTCCGAACAACACACACTGATAATAATGTAAGTAATCCTATGAGTCATGGCATAAATTAGAATGTGTACGTATTATCTACAATTTGGTTGGAATAGACTGAGTGTGTACTTGCGCTCTTGATTTTCCTGCTCTATTTAATGTACGTAATTTATAATTGATTTTGTTTAGAACGATTGATTCACCTGAATCCCGAACGTTGTTTGCACGTGGTGTATTCGCGCTGTCCAAGAATGGCGTAAACTTTATCTAATGACGTTATAAATTCGTTTGAAATATTTCCCTGCAAAGTTCGTACCATGTTCGAATGTGTTATCACAACAAATGGAATATGCACGTTTTTATATCATGAAAAGATGTCTGGTCAGACACCAATTTGCGATCTTATAATATTTCCTAGGATTTTCAACAATCCTAGGAATTGATTTTCAATTGATTATCCCGAATGATTCGTCATTTGATTATTGGGAATCTATTATATTGAAATACAATCCGTGTTGAATAAAAAAAATAAACATTGCTTTTAAACTTAGACGTATATAGGAAAAATTATCAAAACTTGTTAGTAGAACAAATAAGAATAATAATCTTTATTTAGGATATAGCAAAAATACAAGAATTGAAGGACTGAATGCTTAAACCTACATCATACTTAATCTTATTATTAAATAATGTATACATATACATCAAAGAAAACAAAAATTACAATTTTTTATTTGCCTCAATATACATATTACATTTATTTTTAAAACTAGAAAGATTATCACAGGACTTAATATTAATGGGCAGCTCATTATACGTTTTCAAACTTTTATAAAACATGAGTTTGTCTACTCTGATGAACGCATGTCCTAACCTAATTTTACATCGATCAAAAGAACGTCTTACCCTAATTTTTAAAACTAGAAAGATTGTCGCAGGACTTAAAATTAATGGGCAACTCATTATATGTTTTCAAACCTTTATAAAACAAATTATTTCGATAGAAGTTCATGTTAGGTTTATTCAAATAAAAATTATCAAATAAAATAGGAGTTTATCAACTTTGATGAACGCAGATCCTAATCTAATTTTACATTGATCAAAACATCATCTCACATTTATTTTAAAACTAGAAAAATTATCGCAGGACTTGACATTAATGAACAACTCATTATATATTTTCAAACCTTCTTAAAACTTTATGAAATTATTTCGGTAGAAGTTTATTTTGGTTTATTTAAATAAAAATTACCTAATAAAACTGGAGTTTGTCAACTTAGATCCTTACCTAATTTTACATTGATCAAAACATAACGAAATAAGAATTAAGATTTAAAAAGGTTTCACTATATAAAATCAGATTCTCTCTTTGGTTCAAACTGAGTTGCAAAATCTCTTAAACGTTTCTTCTCAACTAGTCAGTACCTATCTCTGTTGATTTGTCGATGTTTAGAAGAAGAAGAATTGACAGTTCTGTATATCTGTTTAGAAAAAGACTTATATTCTTGATTAATCAAACTTCAATAAGGTACAAGTATTGAAACCACTGAATTCATTGTATTTACAATAAATTCAGTGGTTGTAAAACTTGTACCTTATTGAAGTTTTATTGAAATGATCTAGCACCCACTTGACATTTCATGTATCAATTTTAAATTCTTAATGTTCGAATAATATTCCCTGTTAGTTGCTAGTAATACAAAATAATGAAACCTATATTTTAGGTGTTGAATTAAAGTACCTACCCCAAAATGTAGTGCAAAGTTTTTCAATCTCGAAGTTTGTTGTTTCACAATTAGAAAAGAGCCTCAATTTCAAAGGTCCTGATTTTAAATTACAATAAATTAGGTAGCCTAAGCACAACGTTTGATTAGAGTGACAGTAAGTCACTATCTATCAGTAAAATCTAGGACCCAAGTGTTTGTTAATCTTGAGTATTCAGAATTATAAATTAACACCAAACGGATCTTATTTTGATAGAGATATGTACCGAGAAGTGAAGAAAATGAATGAATGATTCATAAACAGTAGATATTAAAAAGCATAATGTGTCGTATTTCATTCATGACAATTTTAATGAATAGCTTCATGAAAAATTCCTAACAGTATTATGTAAACGGCTTCTTAGATTCAAGTTCATATACTATTTTCTCGACTTAAAGGAAGGGGAATACGAAGGTATGCAAATAAGAGACTTGGGTTCGAATCTCGAGGAAAACGAACTGTTATGCGTTTTCTCCATGTAAGTGATGATAAACTATACTTTATAATGAGTATTAAACCGGAATATGAGCCTAATATTCGAATATATAAATATATTTGCGATATTTTTATGAATTTTTTCAAACTATCATTTTTCGAGATTGAAATTGTGAGCAATCTTGATCTCTTTATTGTGGGTTGTGATAATTGTTGAATTATCTCTTTGTCGCTTTCTGGTCAGACAAACGACTAGATTCTCACGTCACGTGTGTCCACTATTTTTCCCGCAATTTTCAACGTCGTAATCGATGATTTCACTGAATGGCATATGGCTCACCATTTACTCACAACTCACACCATTCCCAAAAGAAACAGGGGGAATGATTCATTTCATTCTCTTCGTAAAGTGACGTCATCCCTTTCATTCACATATCTGATGAACTACACGTGTTATGTGTGCTTCAATTTCCTCCAAAGGGTGTTGTTCTTGTTACTGGCGGTGGTTGTTTCCTGTTTTTGGGCCACTCTAGCGGAATGCGTAGGTACAATGAAATCCGGGTTTATGGAGGATTTCCAGAAATATACGGAAATAACTCGTATGTTTTATCAGTAATTGATTGAGCTGATTTTTTATGAAACTACAATAATAACATTGGTAATTAAAGTAAACTGAGTTTTCGTGATTTTCACAAGTATGTGTATTTTGGCGAACATAACAATATTTTTTCGGCTACTGTGACCAATATTGTGGCTAATAATATTCGGCAACTGTGGCCAGTAATATTCGACAACTATAGCTTCATCAGATTTAAATAATACCTACTGTTACGTAATATATTTTGGAATGAAGGAACTCATACCGAAAGAATAAGTAATAAGAAAAATATTTACATCTGAAGAACACTACTAGCATCTGAGGAAGGCACTTGTGTGGTGAAACAATATAATAATTTATTGTGAAACATTTATTACACCTAAGGAAAATGCTCACGAAAGAACAATATTTTCATATTTATTAAAAAAACACTTAGTTTCACGAAATAATATTGTTTCTTCACAATTGTTTCGGGGTGATACCCCATTTTCAAACTGAACAGTTGTTCTCTAGACTAACATTTCTATATGTTTATAATGTTTATTACCATTTTTTAATTCGTCAATATCAATTTAAAATTCGTTTAAAAATAGGGTATTGTCCCGAAATAATTGTCTAGAAACAATATTATTTTGTGAAACTAAGCCAGATGTTTTTTATTCAATATATAGAAAAATGTTTCACCAAGAAATCAGCGTATATTCCATCAACTTTATTGTTATATTCAAAACAAAATAGTGAAAATCCCAAAATCGTCCGTTTTAATTAAGTTCGGTATAGTATATAAATATATTTCATGTATTTCACTACATAAAATGGTGAAACAAAATTAATATTAATCAGAAGGCTATAAAATTTCGAAAATTTGGAATCAGATTAATTGTAAACACTGTTAACGCCCTGTATTGATTTGTTTTCGTAGCAAATCCAGTTTGATATTGAATTATTGCACGATTTAACCTCTGTTTAAGCTAACATAGGTATCAGTAATGAAACTTGAATGCAGGAAGCTTATCTTGTACAGGAAGTAAATTCACTTATTTATCGTGTATGCAAGCTGTTTAATAAATGACGTAAAATAACTGAATGGCGTAAACTCAACGATTAGCACGATCAGTTGTTCACCTAGTTCCTAGTAGGTTCTGTTTCAACGTCTCAAAATTGTCCAATTTTTTATTATTGTTGCTTATATTCGTAGGTAACGTTTTATGGCTAATTGCGAGAGCTTTATACTTCTTTATATTCGGAAATTCAGACTTAAGTATCCCAGTATCAATGTACATAGGATTTTGTAACAGGTCCACTGGTGAGACTTTTTCGTGATGAGAGACTGAGAATTGCTGTTAGAAATGAGTTTCTCTTGGGTGCGTTGTTCGCATCAGTAAAAGACAAAACACCTACTCTGAATTGCACTAATGTTGTATATAAGGCTCCTTGCTCTTCTTGTGAGATGAGCTATGTAGGACAAACATCTCAACAATTAAAAAAAGGTTGTCACAACACAAAAGTGATGTTAAAAATCCAAAGAAAGTTTGTGCTTTGGCAGAACATGTTAGAAGTACAAATCATGACATGGACTATGAAAATACGTCAATTTTGGAGTATGAGAAGAATTATAAAAAAAGATCTTTTTTGGAAATGTTCCACATTAAGAAAAATCCCTCTTTGATGAATTCTCGTTCCGACATTAATAATATTAGTAAAATCTATTCTTATTTGATAAATCATAATAGCAATGAAATAAATCATACATTGTAGCCATGAATAGTATGAGAAGTCTTTTTAAGAAAGAAGAAGCATTGACATTTTGGTTCTTTGACACTCACAGGAAGCAAACAATTTCAGAGCTAACCTTACTTATTCCGCCTTTGACAGAAATAATTGTTTTGACAATACGAATGTTTACAGTTAAGATTTGGTATAAAGTTTAATTGTTGATGCTTTGTTGCTGTATGTAATTGAGAGTTTTTTAGAAGTATATTCAGTAATGGTTGTATCCATTTTTAGTTATTGATAACATAGAAATAATTCAGTTCTTTTGTTCCTTGCCATGTGGCTTATTTTATAATCTCAACTATTTGGTAAGTCTTGATCTTCAGTAATGATTTTTATAACATCGGCTCATATTGCAGAGTCCTGATGATGGTTACGATTGTTTAACCGAAACGTTGACGAAAATAAAGGTAGTACACTAAGTGGCCTCTTCTTCCATCCGTTTACAATCCCTTACACTATATATATATATATATATATATATATATATATATATATATATATATATATATATATATATATATATATATATATATATATATATATATATATATATATATATATAGTGTAAAACAAAGTCGCTTTCTCTGCAAATCTTGATTAAAGGATTAATGCTGTATTGGTTAAAATCGCTTCAAAAATTAGCCATTATTTGTCGTAAGAAGTAAATGACAAAAAAATGTTATGGGATATCCATAAGAGATAGACATATACCATAGCGGAGTTTTCTGTAGACCTTTTCAATGTGTACAATACTTAGTACATTATTTTGATAAATCTCCTAATGTTCAGCTTGCGTTTGCAATGTAAACGGAAAAAATGTAATTATATACATCACATTAGAAACCTCAAAAATAACAGTATTTCTCCACTATTTAATGGATGTTATTAAACATATCAATCTTCCTCTTCAATCACTCTATCTATTTAAAAAAATGCATCAAAATCCGTTGCCTGGTTTTAAAGATTTAAGCATATATAGGGATATAGGGACAGAGAAAGCGACTTTGTTTTATACTATGTAGTGATATTGTTAATTATATACATCCTTAGTTATATTTTCTATGAGTGCAAATGATAGTTTCGTATAGAAGTGAATTTCACAATAAAACTCCAGATAATCATTTGTGTATCATCATCTTATGAAAGGTGATTTCTGATATCGAGTTAGTTGTACTATCTCGTAGAGTAGATTCTGAAGATGTTTTACGTTTTATCTGACAAGAAATTGCTCATCTACTCAGATAAACTTTATCAATTCGCATTGTTTTCCAGCTACGTACAGATCTTAAATATTATGGTGCAATATTTTCAGTGATTTTCTAATGCAGAACAGATCACCGCTATCAATTTCCCCTCATTTCGATGAACAATGATATAACATAAGATGCAAGTGTCAAAGTGAATCATCGAAAACTACTTAAGGGAAGGCCAATGTTCAAAACCGAAGACTCAATCCGATTATTACCATTTAAACTTCTCCTCATTACTCAATTACTCACTTTTGATGACTCTTGTCGAAAATATGAACGTTGTGTTTGATGTTTATCTATTATCTGTCATGTTTACGTTTCAAATAGTCAATGCATGAAAGACTAAAGCAATTATTTTCTAAGTTTTCGGTGAATTCATTTCGATGAAAATTGGCAACTGAAATCCGTTTTATAGATGTATAGACTTGTATTTGACAATTTTGACATATAATTCATCATAACGATGACTCATCAGTCTGAAGAAGTCATCAAAAATCGAAACGTACCTGACAATTGTCAAATAAAAATCTGTAATTCTAGAAAATTATGTTTTAGTTGTCAATTCATTATCGAACGTTCATTTTGTTTATACCTTTTGTAATAGGAGAAAAAAAACCACGTACGTAAATACCAAGTCTCAATTATGGTTCACGGCAAACAAACTCAAATTGAACGATGACAAAACTCAAAATATCGTCTTTTCATCTAATCACTTTGACAATACTGCGGTAAAAAATACTGCAAAGCTGCTGGGCGTAATACTAGATAGCAAACTTACTTGGAAAGATCATATTGAACAAATAAAAGGAAAACTTTCTGGTACACTATTTTTGCTTATACGAATGAGCACTATAACGAGCAATACCACAATAAGAATTACATACTTCTCTCTGTTCCATTCATTTTTGAGTTATGGCGTTGTTCTGTGGAGAAATTGTTCCAACACCTTGGTAGTTTTCATGTTGCAGAAAAAGGCAATTCGAATAATGGCAGGCGTTGGATACTTGGACTCATATCAGACCATTATTTATAAAATATGAAATCATGCCCTTGCCTACATTGTGGATATATAACGTTCTTCTAGAAATACATAAGGATTCAGATACATTGATAAAACAGTCTGATCTACATAATTATTATACAAGATGCGCAAATAATATCCGAACAACTAACTGTCGTCTAAATAAGTCAAAAAAAAACTCGATATTTTATAATTTATACAATATCTTCAGAGATTTTGTTTCTATTCTGTCAGCGAGTATTCGAAGCACTTCAAGGCAAAGTCTTTATGAACATGCTCACCACATCTTTTTATGTGTTACTTTTTACGACTTATTTTCTGTGCATTATATACATTTGTTTTCTTTTCTCAGTTTTATGGTGAATTAATCACTGAGTTTACGAAGTTTACACTTATTAGACTTCAATCATTAGTTTCATTTTGGTTTAATTTTGTATCTTCATCTAATATTTTGTATTATTCTCTAATTTATGTTCATTTTATTTGTAGAGGAGTGAAAGGATGATTCGTCAAACTCCTACCATTTGTAAGAAATTTCTTTTCTCTACGATAAAGATTACTATTAATAGACGTGAATCTTCTACCTCTGTAGACTTGAATTTTCTTCATGTATTTCAAGGAAAAATGCGACGGTTTTCCTGTTCTCGGTTTTCCTCGAGCTTGTTTCGTTTTCCGCATTTTTACCTTAAGAATCATCACATTCGATGAACTCTATACTCATTATGTCTCAACCTATCTTTAAAGGCAATGTGAATGATTCATAAGTATTTTTTCGTTAAGTGACGTCATTCTTCAGTTAATTTGTTCAAGTGATGAATAATACGAGTATCTGTTATAATTTACCGGATAGGGTGATATTGGGGTATTTATCTTCGTCCTTCGTTTTACTAAATCGCAAAATCCACCCAAATATGAACTTCATTCACTACAATTTTTTTACTTATGGTTATAATTTTTTTACTTAAATTAAGAAGCTAGAAATAATTTTTTTTGTTAATTGAACTCATTTTAACATTCCAAGAACCAGGAATATTCATTTTATTGGAGTAATGAAAAATTGAATCTTGAAAATTGGCAATTAAATCGGACTGTTCAAAACTGTTATTTAAATAATAATAATAAGTCTCCTCTTTTCCTCTGAGCTTTTCTTGGGTAAGGGTACATTTTCTGACGAATAATAAGGTAGTTTTGGAAAAATAGAAGGAACCACGTGATGGATTAATCTCAATCTTTTTGGTATGTTCACAATTCCACTAGGTGAAACATTTCTCTTCCCTCACAATATAAGTTTCACGAAATTGCAAGGCACAAACAACTGAATATTTAGAATATAATTTTATCAATGATATTTTAAAGTAATAATAAGCTTCATTCTGAATAAAAACCCCTACATGCAACATCAATGTTTCGTGCTATATTTAAAACAAACGTCTTCAAATAAGTTAACTGAATTAAATTTTTACACCTAAAAAATAACTTTCCATATCAAATGTTTCACATACCTATTAAATGCCTTTAGTTCAAGGACTTTTTTGTCAGGAGAGTTTGTGCCGTTTTTACAGATTAATAAGAATTTTTTTCTATTTATTTCATCTGATATAAATTTTTAATTCTTAAATGTGTTTTAATCTCTTCAATTCGTTCGATCGTTTGAATTAATTTCATTTTTCATGTTTGGCGTTCAATTTTGAAATTTTTCCTTGAAAACACAATTTTATAGTTGGTATTATTTGAAAAAATCCACGTATTATTCAAACAATTAATATAACCAGGGTAAATAAATATGAATCTTAGGATGTTTCTTCATCCCTAATAATGTTTCTATGTAGTTATTCCTGACTAAACTTCAGGTCAATGCCTGATCAATTTAAAATTTTCCAAGTCAGTTTATGCATTATCAATATTAATCCTATTTCTCAGACGAAATCGTGTATTTAACAGTTTTACAATAGAAAGGGTCGAACCGTAGGCTTAAAGTACCTGATCTTTCGTAGTGATTTCAAAACTGGACGTACCCTTTTTCTACATTTCTTTATATCAGGAGTGGTCAACATTTTGACCTGCAGGCCAAATTTTAAGAATAATCTCCTCCGCTAGGCTGTACATGGAATTTTTTCTTTGAGAATGCCTCGTAAAAGTCACGACGATATCATCATTACTTCTCGTTTTTTAACAAATCTTATCGTGATTATTTGTCGGCCTAATACAAATTCATCAACTTCCATTGTAATTTTATGTCATAGAGTAGAAGTAAACATATTGCAACATATTTAAACTTCGATTGGTCATTCCATTTAATTGATCTAATTATTGTTGACTCATTTTACACAAAAATTGCCAATTTGACGAACAATTGAAGGAAAATTCTCTTATGATGTGAAAAAAAACAATCATCGTCATAATAATTAAAAAGATTCCAGGTAATTTAATATTGTTTAAAATCCTTTAGTAATTTCCTCTATCGAAAAAATCGTTTACGTTAAATTGATGTCGAAAGGTCAACACTTGCGACAAATGTTAAATGAAGCTCTTATCAGTTAGATTACTTTTAAGACGGTCCATTTTACTGTTTTAGTGAATTATACCATTATATTTTTCGATAACCTACCAAAAAATCGAAGAGTGATTAACTTTGTCAAGATACGCCAGAGATCAGGGGATGTCCTTCGGATTTGTAATCATGACGCAAATATAAACATTGGTAGTAGTTGCTCCTCCGAGAATGACGCATAACTCATAACCGGTGCCCCCACTATTATCTGTGTTCCAATACACTGGCGCATAGGACGTCTCACAGCTGTCTTGTTTTGTATGCGCTAGACCGAATTGACAGAAGGCTGTGATTGTGGCTGTACATACAGCATGCAATTCGAGGGTTAACTTAATAATATTGCATTTGTCGTAGTCAACTCGTAGTGTTGTGAACTTTTATTTTGCTCGTGACGAACGTGTTTGTTTTTGGTTTCGAAATGAGGATCAAACGACCTAACGCCTGCCTTGTTTTGAGGTTCATGCCCCTTCAACAAAATAGTAAGTTTTCATTTTTAACCTAACAACTTTGTGTAAACATCCATCGGAATTTTTCATAACGTGATAAATTGTAGTATTTTACCATTGTTTAATAGTTTTGAATAATTCTAATCAATGATTGACAGACGTACTATGATATTTGTACTGAGTTCCAAGAAATGTTCACCTTATAAGTGAAGATTTTGTTCTTTTTCGCCAATATTTCTTGTGATTTATTGAAAAATAACACAATCGTTATCATCATAAAAAAACAATTTCAATGAATTGAACTATAGAGTATATCTCCAGGAATTGCTGTGTTGTAAGATACACGTTATATATCAGTGATTTAATCTAAAATTTTGAAATATGTATATCATTTTATGAATCAACTTCTATCGAACTATTCACCAAATATAAAATAATAATATACACAGGTGAATACGTAAAGTTTTTGATATAAATTGGAATCAATTAATATTATTTAATACGAAAGATTTTTTCACAAAAAAGACTATGAAAGCAATTCTATAATGCTTTCTTCAATTTAACTACGTATTATGAAAACCTTGTAATAAGTATGTTTGTTGAATTTCTTTTAATTCAAAATTATAGTACGAAGTACATTTCTACTTAAAAAAACAAAAATACTACAGTGAACATTTGTTTTTTCTTCTAGCCCGGTAGAAATGTTAATATTCATTAACTATATGAGTGACATTAGGTATTTTGCGAAACAATTCTTTTGGAAGATATACAGCACCACGTCTCGTTGAAGAATATTCGATCAAAAAAATTTTTTTCATAATGACCTTGTTAGATATCTTGAAGATATTTCACCATTTTCCTTCAGCGCGATATGAATAAATATCTACATATTCCTCGTCTTAAAATATCATCAATAAAATTACCATAATCGGACTACCTGTGATGTTATATATATTTTTTCTTCGCCCCCATATCCTGTGAATTGAATTTAAATTTGGAATGATCTCGACGCCCCTTCATTCATCCGTTATCGCTAATTGTTCGAGT
Organism: Henosepilachna vigintioctopunctata; assembly: GCA_030704895.1. Taxonomy (NCBI): domain Eukaryota; kingdom Metazoa; phylum Arthropoda; class Insecta; order Coleoptera; family Coccinellidae; genus Henosepilachna; species Henosepilachna vigintioctopunctata. The sequence continues at coordinate 4,794,306 of JARQZJ010000122.1, read as the reverse complement.
TTTCACTATAAAATTCCCTTACCCCTATAAAATATTATGAGTCATAGTCTATTTGGAGAAGCCTTTTAAGTAGCCCCCAGGCAGAATGATTAGGGTTGTGAGTTATGAATCATTGTTCGTTGTTTGAGAAATCACCCATATTCCGATATGCAACAATTGAACAATGGTCCCTTTTTTTTCAATACAACCCCAACGAGTTTGGTAACCGCACTTCCCTCGTATATGTATGTAGTTTTTTTTCAGAAATAACAGGTTTTTTTTATTGAAAAACCTTCATTTCAGTTGACGTGTCGTCGGGAATTGCAATTCTGTCTAGGGATAAATGTTGAAAAATATTGAAATCGATACCTACATTTATCGAAAGCGTAAGAGAGTCACTGGTTCCTACTACAAGGTACTCATCAGTTACGCCACGTTCAACAAATGAAAGGCAACGATTTCAAGCCTCACATACCCTCCTATTGATTGTAAGACAGAAATATAGAGTAAGTCTTATGCATATATAATGCATAGATTAATGTACATCTAAAATCTTAGGAATCAATGAAAAGCACATGAATACAACTGACATTGAAAGTTTCCCACGTCCTTATTAATTAAGATATATATATATATATATATATATATATATATATATATATATATATATATATATATATATATATATATATATATATATATATATTCTGCCAGTAGTTTATATTTGGCGGGATATGTAGGTACTATGCATTCTACCAAACGCCCTGAGAATCCTTAAATTGGACCTCACTGGTAATTGTAGTTGCATTGAAATTTTTAATTTTTCCAATACTTCTATTTCTGTTTCAATGTGTTTTAATTGTATGTGTTTTAGCTTGAAATATGTCTTTTGAATATTCAATCACGGTGTAACTGAAATATAGACACATTTAATCTGTGATTCGGTTCAAACTACGTATTCTGTGTTCGAAAATTAAGGAAATATTAACTAAACACCCTGTATATGCCGATTGAATCTAGACATTTGGCTGTCAGACTTTTCGAATGGTGCGCATTGTTTTGAAATGAATAAACCGGGTTTTCCTTCAAAGCCAGAGAGAATTGTTGCGAAGGTTCCATGACTCATTTTGGTGATTCCACACATCTGGTATAGTATCTTGACTCTTGTTGCTCATGCTAATAAGGAGAGGTCTTATGAGAATGTTATCTAAATTAATGGGACGTCCCGGTTGAGTTCACGAAAACAAATCGACTTTGGCGTTGCGTGTGTTTCTTCTACTATTCCTCAATTCCAATCAATTTGTTGTTTGTTTTACTATAACAGTTACGACATTAAACTGGTGTATAGTTCTCGAATTGGCTACCGCAATTAAAGTTGTATATTAGATTTATATGACTTTATTCGATATGTACGCAGTAAATTGCGACAAAGAGATTTATTGCTTTCTCTCTCCTCTTTGGCTCTTCTAGTCGATATATTGGGAAGGACAAAACAGTTGACCAACTTTTTCTCCTTTGTTTTTCAACTTATTGTCGTAGTTTTTTTTTGGTTAGAAGTAACTGACGAACTTACTCAATAACAATGATTAGGTGACGTTTTTTTCCTGGAATCCACATCCAAAATTGAAAATAACTGTTAAATTGAAGTTTTTTATTCTCGAAACAAATGGAATTATTTATATTGTGCCTTACTGTTGTCTTGTTGAAATTGTTCTTTATTTGATTATAATATTGACAAACTATTCAGTCTTTTAGAAGTTAAATATAATTTTTTTTTGTAGGTATATTTCAGGTATAAAAATAAAATCGTAGGTCTATATAATTTTTTAGTCATTTATACTGAAGTCTGTGATTATGGTTTGTTATAGTACGTAGAGTTTGTTGCTGTTCTGATAATTTACTTGTTGTTATGACAGAAATGATTATCTCGAAAGTTTCTTTCAGATTCTCAAATTTCCACGTCAGTTTATGTACCATTGAAATATTTGTCGTGTGAAAAATTACTGTTATGCCTTTATAAGATTAAATGCATCCGAATGAACTAACAAATATTCAGTTGATTCGATCCTGGGAAAACTTTTGATTGCGTACTATATTTTATTGATTATTTTCTATGGTTATCGACGGAACACCAACATCTATTGTATTATCGAACATTAAACTTACACCGTATATTGTGCAATAACTTATGTAATCAATGGTGACGTTGAGCCTAGTGTAGATACTATTTAACAATAGACGATAAATACGAGGTAATTTCAGCTGGGCGTTGATATGTTGAACCATAATAACTCAGTTTTGTTGAGCGATATTTAATTTACGTCTACAGGTAGGTATCTATGTATATAAAAATTTAAATCATACTCTTAACTTAATGTTTCACAAATGTCTGTGTGTATACCTACTACTAAGAAGACACTCGGTGTATTGTTTGTCTTGATTTTTTATGCAATTTCAATTCCCGACAGACTTGAAATACAACAATTTTATATTTTTGGATTTTTTTTTCAAAAATTCAAGGATTGGAAGGTACTCGAATCTCGTGATTTCGAGTTGAAGTGTGCCTTGAGAAAGAAAGTTTTAATAGCGTTAACTTGTTGAGATGACTGTAACTCAAAGTCATGTAGGTAGAACTAAGGCTCGACTATCGTTAGTAATTCTCAGGCACATGTGACTAAAAATCTGAAATTTTATTATAAGATGAACGTGTTTTTTCTGAAATATTCATAAGAAGTAAAACAATATTGTGATTGAGAATATGACGACATTGGAAGTACGTCAGTAGTCGCATAAAACATTTTTTAACTTTATATCTCGTTCCGATCTTATTTATTCAGTATAATTCAATTTCATTTTCTTTTACTTTCGATGCCAGTGGTTGAACGTCGTTTGAATCGTCGAACGGCAATTTATTATTATTATTTCGGATGACACACAGGTAATTAAATTAGTGAATTGCAATGCCTTGGGAAAGATTAGTACCATTATGGTCTTGTATTATCTCATCAATTTAACCGTATCTGGTGATGAGATATAGTATGACTCATTGTCCTATCCCCCAAATTTGTCGCTTATGTCTTCCTAAATATTTATCTCCTGTCTCGTATTTATACATCACATTCTTCAATTTGCCTATCGATTATTATTCACAATGCAACTGCGTTATGTATATATATATATATATATATATATATATATATATATATATATATATATATATATATATATATATATATATATATATATAAATAAAAGTAAAAGTTATCGGTTTAACTCGCAATTGGAGGCAGCCTTTGAAACGCTTGTTGGCTCTCATCAGAACGGCGTAGCCAAGTTCAAGATGTACGAACATCATTTTCTGACCACAACAGTGACCTAAAGCTACTGATCACTTTTAAGGTTTCTGTATAAGTCCCTCCGGTTTGGAAGAGCGACTATTGTATATCTTTATAAGTTCACTATTAAAATTCGTGTTCTGTGAAAAAAATGTGTATCGTTTGTTACGACCATAGTATGATCGTCATAATCGACCTGGTGAATCAAGAATTCGTGCTGTTATCAACAAATTTCGCACCAAGTTTACTTTGTTGGTCATTAAACTCTATTAAAGTTAAACATTGTTGGCCTCGCATGCGTACAGTGCGTACTGAAGAGAATATTGCAGCCGTAGCGTACAGTGTTAATGAAGATCGTGAAATGTCAATTCGTCGCCGTTCTCAGCAATTGGGCATGTGTTACTCAATCACATGGAAAATTTTACGTGTTGATTTGGGTTTGAAAGCCTATAAAATTCAACTTCTGCAAGAATTGAAGCCGAATGACCTACCTCAACGTCTAATTTTTGGTGAATGGGCCTTAGATCCTTCATGACATCCTTCAACAATGGGTATGTTGAAGGATGTCATGAATTTGGTGAGCAGCTTATCTCTCGAATTGGCCGCCCAGCTCATGCGATTTGACGCCTCTGGATTATTTCTTGTGGGGTTATGAAAAGTCGTTAGTGTATGTTGACAAGTCGAACACGATTGAAGCCTTATTATAGGATAACATAACACGCATAATTCGTGGAATACAGGCCGAAATGCTCGAAAATGTGACGCAAAATTGGACCTTCCGAATGGACCATTTGATACGGACTCGCGGACATCATTTACCTGAAGTTATCTTTAAAATGTAAATGGCAAAGGTCAAGTTATCAATTTAAATAAAAATTTTGAATATATGACGCAAATTGACTGTTTTATTGGATTTAAAAAAAACTACGCTTAAAAAATAACCCATTACTAGAGATTATTTTCCATTAGGAGAGCGATTGAAAAGCCCTAAAAATCGTTATTTTAAGGGCTTTTACTGTCCTTTCTTAGGGCTTACTTTTTATAGTTTTTAGCCTCTCAAAAAAGGATTGATCATCTCAGAATCTTCGTTCGTCGATCTGTTTTATTTGATTTTAGATTGGCACGATATTTTTCGTTGAAACTTATGCCGTGCTATTTTATTGCGACACAACCTGCAATAATATAAAAAGATATCATACCATACTAGAATTAATTAATATAAAAAAACAACGGAGTTCTTCTAGAAGAATGCGTTTTATTTATGAAATTTTCAAGTTGAAAATTTAATTGTCCTGTATCGGTTACTCAATAATGAAGCTTAACGTATTGTCAGTATATTCCTTAGGAAGTTACTAACTAAATATTGAGCGTATTAGATAATGAGGATAGATGTAGATTGTAATCTTGATATTTCTCATACTTGAAATTCATTATTTCGTCGAAAAAGACGATGATTCTAGTGATTTTGTATGATCTTGATTTCATTAATTTCACCTAGTTGGATGATTCCGACCTCAGTAGATGAACTTTATACAGACTAAACTGTTGAATCAAACTGTCGGAGCTATATATGTAGGTCTCTGACCTCGCTCTTTGATAATAATAACATGTTCTTACAATATAGTTTAAGAGTTGCTGTAGATATGGCGATCTGTAACTTTTCTATGATATTCCCGATATTTTGCCTTAATGTTGCGATATAATTCGAAATTTTCTCGTTCATTGCAGGAGGACACCGGGATTTTTCTAAGAAACATAGAGACTTGTGCGAAGAGGTGGTATCCAGGGGATTATCGACTTCTGCGTCCTGTCCAGTCCTCGACGATATAGATTCTCATCCAGCGTCGCGGCTTTTACCCTTCCTGTACCTGGGCAATAGCAAAGACGCCGCCGATTTCACCCGCCTGCAAGATTTGGGCACGACCTGTGTCCTGAACGTCACCTCCCAGCTTCCCGGGTACCACGAAGAACGCGGGATAAAATACAAGCAGATACCGGCGACGGATTCCGGACACCAAAACCTGAAGCAGTATTTCGAGGAAGCCTTCGATTTCATCGGTAAGTGACACTTTCTGCGTCTCTACTTTTTACGTCAGTATTGGTTCGGTGTTTCCCTTGAAAATAATACAATAGGTATGAGTTTGGGGGTAGTTTTGCCACAGCATCACCTCTAAATTGATGATGTTGCTCTCTCACAACACTGGGTGGAACCTTTTTTGCAATAGGTTGGGTATACTATTAAATTTTTCGGAATTTAACCAAATGTTTTGAATTATACGATACTTCTTAATTGAATTGAAGGAGTGAAGTGTGATTCGATTAGTCAGTTTTTCGAAAAATGTCCTCTGGAAGAAAATTCTACCTTGATGACGAAGCTGTGTTGCCTGAATCGTCTACGTTGTTTTCTAAGACTAAACACGTAGTCCAACGAGGTACCACTCATCGGAGCTGCGATCGAAAAAAACAAGTTTGTTGAACCGTCATTATGATAATTTGAGGATTCGGCGATATTTTTCGCGGAATATGATTAATGCGGATCATTAGTTCACTAGTATGTACCTCGTTTGCCAATGCCGTCGCAAATATGGAAATGAGTGAATCAGACCAATGACAATATAAAGAGATACGGAGATAATGAAATGAGATTGCGAAATTCATCAAATGTTACGATGACGCGTCGTCGGTTATGGGGATGAGAAAGATCGTGTACTTGGGTGACTCATCCCTGGCTGTGGAAAACGTTTCGTCTGTTTACACTTGAGGACTACGCGTTTTGAAGCACGTGAGTAATGATGGTTTTTAGAACCAGCGGATCTCCCTTCTGTTGCGATTGTAATGAATTAATTACCTGAAAATATGATACTTGAAAATCACTCTCATATTTTTCGTCATATATATACTTGTTTTAGGAGTGACATATTTCAACGTGGTTTAATCTACGAATTATATAGAAGCAACTATCGCAGAATATTGGCAGCGTTCAAAAAATAATATTTTAATATTCTTGAGCTTACAATAGAAAGTTTTGACAAATTTCGATTTTTTAGCAGTTTCTCAATGTATTTCAATATTCCAGATACAGATGTATGTTATTTATCGTCGTACCTTCATCATGTGGAATCAATGAAGAAAAGATTTTTCCCTATCGCTGTCTTCTTGATGTTCTTTCTTTTCGTTCGAACGAAACATTGGTTCAATTCTTTCAATTTTATTGGGATTCATTGCATTTACTTAACTGTTTTGCGTATTCATTTTCGTTAATGAATTATACGAAAAACTATTCAAAAAAAAAATATTCAATTTGATTGAATCAAATCTGCGTATTTGAACAGGCCGGTCTCCGTAGCTCAGTCGGTAGAACACCCGGCTATGGTGTGGTAGAATTCGGGTTCGAGTCCCGATAAAGGCATGGGCGTTTGTATATGTCCCGATTTAAGTAGTTTAAATAATGATTTATGCTGGGTAATGTACATTGATTACAAGCCCAATGGCCGTTCGTAACCGGCGTTAAACTGTAGGTCCACTGAATCAAAAAAATAAAATAAAAATATTTGAACGAAGGTGTTTGGCAATGCTGTGTGACAACGTGTTCGAAGAAAATTCGAAGTGATTGCAAAGGTTTTTTTCGTTATATTGTGCAGGGTCTGAAAATAATTGGTTTGATATTCAGTAGCGTTGTTGCATATTCTATTATTGTCTGAATTCCATTCTTCTTTAAAAACTGGAACTGTTCAGATAGGTTCATTATTTCAATTATTACTCGGTCTTATATCCCAAACATGATATTTTTTGCATTTTATAAAGGTGTATTGTATTCCCTTTATCTTTTTTGATTCGCTTATCTTGTTTTCTCGAGTGTTTTTGTGTCTTTCATTCTTTTAGTCAGATTTTTCTCCATTTTGCTAATTGGCTTATGCTGTAATGTCCTTACATTCTATTCAACATGCATTATTCCCCAATTATTTCCAGATATTCTAAAACACCGTAGGTAGTCGAATTGTGTGTCAAGAGGCTGTTTGTTTTGTAATACCATTGCTATTATTCTCAAGAGATAGAATTCATGATATCTATCACCAGATTGTTCAAATCACCGCTTCACCAATTCTCATTTCTTTTGCTTGTCGACATTGTTAAAATTCAATACGAGAAAGTAATGGTTACTTTTTTCGTTGAATAATGACCTAGAATATTTTCATCGAATATAGCAACCTTTTTATTTGCCTACCCAGAGAGGCAGTTAATCGCGGATACGTTTTATATTAGATCAAAAATATCAAGACGATTGCATTTTAATTTCGTGTATTTACACAAAACTAGTTCAAAAACTACCATCCAGACTCTCTACTATATCTCCAATAAACTTTAATACTCACAATAAACTTTAACTTTGTAACAAAAGTTAACTTTCGCGCTACTGACTTCGAAAGTGACAATTTTCTCAATAATTTAGAACATTCAATGGAAATTTTCTTCGAAACAATTTATACGTGTTCGCTCGTTTTGCCTAAAGAATTCCTCTGCAAATTTGAGCGATCTTAGGAATACTTTGGCTCAAGTAAAATATATGGTAGAATATGGATGTTAATATGAAATATTTTTTGTATATATTGAGCATTGAACTTTTTGTCGTGTATTTACACAAAACTAGTTTACAAACTGGCATCCAGGCTCTGTACTGTCATCTCCAATAAACTGTAATACTCCCAATAGACTTTGTAAAAGAAGTCAACTTTCACGTTCCTAACTTTGAAAGTGACAACTTTCGTTTAATCATTTAAAACATTTAGTGGCAATTTCGCAAAAACAATGTACAGGTTCACCTTTTTTTGCCCGAAGAATTACTCTGTAAATTTTTGCGATCTTTGAAGGATTACTATCAGCCAAGTACATAAATATGGTAAAATATGGATGTTATTATAAAATATTTTTTGTGTATATTGAGGTTATTTGTCGCTTCAATTTGTTAGCGTATGTATTCATTTTTAACGATCGTCATTACTACTTTGACTGTACTTTTCATGCTTGTCCGTTTGAGTGTAAAAAAGTGCAGCGCGTAAAGAGTTACCAAGATACGAAAGAGTAGGTACCTACCTACCCGATTTCGGTAGACGTTTTTACAGTTTGGGAACCTTCAGAAGGATGCTGGGTCTATTTCCTGTTGTAATATAGTCGGGAGTCGAATTGCCAGCAAACGCAAGCGAGGCCATCTCAGACACAGCCGCCAGCCGTTGCGGCTGCAATCGGAGAGAAGAGAAAGCATGTGTGTGTGCGAGTTGTTATGAATGGCTTTGGGGTAACGGCCTTGCCGGTTGCCGAGAGTTTTGTCAGCAGCATTCATTACTCATCGCCATCGGCACTCCGTGGTCCAGGACAGGAGCGCGGCACTATTAGCCGTCGTTACGAGACCTGGCGACGATCTTCTATCGCGTGAATCACTCTTGCTATTAATACGTTATGATAACTAACGTGACCTTTTTTTTTTGGCTCGAAACGGGGTTTTGTATTTCCAAGAACAACTTTATGAAGAGAGGTTAATTATTATGAATTGAAAATACTTTGCAAAATATTTTTTCAACTAGTTATGTTTGTACGAGATTTGTTCAAAAGAATAGGTGAATTTTGAATTTTTTCGAAAAGTATTCATTCATTAATATTCATTTATTCAAGTCATCCCCTCAGATATAATGCACTTATGCCAACGTCTCTTCCAATTCTCGAAGCACTTCCGAAATGCGCTTTTCGGTATGGCCATCATCTCGTTTTTCTCATTGACCTCTTCAGGGAATTGGAAAAAGTCGCTGGGAGCCAAATCTGGTGAATACGGTGGTTGAGGCATGATTACGGCGTTGTTTTTGGTCAAACAATCGCGAACAATCATTGATGTGTGAGCTGCCTGCATTATCGTGGTGCAGAATTCATGATCTGTTTTTCCACAACTCGGATCGATTGAGCCGTATTGCTTTACGCAAATGTTGCATAACTTCCTTGTGGTGTTCCTTATTAACCGTACGACCTGTTGGCAAGAACTCATGCTGCACCACGTCGTTGTAATCGAATAAAAAATTGAGCAAAGCCTTCACATTTTATCAAACTTGGCGTGCCTTTTTCGGTTTTGGCTCTTCTGGCCGCTTCCATTGGAATGATTGGGCCTTGCTTTCGAAGCCATAATCATATACCCACGTTTCGTCATCAGTTATGACCTTTTTGAGCAAATATGGATCTTCGTTGATGTCATTCAACAACTTCTTAGCGATACTAATGCGCCGTTGATTTTGCTCAAAATATAGCAATTTTGGAACATACTTAGCTGCCATACGTTTCATGCCTAAAACATCCGGGAAAATTGCATGGCATAAGTCGATTGATATGCCAACATCCTCTGCCTTTTCCCTAATAGTGATTCGACGATTTTCCAAAACCATTTTCTTCACTGTTTCGATGTTTTCCTAGTTTTTTGACGTGGTTGCAACTCCAGGACGCTTATCGTCATTAACATCTTCTCGGCCTTCTGTAACGCGCCTGTACCACTTATAAACAATTTTTTGAGACAAAGTAGACACGTCGGATATAATTTCAAGTAGTATACTTGAAATTGATGAAGATCCGTCAATTATTTCCGTTCCTTTATTACAATCAATTTATCCCATTTTCAATCAATATGTCTAATGCTTTCTGATCGTCTGTACAGTTAGCGGCTTGTTGTATAAAATTCGGTAGCCTTACTTTTCACTAATGCTTAATCAATGTCAGTGCCATTGGCACTCAATTTCGCCAATAAACTACGAACTGTAATAGGCAGATACTGATTGATCTGTTTATTAGCCAAATTGTCTCTTAATTGACTGGTTTCTATTGCAGCTTCAATTGTCGATAAAGGTTGACTCTCGATAAGTAGAAAACCCACAATTCTGATGCGCGATTTCTAAAAGTATATTTTTATAATTGGGGACATTTAGTCCCCAAGTTCGAAATGAATTTAGTCGAAGTTCGAAAAGTAGTCCACTCGACAAAATTTGCACACCATTTCGAAAAACAGGAATTTTTGCGTCCAGGGATTATCTTTGGGGACAATGGGACATACCCGAAAAACAGGACTTGGTGGAGTCTGGAGCATTATAACCGCTTATTCCGAAATTTTGCTAGTGATTTATGGAATGAATTTTTTCCTTGGTAGTCGGAGTTAATGGAAAATCGTGAAAAATTCAATTTAGGCAGCTGAATTGACGTCTTCACTCTTTAATTCTATGAGAAATAACAGACTCAGAAAATTGAAGAATCTTCATTATAACTTGACGAATTGAAGCATTGTCAGAACTTTTGACTTCTTTGAATTGACCATCGCCGAATTGTATCCTAATACGGGCCTGCGTGCTATTCGGAGAGGGCCGTTGCCCGAGTCACTAGCTAACCAGAGAGTGAGTCACCACCATCTTACAGTGTCTTCTGTTCCGTTTCTTCGCGTCCACTACGTATACCTCGAACACCACACCACCTAAGGATTTCTTCGAGCTAACATTAGATTATGGACTGGATTGTTACAATCGTTTATTGTCTAGAACTCGTTATATATAACTTTCAAACGATTGGAAAACTCACGAAGAATGTAGAATATATATAATGTAAGAAATCTAAATTTATAATTTTGGGTACAAGTGAAATTCTGAAGGTAAATAGTAACGAAAATATAATTATTGAAATTGAAAAGGCAAAAGTTGTTAAATATTTAGGCATTATGTTAGTTGAGAATTAGAGTTTCAATGATCGTCGACTTAATATCGTCTCTAAAACATCAAAGCAAACTTTCAAAATCAAAAATCAACTTTCTCAAAAGAATTGAAAAATTTTGCAATATAGGTGAAGTTATAGCTCTGTAAGTAAGACACTTTGAATATTGTTCCACTCTGTTATTCAGATAGAGCAAAGAAAAACCTCAGCGACCAAAAAAATTGCCATACGTTTTGTAAAATGAAGCTGGTCAAGCATTACTGTTTCTGGTGCTCGATATCGCGACTGATAACACAGTTTTTTTTGTCGAAATTGGACGATATTGATGTGGCCAATATGTAGTTTCAACAAGGCGATGCCTCATGCCATACAACTCGTGAAACACTTCAATTACTCTATGAGACAATTCCATGTCGTGTACTCTCTTGTTCCTGTTATCAGAATTGGCCACCTACATCGTGTGATTTAACACCATTAGATTTTTTTAATGGGCTTATTTAAAATCACAGGTCTGTGTCAACAAACCCACGACCACGCGTGCCATTAGGATATTCAACGCTGCACCAACGAAATTCAGCCACATTTATGCAGAATAGTCATCGAAAATTTCAACAAACGAGTGCATATGTGTATGTAAAAACGTGCAGCCCATTTGCCCGATGTGTTATTCCATAAATAATAGTACCATATGTACTTAATGAATCAATAACAATTACTAAAAACTGTGTTTTCTATTAAATTAAAAACTCGCGTTAGTTTTGAAACACTCTTTATTGCGTAGGAAATATATCGGTCAGTGAGGTTTGTCCGTTGCAATTTACCCTTGTTACGTACACACAATCCATAGTTCCATCGGAATGCAATTAATGTAATTAGATTATTCATTCGCGTTTAGTGTGTTTTACGAAGGGAGTAGGTGACTCATTTGATTGACTTCTAAATCGAAGTTATCGTCGCAGACGTCGGTATAGAATTCAAATTATATAGATACTCTTATTCATTCGATGTAGGTACGAAAGCGTCGACATTTAGAAATTCAATATTACATACGCTACGAATCATTTTTTTTGTCGACGTTGGAACAATGCGAACGCTTGCAAAACGATTGAATTTTCGAAACAATATTATCTGAGTAATACGGGCACACGATTATTTGGATTATGCGAGCTAGTATTTATCGGACGATGAACACACGGAAATCGAATATCCAATATTGACAGTCGTATATCATTCGTATTGCTCACAGAAAATGTCGCAGGCTCTATGACTCCTTTTAATATCGGATACGCAAATATGGAAGCATAGAAAAATGTTCATATCAATTTCAACTCGCAGGTAATTCTGAAAATATTGAAAACGTGGTTTGTAAAATGATTTTTGGCTCCTCAATGTAATCGACTGGCGAAATTTTTGCATCCGATACAGCCAGAAACAGGAAATGAGACCGAAGCGGAAACGTTCAATTTCTATTCATTATCATTTACATCTCGCTCGTCCCCCCAAGGTGATCAACTAAAACGAGATATTGCACTACTACGGAATATTTTTAATATTGACATTGTTAATTTTTATTCGATTTTTAAGCAATGAGTCAACTATTATTTGTTCTGTTTTTCTGTAAGTTTATATATTTCTTGTTCATACGTATTTGTTTTTTTATTTTATTTTTATCCAACAATTTGTAATTATATCTTTTATTTGTTGAATTATTTATGTGTTTATGGGTTCTTGAATCACAGTAAATAATATACCACGTTGGAGAAAATAACTTGGTCTAACTTGGTATCATCTGGGTTGAATTTTTTTACATTTTCTAATTTTTCAAATGTGATATTTTTATTGTTGTGACTGAAATATTTTGAAATACGGTGCCGAATGAGTAGCTTTAACGGGAAAAATAATTTATAAATATTCAATCAAGGAATTCGATAAGGTTTACGTTACTTTGAAAAAAATTTTGTAATAAAAAATTTTACGAATGACTACTGTCTCAAGTTGGAAAGTTGTTCTTGGCCCAACTGAGTAGTAGTACAAATAAAAAAAAAGATTGAATCAATGATTTCACCTCGGACCTACTGTCACGGTTATATAGGTGATTCATGTTTTTTTTGCATAAATACTAACAGCCCCGTTAAACGGAAGCTGGTGAAATATTCGGCTGCCGATATATTCACGAAATATCGAAAATACCTCCCCCTATATTTAGAATCGATAAATCATCAACGACCTTCCGTGTACAGCTTGACATTTTCCAATAATAAACTTTAACAAAAATTGGGACACCGTAATAAACTCATCCGGGGGCAAACGGGAACATAGTCGTGTCAGATCCTGTGACAAGACAGAGAGGGGGGCTTGCATGACTCATCCAGCCGGTGCCAGAAATAAACTGGCGGGGATGCTATTTAAAACTGGCGTGTTATATTTGAACATGGATCACCGAATAAAAATTCTGCCCTCCCTAGTGGTGCCTTTATTTATAAATGCGGGAACAAATCTCGGGATCAATGCCTTGTTTGACATACAAAATCCTCCGGATAAATCCTTATGGTCCTTCGAATCGACTCACTAAGCTACAATTAAAATATTTGATCATATATGTTTGCGTTATTAAATCAGCTTCGATATAAATTGACCTGAACAATATTAAATCTGGGCAAAAATTTTATTTCTACACAATATATATTGAAAGGACTGTTTTTTCGTTCAATAATATGTAATACTGGAGATTTTTCAGATGTACATGATTTTATGTAATATTTTATCATTTTATTGATGTTTCGCCATGGCATTTGTTGCTTTTTCAGAAATTCATTTCAACATATGAAACAATTTTAGATATTTTGTTATAAACATCATACATTCATAAGAAAATTTTTTTTTATTGATTTGTAATTTGATTATTACTGAAAGAATGTCTAGACCAGAAATTGTAAGAGGAATTTGCAATAATTTTGGTGTCAATTGGGTAAAATCTGTGTGATTTGAAGTTATATTTATTCTATGATGCACGGTATTTGACGATTCTGAAAAGTAATAGGTAACACTTGGGTTGAAAAGCTGGCACTTGAAACTTGTGGTTGAATAATTATCTCCTGTGTTTATTATGAACATTTACTAAGATTTCATATTATGATATTTTGGTTCTAATGTCGTGTTTTTTCTTTTACAGAAGAGGCAAGGAAAAATGGCACCAGGGTATTAGTTCACTGTCAAGCTGGTGTATCTAGGAGTGCTACAATAGCTATAGCATATATAATGAAATATAAGCAAATGTCGATGGTGGAAGCTTACAAATTTGTGAAAGCTGTTCGACCAATAATTTCACCAAACCTTAACTTCGTTGGGCAACTTCTTGAGTTGGAAGAGAGCTTGAGGAGTAACAATAATGTTCAGTGTCGATGGAGAGAAAAATCAAAAGAGGATGTGTCCGAAGGATGTAGTGTTTAATTTACTAAATTGGAATTTTGAACTGGTCTGTCAGACTTTTAAGATATATTTCGTGTTTTTAGTCATTAGTTGGCCATAAGAGTCGTCTTCTAGTCTATAAAGTGGAGTAAATGGCTGTGTATTTTATTATGTTCCACGTTTATTTAATATTTTTTCACAATACTAAATTCGATTGTCTGGGTTTTTTGTATGTAGGGGAAACTAGTTTTGAAATGGAATATCACAGGTGCTTGATATATTAATAGAAAACACTCTCATGATCAGTTTAACATCTACATTGACGCAGTCGTTTTGATGAATTTTTTCAATAACAAAGGTTTCAATGGCAACCTAGCTTTGGCAATCTGGAAATATTAAATCAATTTTAAACTAGTGCACATTACCCATTAAACTTTCAGAAATTCACTGTATTCTACAAGATAATTGGTTAATCATGGAAAATGTATTTATGGAAATTTGAGCTGAAATGAATTGGGAGTTTCTCAAAAATTTGAAACTACCTATTTCACTTTCATTCAATAGATGGTAATTTTTATTCACTGACATATCTATTAGTATAACTTTTTCAAAAATTGTTAAATATTTTGAACTTGAAATTTTGGAAGTGAAATTCTTTCCTTAGAATTTAAATATAAAATAGCCAGGTTTAATTTCATTTAGGTTGCAAGAAGAGACTGATTCATCAGTGATTTTGAAGGCTCAAAAAACAATTTCCAATGCAAAAAAGAAATTGTAGTGGCCGGCTTTTTGTATCATTTTGTTCATACTTTCTTTCAGTGGCTATTTTCTGGATTTTTGAGAAGTTGGATGTGGGTTATAAAAGTCATTAAGTTTAAAATTTTGTCTTGATATAAATTTTTGCATATCAATATTTAAAAAAATGCGTTCCTAAATTACAATTTCAGTGGATTTATTGTAAATAAAACATTGTTCACTTGGTTATTTCAAACTCCTAAAAAATATAGTGAATGCGAATTTTAGAAAAAGAAGAAACGCATATATGATTTTTAATCAACTTCAATTGTAGTAAGTATATTCTTCTAGAACTCAAAACTTTCGTTTGTTCATTATTGAAATGAATTTCCATATCATGTGAGCTATGTATGATATACATATATAAATAATAAATCAGAACATTTTTCATAAGCTGATGACCTATTGAATTATTCATAACATTACTGGAAACTACAGAGAGTATTTTAATCATATTGTATTCACAACTAGCTTCATATTTTGTGAAGAAAATCGCAGATATATTCAGGTTGCACATACTGAAATGACCAGATTAATTAATATTGATCAGATGTAATTCATAACTAATTCATTGTATATTCGAAAAACATGTAAATATCTGAAGGGTACACGAATCGTTCATCATAGAATTAATGATAGTTTTTGGTATCACTTGCTGAAAAACATTGTGTTATTGTACAGAAAATATTATTTTCAAAAGTGGTTCTGTGTTCACTTGTTTTATATAATTTGAATATGGCGGTTCTCACCGTTTTATTCCTCATCCATTGTATCGTTTTGAAAAGTCTTGATATTAAATGTCTATTTACCGTTTCAATAAAGATTATCAATTCTCTGAACAATCGTTATTATGAAATTACCAAATATATGTTTTTAACTGTATTTTCAAGCAGTGTTAGGATATTCTACTCATCTGAAGAAAAAAGTTAGGTTTTGATGTGTTTGAAGCTGTTACTCTTATTTTTGTGAACGTGTGTGACAAATCTTAACCAGAATGCAATGCGCTAGGTTTTAGGAAAAATCGAATATGCTGAAATCCGTTGAATATATCAGGTTATTATAATTATTTATATATTTTATTGGATGGTCATTTTGTAAAACTTTTATATCTATAAACTTCCTTATTTTAAGTCTCATATTTCGCAAAAATTTAAGATCTGTTTATGAAATATCACTTAAATAATGAGCACGAATGTTGAGGATTTGCGATGCCTGGCGCAGAAGTTTAAAGTTATAAGAGTTACTGATAAGTGTAATTATAAGTTGGTTTATGTTGGTCTAACTTATAAACATAATTCTGTTATCCATCCTGCTTGGGAAAGAGATCATTCATCAAATAAAAGGGTGGGGAAAAAGGAATAGAATGTGTAAGAAATATTTATGCGAAATAAATTGAGTTGTTTCGAAAGTGAACTTGAATTTCAGAAATTATAAAGTACTAGATATTTCACTTCACATTTCTCTCCTTGGTTCGTTTTAAAATTTTAAAGGTTAATTATGAGCAGGATCAGTTTCTTGGATTAACAATCAATCAGTAGATTGATTGTTACATATTTTCAGAAAAAATTAGATCGCAGTGACATCTAAAACATTAAGACTGAGTGTAAAATATTGTATAACTTTTATGAAGTGTAGAAATTAGTACGTAGTGTGAATATTGGAACTTTTATTTATTACCTAGGTATACATAATATATCAGTAGTGAGTATTTTTTGAGTAATGCTGTTTAATTGCCATATTACCATGAAACTGTGCATTCTTCTGGCATATAATAAATGTTTGTTTAATTTTTATTACTTGCTGCTTATTTGTACCCCCACTTATTAAACTTCGTTAAATAACATTCCAACCAAATGTCAAATTATCCTTCAAAATTCTATATCAGTATGCTATCACAATATTTATTTATTTATTTATACTAGTTGTAGTAATACTTCACATAAGTTTATAATTCTCAAATTAAAATGAAATGATTAACCAAACTCTCACAACGGTATTGGCATTTATTTCAGTACTATTTTTTAAGAAACTCATTGATTTTGCTGTTGAATACCGTAAAAAAATTATCAATTTCTGCAATGGGGTAGTTGTTTGATAAAAAATTAAAAACTGATTTAGAGTAATTTCACAGTATTAATGAAATTCAAAAAGAATGTAAAAATGCTCAATTCGTGAAAATTCGTTTGTATTTCAACGTGAATATAGCTTGCATAACGTTGCACTACCAGTTTTCTCGGTAGACCTCTTCCACCTCCACATTTTCTGAAATCGCTAGATTGTGGGTCAGAGACCAAGTACTAATGTCCAAATATTGAGAAACTTCAAACGTTAGTATCATTCATACTGGAGAAATTATCTAAGATTTATTTGAAAAATTTTCTCGGCGTTCTCCGATTTTACTTTAGTTGGAATTTTAAGTACAAGGTATTTATCGAAACGTAAGCTTGGTTCATTTTATGTCATATAAAAAAATCAGAGAACTCTTTAAAAATAAGTTTTATGGACTTATAGTACCTCAACTTGGGACACAGAAGCGATTGAAGAAAACTTTGGAATTTCAACATCTTTCGCTTAGTCTGGCTAGTCATTTATGAACTGCTATTTGGAAAAAGAGAAATCTAACACTGATGTGAAGATAATTTATAGATCACTCTATGTTCAGGCCAGCTCAACCACACGCGTACAAAATAAAAGAATGACAGTAATCACAACTCTGAGTATATATTTTTGAAGTATTTTACTAAATGTCTTAGTAATGGCATATAGGTACTTCATTACCTACAACTTACCTTAATTACCTTAGAATTGCTTCGATTTGTGGTAAAACAAGTACTGTGGGATTATAAAGCACCAATTATTAACTGTTGAGGTTGTGATCAAATTAGAGATGATACCAATTGTGACTATGTCTTTCCTAAGTTGTGAAATGTATATTCTGCCGGCCTGTCTTTAATTTGCAAGGAAATCGTATTTTCAACAATGCAAATACCATGGGCTTGAAGGAAATACGAAGAAGAAACAAACTAAATGAAACAGTTTTTAGTTCAAGTAGAATGCCGGAAAACGATTCAGGAAATGTGAGTATTTTGAATTTATGCCAAATTCATGGAAAGAAATATTGATTGAAAAGTTGTACAAGAAGCTTTTCATGAACTCTTAAAATCTCGTTCAGTTACAGGAAGAGGAATATGAGGAATCTTCAGACACATGCCAATTATTGACTGAAAATATTCTAGAAATTGAAGTAACACAAAGTAAGGAGTCATTATGGGCAACTTCTGTACAAATGTTTATACCATTCATTTTGGCTGGATTTGGTATGGTTGCTGCAAGCTTATTACTTGATAAGGTACAGCATTGGCCAGTTTATCAAAACGTCTCTGAAGTTTACATATTGGTACCAGCACTTTTAGGGTTAAAAGGAAATTTAGAAATGACATTGGCATCTAGACTTTCAACACATGCAAATATTGGACATTTTGACATACCAAAGATGAGATTCAATTTGATTCTTGGCAATCTCTCACTTATCCTCTGTCAAGCAACTGTTGTAGGGTTTTTAGCATCAATAGTTGCTGTGATTCTAGGATGGGTACCAAGTGGTGTTATTAATTTTAGACATGTTTTGCTACTGTGTGCTTCTAGTGTGGTTACTGCCCTGGGAGCTAGTTTTATACTTGGTTTGGTTATGATTGGTGTGATTTTATTATCAAAAACATTCAATATTAATCCTGATAATGTTGCAACACCCATTGCTGCTAGTTTGGGTGATCTTACTACACTGACTTGTTTATCTTGGTTAGCATCAAGTTATCATAGCACAATTGACGAAAATATTTGGTACAGTCTAATATCCATAGTGGTTGCCTTATTGTTGATCCCTCTTTGGGCGTGGATGGCAAGTAGAGAAAAACATTCTCAGCAGGTCTTATGTTCAGGCTGGACTCCTGTAATATCTGCTATGATAATAAGTAGTTTAGGTGGTTTAATTTTAGATTATACAGTGGCCAAGTTCAAGGGTGTTGCTGTATTTGAACTTGTTATTAATGGAGTTGGTGGTAATCTGGTAGCTGTTCAAGCTAGTAGGATTTCTACAGATCTGCATATGACAGCAAAGCTTGGACACCTTCCAAATAATATGCACATTTGTTTAACCCCTTGTTCTGCATTCTGTGATACCAAAGAAACTTCTCATGCCAGAACTGCTTGGATGTTAATGTTAATGGTAATTCCAGGACACTTAATATTTTCCTATACAATAAGTTATCTACAAGCTGGTCACACATCTTTCACATTTATATTTTTGTTAGTCTATTTGACGGCAGCTTATGTACAGGTTATATTATTACTTTATATTGCTCAAATAATGATCCTAGGAATGTGGAAAGCTAATATTGATCCAGATAATTCTGCTATTCCATACTTGACCGCTTTGGGGGATTTACTTGGTACATTTTTACTGAGTGCTGCCTTTGAGTTTCTCTTTTTAATAGGTGATCATGATAGTGATGTCGGAGACTGATACATATTATTGTTGAGAACAATAATTTTTCAAAATATAAAGGAATTGGGAAAGTTTTAATTCAAATTTCAAAATTGATGAATTGATTTTGTTTTTCACTACAAATAGCAAGCTTGGAAGTAGTTTGAGTAAACTTGTGATCTTTTATCTTTTGGAAAAATTGTGTTATTAATTAGTGGATTATTTCATTCAATTATTATATTTGGGGAATGTATGTACTTTGTTCTTCCATGAATGCAAGTTGAGATTAAAGTTTTTTATGTATTCATTTCCATTCATATTAATGAAGTTTTTAAAAAAGGAACAGACAAAATTTCCTTGAACACAAACAATATTAATCTTCTCAAATTAATGCATATCATGGCAACATATATTCTTTTATAAAGCAGTTCTTTTTGTATATCCCAATCACACATCCATAGCAATGTTTCTGGGTATATCGATAACCATTTGTTATCTTGAATCTTCTTTCATGATCTTACTTATCTTGAATAATGAAATTCCCATATATATATATATATATATTTACAAAGAAATATACATACATAGGATTGATGGGTTGTGACTGACGCCCCTAGTCCCATACAGTGTTACAGAGTAAATTTCGCCAGTGATGATTGTAAGGTTTATATTAGTCTTATGAATCATATTTCACCCAGTGAGGTCTTTAGCATGTATCTTCTTTTCCTTATGTTAATGATATTTTGTGACAAGACAATTACAGTAATACTTGAAAGTCACAATGATATTTTTTTGTCATTAGCAACTGGAATTTTACATGCTTAGTATCTATATAATAGTATTATATCGTTTTTCAATATCTGTTTAAATTCGTAAAATAATTGAGAGGAAACAGTGAAATAAAACTTTCGTCATTATTATACATGTTTTGTTATGTCGCATGAAATATTGCAATTTGTCTGCAAAGATTTGTGCCATTTAATTTCCTCTCTGACGGTGCTAACGTTACTTTTTCGTTCGAAAGTTCGAATTGACTGTGATAAAATTGGAACACATTTGAAATATTCAATACTGTGTAATATTTGGTGCAATATGAAGGTTTCATCAAATAAATCAAGTGCCATTGACACTTCAAACTACCCTGAAACGATTCAAATTTAATCTTCATCATTGTAATAGATCAACTATGTGTAGATACACATTCATTAATTCATTGATTATTTTAATTAAATATTTTCACCTTGTCAGCTGTATATTCTAAGTGTTGGAACTACAATAAAATTTCTATTTTTCAAATGTTGAATTTTTTGTTTAATTCCCCACTTGCATGTGCTATGTCATGTATTTTTTTCCAGGTTCATCAGGTTTAAATGTTTATAGATGTATCCACCAGGTATTTTATAACGAAACAATACCATATTGAAAAATATATATACATTTTTGAAAATTTTTATGTGTATTGATTTCTGCATCTTATGTTATTTATAGTCTGATAAGGAAATGCAAGCTATAAGTCTTACACCTCTTAATTGTATAACATTTTAGCTCAAATACGTTAGATGTTCTATGATGTTTATCAACCTCAACATGTAATTATACAAATAAAATTACTTTTATGTTTTAACTTATGCTAAACTTAATTTTATGTTCATTTGGCAATTAAGTCTTTTATCTTCCTTTGAAATTGTAATAAAGCAATCAATTATTGTAATTTTTCCATCTGCGAAGTAAGGGTAACGTATCAATAAGTATTTTTAGAGTATGATATGAAGGGATCAAATAATGAATTTGGCAACATTGTTCATGAATATATTTTTTTATAGCAAAACAGATACAACATTCTAGGTGTGTGTGTGTTTAACCCTGCAGCAGGCGCGCCTATGTATAAAGTGCGCCACTCGGAAATATTCGTGTACTATTTCGTAATACGGCTACTTAGAAGGCCATAGGCCTAGGAATACCTTCAATATGTTATTAGTAGTTAGCACGAAAAGTTGTGTCATTGTGCAAATTTCCGTACGTCTATTTTCATTCATTCAAGTGAGTCGTATCGTCGTTGGCGCACAAAGTGTTATACGCGCTCGGTCATGTAAGTGGATTTCTTTGTTATTATTATTATTATTATCTTTATTTACCGTTCATTATATCCATTTTGAGAAAACTGTTATATCATATAGGATATATATTATGTTTTTGCAATGAATAAAAATATGTTTCCTTTGTTTATAGGGCAAGAAGGTATCTGTCAGATAAAGAACTTGAAATCATTTTGAACGAAGGTCCTGATATTCTAGCAGATGTTCCAGATAATCCTTTAGACGATGACTCAGAAGAAGATATGGAACATTTAGAATATCAAGACCATAATAGCGCGTCAGAAGACGAATATGTTCCGGAAGATTCAAGTGACTCCGATACTGAGGTACAGAAGAAGAATGTTTTGTGGGAAAAGATAAGCAAACTTCTTGGTATAAAAGGAGTTTCGTACCACAAAAACTAAGAATAAGAATCTCTTGAAAAAAATCCCTTGTCCAAAATCTGGCGCACGAAACATCTCGAATGAAGTCGATGCATTTTTGCAGATTATCGATATGTACATTATAGACGACATTGTGACGTGTACAAATTCCTATATAATCCAAAAAGAAAAGTCTATTGAGTACAAAAGAGAAAGAGACGCAGGAATACAATGCATTCCTGCATCATTCTCTTTTGTACAATGAGTAAAAAAGAGAATGATGCAGGAATTGTTGATGAAGAAATGAACAAATCTGAAATAGTTTTAGACTATAATGCCACGAAAGGCACAGTTGACACTGTTGACCAAATGAGTGGAACATATTCAGTAGCACGAATATCTAGAAGATGGCCGTTAATTGTTTTCTATTCATTAATGGATATAGCAGGAATAAATGTACAAATATTGTATTCGTTCAATCAGAATAATACAAAACTCTTCAGAAGGATTTTTCTGAACAGTTTAGCATTAAATCTTATGAAGCCTCATCTTGAAGAACGGTCAACAATTCTGACACTTCCAACTGATATAACGGTGTTTCTTGAGAGGTACAAGCCTATAGCAGCATCAGATACAGATGAAGTTCCAAGAAAAAAACGTGGAAGGTGTTTTACGTGCGGACGAGCAAAAAACATCAACACCACCATCACTTGTGACGAATGTCATAAACATGTGTGCAAGAAACATGTGAAAATAACTAGTCTTTGTGCTACATGTCTTGATAAACCAGAAGATGATTCACAATAATAATCTGTTATTTCTTGATGAATATTTTAGTATTTTTGTACACAGACAACGTAAATTTTTTCGTCTTTTGTATTTTCATGGACTTTTGTAGTTATATTACGATAAAAATTGTTCAAACATATCAAAAATATGTTATCATTTACTTAATCGAATAAAGATATCTTAACAAAGCATTATCTTTCAGAAAAAAGCAGTAAAAAATTGAAATTTTCAAGGAATCTTTCCAAAAAAGGCCTGGCGCACTTAATGCTCCACGCGCCTGCTACTTTCATCGATATAAGCGCGCCCGCTGCAGGGTTAATTGTAACATTTATTACAGAAACCATTTACTCTTTAGATGAAAATTTTGTGGTTTTTCTCATATAGGGTTCAAACTGCAAATAAACGTTTTCCGTCAGATTTTATTCAAGAAATATTCAATTTCTTTTTCAAACAAATTATGGCTGTAACTTAATACAATCGAGGCCATATAATGAGTAGGTATTTGTTTATAGAATTTTCTTCACAACCTAACTCTACTTACTTGTACGCACAGAACATACCCTTAATTAATTGATTTAAATTAAACTTAATTTGGTATGTTCTGTGCTTGTACGTAAAGTTTAAGTTAAAGTTAGGCTATGGTTTTCTTGGAATATTGGAAGATGTGATCACAGTAACACAGAACATTAAAATGCAAATGTCAAAAATTTGTCATTTTCACGGCTTAGATAGTTTAAACTTCAATTAGTTCTTTGTTTGAGAATAGGGATGTCCATTATTCTGAATGTATTCTCATTGCATTCATTCTATGATGGACTTCTTACTTTGGTACTTCAATACTTCTAAGAATGATCAGCTATCTTTTATGTATCGATTACCCATTCCAAAAAAAAAAACCAAGTGTATGTGCTAAACAACTGTTATTTATAAACCTACTGGAATATTTCTTCGAATTGAGTTAATTTGAAAAAATGCTCTTAAACATATTTTCTTGTTTGTGAAGCAATCCTAATAATACATTGTGTATTTATAAATGGTAGAAAATCAATCATCGATGCGATGTTTTATGGAAACATAATGGTATAACATAAAAGCAGTTTTTGTTTCATGAAAATATATCCTTTATATAGAACTTTAAAAAACTTAAAAATCACAAATTTAACGTGTCAATTTGGCGTATCGTATTTTACATGTCGAAAGAATTCGATACATCGATGTATGTCGAATATCCCTTGCTTAGTTATGAGTTGTATTTTCCGGTGTGGGGGGTAATGTTGATGTAAATGTAAAATGTCATCTGTAGCTTAGAATTATTATTCATTCATTCGTTATCACTCATAGAGTTGTTTCTGTGAAGTGCTGATATAGTTCAGTTTTGTTAGTGTAAATTAATTGAGGAAAATTTATTTTTTTAAAACGTAAAAATGTTTAGTTGGCTGAAAAAAGACAGTAACAAAAATGAACCATTCGCAAATGTTGTTGAAGGCCTTAAAACTATATACTCTACAAAGTTATTACCTCTGGAGCAAGCTTATCACTTTCACGATTTTCATTCACCACAATTGGAAGACTCCGATTTTGATGCAAAACCTATGATATTGTTGGTAGGTCAGTATTCCACTGGTAAAACAACATTTATTAAATATCTATTGGAACGAGATTTTCCTGGAATTAGAATAGGACCTGAACCAACCACAGATAGATTTATAGCTGTTATGTATGATGAAAAAGAAGGTATGATCCCTGGTAATGCTCTTGTTGTTGATCCAAAGAGACAATTCAGACCTTTATCAAAATTTGGAAATGCCTTTTTGAACCGTCTCCAGTGTTCATTAGTAGATTCTCCAGTTCTGCAAAATATTTCTATTATTGATACTCCTGGTATTTTATCTGGAGAAAAACAAAGAGTGGATAGGGGATATGATTTCACAGGAGTTCTTGAGTGGTTTGCTGAAAGAGTAGATAGAATAATATTATTGTTTGATGCACACAAACTTGATATTTCTGATGAATTCAGACGATCTATTGAAGCCCTGAGAGGACATGATGATAAAATTCGTATTGTACTCAACAAGGCGGATATGATTGATCATCAACAGCTTATGAGAGTATATGGTGCTCTTATGTGGTCACTAGGTAAAGTGTTACAGACCCCTGAAGTAGCCAGAGTGTACATAGGATCATTTTGGGATCAACCTTTAAGATATGACGTTAATAGAAGGTTATTTGAGGATGAGGAACAAGACTTATTTAAAGATTTGCAATCATTGCCAAGAAATGCAGCTCTGAGGAAGCTAAATGATTTGATAAAAAGAGCAAGATTGGCCAAGGTTCATGCTTTTATTATTTCTGAATTGAGGAAGGAAATGCCATCTGTGTTTGGAAAAGATTCAAAAAAGAAAGAGTTAATAAAAAAATTGGGTTCTATTTATGATAGAATACAGAAGGAGCACCAGATTTCTCCAGGTGATTTTCCAGAATTGAAAAAAATGCAAGAAGTATTATACAATCAAGATTTTTCAAAATTCCAGCCTCTTAAGCCAAAATTATTAGATATAGTTGATCGCATGCTTGCAGATGATATCTCAGGTTTAATGGCTAAGATTCCGTTAGAAGAAACTATTAATGTAGAGACGAAAGGAAATATTAAGGGTGGTGCTTTCAATAATGTGGAGGATACAGCTTCACCGTTTGGTTACAAAAGAGGTGAAGGTATTGATGCTGGTGCTGGTGAATTGGATTGGATTGTTGGTAGGAAAAGACATGAATATGATGAAATTTTCCAAAGATTATCATCTGGTGATGGCAAAGTAACAGGCATGGGTAAGTCAATCCTGCAGATTTACTGTTTTATATATTTTGAGAAAAGTTATTTATTTTATGATTGATATGAATAGTATGAAAGTTATCAATAATAAATAGTACTTTATATAGAAAGTATCTGTTTGTGGTATGAGATAATTTTGTTTTGTTAATTATCTTCTTTTAGTGTTTATTTGAAACAAATAGTATTATTTAATGGGGCTAAGAATTAATAGTTATCTTGTATCTGTTTGCTGATCTGTCAATTAGGTTCATAGCATGAGTGAACTGTCTCATTCGAACTGAAAATCTTTCTGATTATTGAATAATTTACATGTTATATAAAATATGTGGGTTGTATTGAATAATTTAACCAATTTGTTTAATAATTGACATATTAAATGTGCTTAAATTCTGAACAAATTACTGAACTCATTAACTAAGTCTGAAGTTCTAATTTAAAAACATTGAAATGAGCTCAAAGAAATATTATTTATCATTTATGTTGAAGTTGTAAAATTATAAGTAGTATATTACGTTGAATTATTTCTTGATCAAATATACCTAATTAGAGATTGTACACGGATGTTACTTTACTTCATCATGAATAAGAGCAATGGAATATCCTTTATTTAACAAAAACCCATAAAGACATCTCGATTTATTGCATAATACAATTCAAATGTGAAAAAAGAGAAGCCATTACTATTGATTATTTCTCAAAATCAAACATTATAAAATTAATATTGTTTTTGATTAAACCTATTTGTGGTGGCGTTGGCAATATATTTACTTCAGATAAGTTATCTTCTCTATCCAGTACAAATAATATCAGTGACAGAGTTAATATGGGTGGTGTCCAGTATAAATGGAATGAAAATGGTTACTTGATGCAACCATTCATTTATTTTATTTGAAAAACTTCAAAACATGAAAGTAATTTTGCTATATATATATATATATATATATATATATATATATATATATATATATATATATATATATATATATATATATATATATATATATATATATATATATATATATATATATATATATATATATATATATATATATCAAAAATCAAAATCAAAAATTTCTGTTGAAAAGTTTGCAGTTATAAATTTTTTCATTATGGAAACGTTTGAATTTATTTGAAAATGACATTTATTCTATTCTCAAGGTTTTTCAAAACGGTGAATTGGGTCACCAATTGTTTCACATTGTTTTCCTTTATTAAGACAACAAATAACACTAGCTTTTGGGCTAGTTATATCTAATATCAATGAACACAATAGCCTATTGTGACGTTTGCTCAAACAAGAACAATTTGTTTTTAGATTCCTTGTATCCGGCAGAGGTTCATGTAAAATATTTATCGCTTATAATAGCGGAAACTAAAAATGTGTTTGCTGCTATCGAAAAAAAGAGCTAACCTGCGATAATGTATTGAATTTATCTTTTTAGTTTTGTAGATTCTTTTCCAAAAAGTTCATAAATAACAATTGATGGTACCTATATATACAGGGTGTCTCAAAACGATCCAACTACTTTAGTTGGAAAAAAAAATACAGTAAACTTATTTTTCTATACATTTATTGATACGAATTAAAAGATAAGGAACAAAATTTTACTTTTTAAACACTACATTATTTAAATGACGGCCACCACGTTGACGGCACTCCTCAAACCGTTTGCGTACACTTTCAAAAATTTTTGAAGAAGTGGTCGAGGAATACTCCTGATTTTTTCTTCAATATTGTTTCTTAAATGTGTCAAATTTTGTGGATTATTCTCGTAGACTATGCTCTTAAGATAACCCCACAAGAAAAAATCAGGTGGAGTCACGTCAGGGCTCCGCGGTGGCCATTCAATATCACCTCTTCGTGAAATCACCTTTTCTTGGAACAACTCGTGCAATGCAGCTAAAGAGTTGTTAGTGGTGTGCGATGTGGCCCCATCTTGTTGAAACCATGTCAGCCGGTTATAATGCCCACATTGTTGCAGTTGAGGCCCGAAAAAATTGCGTATCATGTCCACATAGCGAGCAGAAGTTACAGTCACTGCATGTCCTCTGTTGTCTTCATAAAAATACGGCCCAATAATGCAGTTCGCTGACATAGCGACCCACACAGTCACTTTGGGGCTATGCAACGGGCGCTGATGTAATGTGTGTGGATTCGTTTCTCCCCAAAAACGACAATTTTGACGATTGACGTATCCGTCCAAATGAAAATGTGCCTCATCGCTAAAAAAAATGTTGTTGAAATTGTTAAATCTCTCTAACATAACATTCACAAAATTCAATCTTAATTCGTAATCATTATCATGAAGAGCTTGCACAATCTGAATTTTATAGGCCTTTAGGTGTAAATCAGATCGCATTATGCGGTGAATTGTCGCTCTTGATAACCCCAGCTGAGACCCACGCTTTCTAACGCTGAGTCGAGGCTGTCGGCTTACAGAATCTGCAACTGACTGAATGTTTCCAGGAGTTCTTGCTGTCCTTGGACGCCCGTGATGGATTTCGCCAATAGTGTTTCCAGTTGTATTGAATGTCTGGATCCAAGCTAAAATTGTTGCATTGCTTGGAGTTTCCGCAATCTTACGCAATCGATAATGTAACCGATACATCCGTCGAACTCTAATGAGTGATCGATTGTTCTCGAAATACGCGCGCACGCAAAACGAACGTTGCTCTCCCGTGTACGGCATGAAGGCAACTAAAAATTTAAGAAAAGCTCTAGTAAACGACGCTCGCGCCACCCCTCCCCGCGCCTTGTTTGCTTCTCGCTCACTCTTGAAATAGTTGGATCGTTTTGAGACACCCTGTATGTAACTAATAATTATTAAATGTGTGTAATATTGTATATTCGTATCTGTTGACTAATGTGTATTTTTGTTATTGCTTATATTCGTATTTTTCTGTTATTTATAGCTTTAAGCTAATAAATTATGTCTTTTTTTATTATAAATTCTGTGAAACCTAAGAACTTATATTTGTATTTTGGGTATTTTGTTTAAAGAACCTGCCCCAAATCATATCCGTTTTTACCCAAATGAGTTAATTCAATTAAATAATTCCGCTTAAAAATTTTTCTTACGAAACTAAAATAAAATACATAAAGGAGAAGTCTTATTGTTTCGCGAAAATTAAGAAATCATTCAATAAAATCTTTCTTATGGGACTTACCGTTATAAACTTTTTTGTTAAGAGCCAATTATTGGCTCCGCCCCTTTCTAGACGTCAATACTTGGAAATTCATTTGTATCCATATAAGTAGTGAAACATTATTAATTAAATTGGTAATGACCATATTATAAATGTTATTTTCATTAAATTTTCTATTATTGTAAATAATTTTATGATTCGAATATTTGGCCATTGTACCGTTGAAATGTGTATGAATTGTTTTCAACGTAAATTCACGAGCATTGTCTATTTATTCACTTTAGAAATTTATCCGTTCACCATAAAAAGATGACTGAGATATATAGTTACTGCTTCATGAAATTTGGGAAAGATTGCAATTACTAATATTAACTTGAAACACATTCGAGAATTTTGAAACGTTTGTACTTAAGTATTGTACTTATACGACAATATCGTTTTCGGCATACAGTCACATTCTTCATCAGCTGAATGAATACTGATTACAAAGTAAAAAACAATGAATGCCCTATAAAAGTATACTTATATACCGAAACAATATTGTAGCGAACGCTGTATATAATGTTTTTTTTGAAATTCGTAAATGGGTTTTAATTTGTTTACTCAATTTACTCAATCGTATATTAATTTTTTCGATAACTATCTCCCACCTCGATCAAGTACTTGAAGATTAATTTTCGAAATTCTTCTAAATGTTGCCAATTTTGGTTCTTCGCACAATAAACCGTTTGTTTTTTTTTTCGTTGAAAATTCAAAATTCCTCCGTAATTTCAAGTTGGAGTGATTAAACTATCGAATTGTATTATTATTATTATCTATTTCGAATTTGCCCTACACGTTGGCCAACTTGTGCCTTGCAGATCGGATTCGAAACGGTTCAGGAAATAATGAGTTGCATAATGTTAGCCTTATAGTTACTTGAGAATAGCTACTTACGCGTGCTAAACAGCCACTTCCTCTTAATTTGATTATCAAACTCCGTTGTTGAGCTGAATGAGTGACGCAAGATGAACCGATTGTGAGTTGCATATATGAATATTACACACTCTGTTGCTCCAAAGTATATATATATATATATATATATATATATATATATATATATATATATATATATATATATATATATATATATATATATATAATAATGTCAACGCGGGGGAAAATTTCAATCAAAAGTAGACACTGTCGGCATATCCCGCAATAAGTAGCAGCCGTTGACACGTGTTTCGAGCTTATTGGCTCTCCTCAGAACGGCGTAGCCAAGTTCAAGTTGTACGAACCTGGAGATGGAAAAACAAGAAAGAATAGACACTCCACTGAAGGAAGTCGACACATTTTAGGCTACCGTGTTTTTACTCTCCGGGTTGGGAGATTTGAAAAAACTACTTCGCCCGTGAAGCGACTATTTATCTTTCAAGGATGCCTCTAGCCGAGAAATTATACAATATATGAATAATACTCATTATTGAATACTGATACGAAAAAATCAGAAAACGACGAGCAAAGTTCTATGCACATGTCTACAGAATGAAACTGTCCAGATACCGAAGAAACTACTCGATATAATTATGAAGAGTAAATGCGGAACAGAGTTGCTAAAAGAGGTCCAAAAATATCTACAACAGATCAATATAAAAAATCTCTTGAATCGTACCGAGTGTCGTTATAAAATCGCACATGTGAAGTTGGAGCTAAAATGAAATCGTCAACCTTGAGTAAAATGGACAGATGAAAGAAAGAAAGACAATTCAGAGAGGATGAAGCATTTTTGGGAGGCAAAAAAGATGAAGCAAAGGTCCTAATAACTGCTAATTCAAGTTCAATCGCTCTCCTCATGGGAAACAATCGTAATATATATATATATATATATATATATATATATATATATATATATATATATATATATATATATATATATATATATTAATAATATATTAATATATATATATATATATATATATATATATATATATTAATCAAATGAATGTTATACTAGAGCTGGCTATGTAAACGTGTACGATGTGATGCCTCCATTGTCATTCAAGGGAAAAATGTTAGAGAAGTATTGAAATCGATGCCACACCTGATGGAAGTGCAAGACAGCTGTTTCCTTCTACAAGGAACTAGTCAGTTGCACCGCGTCCATCGAAGTGAGGCAACGATTTCAATCTCCCGACTCCAAGTGAAGAATTGTCAAGTAATGAATATTTCACAATTCCATCTATGGGAATCAATAGAAAACATCTCATCATAGACACACCAAGCATCGAACGTTTACACGTGTTCTATACCCGAATGTATGTGCTAAATTGCAATGTCAAATTCACAATTGTCAATATTTTTTCAAATGTCAATAGGTAGCGTTGGTAGTAAGCTCGCGATTCTTCCCGTATTTCAGCGGCCTATTCGGCGATATGTTTGAGGAAATGAAAATATGTATAAGTAAATACACAAATATATATGAATATGTCCACACACACATACATATAGTTTTTGTGCTAATGGCACTGAATGAAATATTTAAGAAAAAGAATACTAGAATCAACAGAATTTTACATTCAAAACATTTATCCCTAGAAGGGTAATGGAGACGTCACATGGTTCATGTTTCACATAGTCAGTTTTCTTTTTCTTGGAGTCGATTTCTTTCTTTTATATATATATATATATATATATATATATATATATATATATATATATATATATATATATATATATCGATTCATTTGTAGAGTTCCAGAAATAATCCAGTCGGTTCAGTCGTTTGGACTATATCTTTTGTACAATAAAAGTGTTTACCGCGAATATAAACAATCATAACTTTTTTATGACTTTGTGGCATCAATTCATGGCACAGTAAATTCCACAACAGTTGAGTCAGTGTACTTGTAGAAATTACTGGATACATCACCAGCTTGCGTTACGATGGATAAACTTCGAAAAGTTTTCGCAGAATATCGCTAAAATAATGGCAATGGTCGTTATTTGTGAGATTGTAGAGCATTTTGTTGAATGCAAAGGGAGACATGCGCATTGATTGTAAATAGTTTTCGCCGATATTAAGTTACTAAGTGTTATTAAAATTTTTATTTTAAATTCATTTTAGAATTCAATAGGTATTTGAGCACTGAGTGCATTATTTTACAATGTCAATGGCAAAAAGCGATTAAATATATTTAGATCAAAGTTTTGATGATAATTTTCAGGTTGAGGAACGACAAATGTCAAATTAAACAAACGGTTGCTATTAGATGTTGAAGCAACGCCTACTTTCTGATTCTCAATTTTATCATTCAAACTGCAATCAAACATGATGTAATCGAGTATATAACAAGTTCAAACAAGTATATATTAGGTGTACAACTTTGCTGCAGACGTGTTGGAATAGACGGCTGTAGTGATAAGTGGTCGTCGAAATCAATAGATCGTAGATGTCATTCGATAAGGTTAAGTAATTGTAAATATAACGCCATCGAAATATTTGTCGATTTGAGTCTGAATCATAAAGTTATTCTCGGTTAAACATGTTAGTCTACTAGCCAAATTTTCGTCATTTGCGGGAGGTTTTAAT
Source organism: Henosepilachna vigintioctopunctata (assembly GCA_030704895.1). Taxonomy (NCBI): domain Eukaryota; kingdom Metazoa; phylum Arthropoda; class Insecta; order Coleoptera; family Coccinellidae; genus Henosepilachna; species Henosepilachna vigintioctopunctata. Next base: position 4,761,789 of record JARQZJ010000122.1, on the reverse strand, counting down.
TTTCTGCTTCAATATGAAGAACTCTCCGGCTGAAGCTCATCGAATGCTCTCAAATACCTATGGGGAGGCCGTTATTAGTGAAAGAACGTACGGAGAGTGGTTTCAACACTTCAAGAACGGTGATTTTGACGTCGAAGACCAGCATGGCGGTGGAAGAGAGAAGGTTTTCGAAGATGCAGAATTGGAGGCATTACTCGATCAAGACTCGTGTCAAACGCAACAAGAATTGGCAGGATCATTGGGAGTGATGCAACAAACTATTTCCAAACGCCTGAAAGTCATGGCAATGATTCAGAAACAAGGGATGTTGAAAGGTGTTTGTTTGCTTGTGAACAGCTGCTTGCAAGGCAAAGACGGAAGGAATTTCTGCATCGCGTTGTGACTGGGGACGAAAAATGGGTTCATTACGATAATCCCCAGCGCAGAAAATCATGAGCATATCCCGGCCATGCTTCCACGTCGGCGGCCAAACCGAATATTCACGGTTTCAAGGTCATGCTCAGTATCTGGTGGGACCAGCTCTGCGTAGTATATTATGAGTTGTTAAAACCGACTGAAATAGATAACAGGCGATCGTTTTCGAACGCAATTAATGAGTTTGAGCCGAGCATTGAAAGACAAACGGCCTCAATACAACGAAAGACATGATAAAGTGATTTTACAGCATAACAATGCTCGACACCATGTTGCGAAAGTGGTCAAGACATACTAGGAAACGTTGAAATGGGAAGTGTTACCCCACCCGCCATATTCTCCAGACGTTGCTCCGTCGGACTATCACTTGTTTAGATCAATGACACGCGACCTGGCTGACCAGCACTTCCGGTCTTATGAGGAAGTAAAAACCTGGATCGATTCGTGGATTACTTCAAAAGATGACCAGTTTTTTCAACGCAGGAAAGATGAGAGAAAGTAGTAGCCAGCGATGGACAATACTTTGAATCATAAATATGTAACCAGTTTTTTACAATAAATCCTCGAAATTCGGAAAAAAACGGCGGAAGCAAAGTTATACACCTTATAATTACTCAATTGCGGTAGGTATATCGTGTTTCGAAAATGTGTTGAGCTACGGACAGTTTTCACTTTGTGAAAGTGTAATCTTCTTCTTTGGCCTCGCCTTGTCTGGTTACGCGGGGTAGGCTTTCTTGATCTTGAGGCGCCATTGCCTCATGATCAATATAAAGTGTTGGCTCTAATGAAGCCTCAGACCTAAGAGTTCATCGCAACGTGAACCTTTACTCCGAATATGTCGAAGATGCTGTCACGTTATGTCTCTCCGGCCATTTTGGTTCACGGGAGGTATTTTATTTCCCTTCTACCATTCAGTGGCCAAAAGGCTGCCAACGCCCCCATCCACCACCCAGGGGACGCGCTCTCTAGGGTTATGAATCCCCCGAGAGTCTTTGTGAAAGTATAATGGTTTTACTTTTAATGTTATTTTTATTGGACAAATATTTTAGGAGGATTATCAAAATTCTCTACAACTGTACTAAGACAGTTATCAGATTAAACCGATTAAAATGTATTTATTTGTATTGCTGTTCCCTTGATCTGAGAGAGTCTGAGGTCCTTTTGTTCGTTAATCAGGTATTATTTATTGGATATGTAATCTTGGAGGTATAATCTGCTGGCATGATCTCTGCCGCCTCCAACAAGTTCATCTTTTTGTTCCAAGTTCGATAAATTGGTTATTTTTAATACAGTGGTCAGATAATTATAATATAACAACCTATTCCGGAGCCGATGATTTTAAATTGCATCCGATCGGGAAATTTCAGTTCATAAACTCCCAATTTTTCTGACAGTTTGTTTTTATTTAATTATTTTTTTTATTCATTGAACCTACAGTTTAACGCCGGTTTCGAATGGCCATTGGGCCTGTAATCAATGTGCATACCCAAGAATTATCACTATTAAGATATTTAAATCGTAAACAAACACAAACACCCATGCCTTCACCGGGGTTCGAACCCGAATGCTACCGCACCATCCTATTGCACGGAGGCGACATCTCTGTTTTATTCCCAATAATATTTGTTTATTCCCAATATTTCCAAATCTTAGTAATTTTATTCAAGGATAAAATTTGTTCGTTTCAATATAGACTGCATCTTTAAATCGGATATTTTAGTACCGATTGTAATTGTGTTTAGTACCGAACTACCGAACGAAAATGTGGTCTCGTCTTTAAGACTGTCTCAGTTTCGATCAATGCTGGTTAAAATGGGAGGATATCGTTAATTTCACTTCGCTGTTGTTCTTATCGTGCACGATTGGAGTGGTATTTATTTAAAAATTTAATTTTCATGTAGTTTGCAATATTATTTACAGACAACACCAGAGATATATATGACGTTGTCTCGCTAGTAAATTCATGAACGACGAGTGTTTTTTTATCAATTATTATCTATCGGTGACGATTCAATTACGCTTGATAAGCGATCATTACTGTTTGTTTAGTGCCGTTATATTCGTATTAAATACCTCTTCCTTTATTCTTCGACTTATTGTGTTATTTTATATTGAATTATATAGTGTATTAATTAATTTGCCGCTATTATGCAACTGTTTATGTAGAAGCATTATAAGAAAACTATTTTTCATGATCGAATATACTTCATTATGCAACAGCGAAGAACAAAATGCAATTTAGAATTGGAAATAAACTTCTGTGACCATTGAAACTTTTTAGTTTGAAACTAGGAAGAATGCGCTTGCGCAGTAATCATTTGTAACTGTCGGCTTTCCCAGTTCGAAAATTAAATTTTTTCTTCGAATTTAGAATAAGTCTTCCACAAATCGCTGTTTATAGACCGTAATAGATCTTGCTTGGTGTTGCTGTTTATATTTCTATACAATTATTACATTTAAATACAGTTCGACGAAGTGTGAAGTAGCTAAAGCTGATAATATAAATCAGCAACCCAAAATAGATATATTACGTGAGTTCTAGGAAATTCCCATTCAAATGAAGTTCATTTCTATATAATGGATACCAACACCACATTAGCTCATGAAAAGTGATTTTGTTAGAAGAATGATCAAGAAGCACTTTAGATATTTTCTGCATATTTTCAAAGAATAATATTTTAATATAAAATGGATGTACGTTTGAAATGATACAATTCAGCAACTCTATCTACTACCGCTTAAACATAAGGTTTGGTCCTGACATCCCATTCGAAACTTATTATGATCACTCAAATCGACTTTTAATTTATAGATCTTTCAGAATGAAGTGGCAAAATGTCATGTTATTTTCTGTTTCAGCTGCCAAAGCGGAGATGGTAAAATCCAAGTTGCCGAACTCAGTTTTGAGCAAAATATGGAAACTGGCCGACATCGATAAAGATGGTATGCTGGACGTTGACGAGTTCGCACTCGCCATGCATTTGATCGAGGTGAAAGTTGAAGGTAGTGACATTCCTACGGAGTTGCCCGCCCATCTCGTTCCACCCTCCAAACGTACGAACATCCAGGCTTAGCTTATCCTTATCAAAATTTATTTATTTGTTGAATATGGAAAGTTCGGTGTTCGGTTACGTACGCCACACAAAAAAAAATCTTAGGAAATTTTTTCACGCAAATGGAGACAGACAAATGAACGAGATGTGAACGATCGATAGTTTAAGTATAAATATAACATTTTCACACATTTTCAACTTTTACAAATCAATATTTATAAAAATACTTATATACGGTATTATCATTTTAATTGTAGAAATTCGTTGATTCAACAATTAAATTATTGGGTGAAACCTAGCACAAATTGTAGGCATGTGATGTTACGTAACGTAACCGGTTACTACAAGAAAGTAATCGTTCCAGTAACCAGTTATTTTCTTAATAGTTATTTCACCATTTCATTTGAGATACCGAACGATTCCGCTTGAAATGAAAATATGAGTGGCAGAATTATTTAGCTTAGTTATTTTTTAAAATTAATCTTTTAGTTATTTGAAAGATAATTAAGTTTAAAACAGTATTTAATTAGTCAATTTATATGCTATGATATACAAGAATTGTGGTATCATAAAATCATCTATTTCAGTGAAAACTGAATCTAAATTAATGAAAATAACTGAAGAACTGTAAATTGTTTATTAAATATTGGCCTATATGGTACGAAAATCAGCTTTGAAGTAATTAATATTACTTAAGTCGTTTTGAGGTTATGTGATTTCTTGCATTAGTTTGTTACGTGTTATCTAACTGGTCAAAAATAACAATTTTTATTGAAAATCAATTAGTTGGTTACGTGCAATGTAACCAGTTGTAGTAAATGGTTACGTTAAGTAACGCGCATGCCTGCATCAAAGTATATTTAATCAAATCGTATAACGTGCTTTAGTAAGTCGAAATAATGGACATTGTAAATTTTGAATATTTAAAGAAGAGACTGAATTATAAGTTATGTTTGGCAATAAATTTTCATTGTCCAAGTTGGCGACACATCTAGATGAGATTTTCTGGAAAGTTCTCATTTTATTTAACAAAATATGAAATTTCAACAATCACAATGTTGTTGATTTATTGATAAGATTAAATTTTGTTAATGTGTCCATCATTTCGGTTATTTCGACAAATTAATGTGAAATTTATTTGAAAGATATTTTATTTCATATTCAGTATATCTTTGTTATTTATATTGTATTCATATTTAGATGTGAATCTAAGTCAGTTATCAAATAGTTGTTTCATTTCCTATCCAATGTTTAATTCCCAATTCAAATATAAATATTATGGAGCTGAAATATTACAAAATTTGAAAGAAAATGAGTTTGGACCTTCCAGTAATTCTTTTCGAAGGTAAGTAATTCTTTTTGACTTCGAATATTAGACTTGTAAATATAGTTATTTACTCCTTATGAATCGAATATCGAATAGATATTTTAAATCTATTTTTATAGATTAAATCAGGAACGCACACAAACGTCAACGTCTCAATTGGGACTCGGAACTCCAATTCAGCAAGACTTCTCTTAAACCTCTACTCTATGTAGGCAAGGATGGAAGTAATTTTGAAGTGTTTCGATCCAAATTGCGTCATTTCTGGAATTGAGAATTGATCTCAATTGTGTAGCGTCATGTCTGGAAAAAAGTTCATAACGATTGTAATTATCTGAGTAGGGTTTTCGTTGTGTAAGCCTTATCAGTTACATTTTATTTTGTTTAGTTGAGATTTTTGCAAATTAGAATTTTTTAGTAGCTGATTTATGTGGTTTTATAAAAGGATATCACTAGAGTGAATATCTTGTCGATTTAGTATTGATATATGTCTGTCATCTAATAGCATTTTTATAGTGCTTGGATCATAGTTTCTAACTGACGTAACTAAATGATGCTATAAAATTTTATAATTTACAATTGAGGTTCATGTAGCTTTTTTAGTGTTATATCATACACATTGACGGTGATGAGGGGGGCATCAATACTAACAGAATTATTAAAAGGTTAAAAATTACTCCAAGTTTATATTTGTGTTAACAATAAAATCTGAGGCTCCTTATTTAAAAATTAAATTACGCTTAAGGGTCAAGTGAAATATTGAAGTTATAATTTCTACAAATTTAATTACAGTTTTGGTTCTTTCTAAATAGATTTTTTCCTTGCCTTTCTTTCCAACCAATTTTCACTGCTGATCACAGCCAGTGATCATATATCTTATACATCATACATATGTATATTTTATTTTATAAATATTTATTGAAATGATGTATGCCGAAACCGACAATTAGTGGTCAGAAAAGATTATAAATGCTAGGGGCCTTCTGGTACATCGATACCACGTAGATACCAGTTGATTGTGGTCAAACCGTAAATATGCAAAATAAATGAGGCTAAATAAAGCCAAGCTGGAAATGTGACAAGGTGTGAACAAGGAAAAGAGCGAATATATATATATATATTATATATATATATATATATATATATATATATATATATATATATATATATATATATACATTATTTTATAGGTTCTATTAAGTGATTTGGTGTATTAGAGTTTGGAATTCTCTCTGAAGAAAATATAATGAAAATGAGGAATAAGAAGATTTCCATTTCAATCCAATTGTAATTTAAATGGATTAGAATGGTTTGAATAATTTACACCATTCCAATCAATTTCTTTTATTGTAATAGTACAAATTATTTTTCTCAATGCCAGAGATATTCACTCTGAATATCTGAATACAGTACTGTATCGAATAACGAACATATAGAGTTCAATACATTAAAATAATCTTAATCGTCTGAAAAGATAATCTAGAATTTAAATCTTAGTCTTGATATCAAGTATAAATGATATAAAAAATATTCATTTCGTTATACGGTTTCACAAAATGAATTATTTTTATGAAATGCTTTTGGAAAATCCTTCAGGAAGTACTCGAGGAAATTTCTTACTTTAATGATAATAATTCATTCCATGAGACAATTTTATTCTGTTTACAAGTTCATTTTAACGTGAAAAAATATTTTGCAATAAAATTTCTAATATGGAATTAAGAAAAAAATCACCACATATTAATGACATAATACGATATACCTACGTGTATACGCATCATATGTAATAATTCAGTTTGTACCAGTTTAAATTAATCGTTTTATTTGCTTTTAGTATCGTTTTTATGTTAACTAAATATTGATATTCTCTTTCCGTTTTAAGTGTTTGAACAAATTTGTCACTTCATTACCTAATAATGTTATCAGTAGCAAATCGAATTCGTCATGTTCACTCAACTGTTTTTTCCAAATATCTAACCAATTGATAATTTTAATTATATCTATCTATTGTATTACGAGAAACAAGCGGTTTGTTTCAAAAGCAACTGTTTACAAAAGATGTTTTCACTTATTTAAAAACGAATTAGGTAGGTTGTTGGAATTTGAACTCAATTTGCTGGAAATTTTTTAGGTAATCGATGGCTACGGTTTGTTGATATTTCGTCTAAGCGTTTCGGAGGATTCTTCATCTTGATCAGTAGTTTTATTTAAAATCAAGGCTCTGTATGTATATTGATTTCATCTGAAAGTGACAGCCGTGAAGGAGAAGAAAAAAAACAAAATAGCTCTGAAGAGTTTTATCTATGTGAAAAATTGAGTCTTGGTAACTTCATGAAAGATTTGTTAAATCTCCACGTTTCGGCTTCTCTAACGAAGACATCTTCAGGAGATGGGGAGGAATTGTGACATCAATCTGCTTACTTAGGTCTTTGCGAGAATGACTGTTTAAAAATTATGATTAACAAAACACAGATTGTTAAATTTGAATTACACCTCATAATGACTCTTTCAACATTACATTCAAATAAAACACAGATTGTTTCATTTGAAATGCAACTTACAATTGAATGATTTTTTTATCTTATCGCAACATTTGCTCATTATTTATAAATATATTTTGATAAATCGGAAATAATTGCAAAACCATACCAAGTATTTCAGATAACTGAATTTGTACACTTCTCGCTTTGAAACTAAGGATTTTCTATTGTGATGCATTTATGCAATTATAGCAGACAGATATTCATGATTTTGTTCCTAAATCTAAAATGTTACTATAAACTGTTGTAATTTTTTTGAACCCATTAGATATAAAAATTCCCCTTTTATTTCCATTTCATTCTGAAATATTCATAAAAAAGTATATGCATATTTTGGAGATTTTCAACCAATTCATTCTTATATAATTTTCAAAAACCTTTGTTTGTGTAGAGTGACGTTTGTGCCACACCCAGTTGTATCATTAATTTCGATCAATCTTATGTTTAACAATAGACTATTTTCATTAATTTCGTTTCGTTTAATTCTCCCCCAAAAAAATTATTTAGTAATTCACAACATTAATTAGATTTTCTTATGAAATATTGTCATTATTACATTGGATGAACAGTTTTTCAGGTAAATACCAGAAAATCGTTATGGAAACAATAATTTTTTGCCTAATTTTAAGTTATTTCACGATTGAGTGAACTTTCCCCTATTTACGTTTTTAAAAGGCGACAAGGTTTCTTGCCACTTTCAGTACTGCTTATATTGAGGTACAAAAGTATCATTAGTTGTCTATCCTATGAACTGTAAAATCTGAAATGAGCCGAACTGACGTTTATTTCATTTTAGAGTAGAGCTATCTCATTTCAGATGCAGAAACATCAAAATGTTTCTGAAACAAACAAGCTGATAATTTAATCATGCGTTATGAACATTTTAGTAGTATTTAAATGCGTGAGCTAATGGCTATAAGAATTTAAAATGACAATTTTGTAAGGAATATTTGCACAAATTATGAATCAGCATTTTTATCACCATGTTATCAGCAAACATAAATGGAGATAATGAAATCTTGATGTAAGGTTATGCAGTTACCTGATAAATTATCTACTGGGTTAGAATACGGAACTCATTTATTAACGGACGAATTGCATTTGTATTGACTGAGATATATATATATATAAAAATTCAGTATGCAACCCTAAAAATATAAATATTTCATCTTGAGTGGAAGGCTTCTAGAGATTTTGCCAAATAACTAGACAAGACAATCAAGACTTTATAATTTGACTTCACAGAGCTTCATCATGCTCTTACTTGACTTTACAGTTCATTACAATAGTTCATCATAAGACACTGGGGCTGTTTTAGTGCTATGCATGATAAAAATGCAACCCAATCTCAATGTTTGAGTATAGATTTATCACACCCAGTTAACATGAAACAAATAATATTGAAAAAATAACATTAAGAAATTATTAAATTCAATTTCAATAGAAGAGGTAACGTGAAAATAAAACCAGCACATTCTAAATATAATATATTTACAAAAGTGGTATTTCAATTATTCAAATTCTGTATAAAATAACCAGCAACAAATATCACATATTGTGATAATTAGATAAGGTACTCTGCTATTGTATAAGTTAATTGCATATTGTAAAGGATTTTAGAGTACGTTCTCCATGACAATTGCACATTGTAACTGCAATGTTGTAACAATCACATTATAAATTGAAAACTTGAGCTTCACTGAGATGGGTATACAGTAGAATAGTTTCAAAATTTTCAGAAGGAGACAATTACGCCCACAAAATTTATAATTAAAAATCGATGAATATTTCGATTAATTTAAATTATTTAGTTTAAAGTCATTTAAATGACTGTATATTTTTACAGAACTTAGAAGACAATAGACAATTTTTTTGAATCATTCTGAAACTTATTCTTACATTCGTCAATGAATCGTTGGCAATTTATATACCAATAATATTATGGCACATGGTGTAATACATTACACATTCAACAAAGATTCATCAATGAAATGGTAACTATACCTAATTTTTATTTTGGGATAAAAGTAAGTTAATTCAAATAAGCTACGATCCATCTAATTTAAAAGAAATATAACTAACACTAATTCAAACTAACTATAAATGTGGCTTCTCTTATCCGAGGAACTGAAAATCTTCTGACGAACACACATTTTTATACTACTTATAATAATTAATAAAGTTCTGAGGTCGAATGCAGTCTGGTCAATCTTAAATCATGGCAGAAAATGTGAATTTGCCTAGATAATAATGATGTTTAATATTTGTCGAATCATGAATATAATATAAACGATTAAATAAAAATTGAATAGAAATGTGATGTAAAATTCAATGTTTATGTAAAAAACAACAAGAAGCAAGCTTTTGGCGATTCCTAGTAATTAATCTCAACATAACACATTAAGAAATAACGGCAAAACCGTTCTTTATATGTGTTTAAATTATCCATTAAAATTTCAACATTACAATAACAACAGCATTTGAAGCTTACAATATCTAACATGTCTGGATATAAAACAGTAATAAAATGTATACTAAGCGTCAAACAAAGTACAATTAATCTATACTGAATAAAAAGTGTTGTTTCCAAATGTACTATATTGACAATATTAATTAACTGTAAAAAATTAAAAATTATTATTATTATCACAGTAAAAGAATGCTCGTTTTATAATAATTTCAGATCTGAAGCATATAAATTGGTGATTGTAAAATACATTTAAATTGATTTCGTATTTATGTCTGGAAAAATTTCTTCAGTGACACTTCAGACGGGTGTAATATATCATCCTGAATTGAAATTTTTTCATAAAATGTTAACATGACCGGAAAGATATAAATAACATAAGATTTATGAAAAGCCAAACTCTCTTCGAAGATATAAACGCTATAACTGTAGGTACATACAAAATTCAGGGATATATTTCTCCAAAACTACACATTTCTATGTACAAAAAATCGAGCTGCCTTGAGTAAATTTCAGTCAAAGTTGGTAGGTATACAACTATTAATATCTTTGTGGAGGACACTCCTCCGGGGTTATTTGTTAATCTGTCATTTCATTTGTAATCGCGTTGTTCTTGGTATTTATTGAGGCCAATTCTTCTTCTTGTGCTTCTTCATCAGCAAAGTTGATGTTGCCAGCTTTGTACCAAACCACACAATCAACAAAAAATGCGCACAACAGAAGCGAACTTGTGGATCCTGAAAAATATACATTCATTACATCACTAGGTAAAACACAAAGAACAATGATATTTAAATTGATAGTAACAATGAGAAACATCTGCCTTAGACTTTCACTATGCACAACAATATTCAACATGTCCTAATTCTAATGCTAGTGTATATTTTTTATCCTAATTATATGGCCCATAACCGATGAAAAAACAATACTATATTGTGAATAAAATTTTATTTCACCAACATATTGGTTTCATAAGATGTATATGATGCAGTACAATAGAAAACGTACCAATTCAAACAGTAATAATAATGAGAAAAGTACCTCTTACTCATATTCAGTTGGCCAATTATGTATGGATTAATGCACTCCTTTCTATTATTGCTATACAAAGCTTTGAACAAACTTTGGAACTGAAAATTTGTATCTTTTCCTCTGTACGCATCTAAGTGATCATTTACATCTGATGAAGCCAATTTTATATAATGCAATAATTAATATAATGTATGTTATCATCATTAATTGACTCTTTTAAATTATTAAATTTAAAAGCTATACTTCAACATCTAGTTATAAAAAAAACTTTTATATCCAAACATTTTTAAATAATAAGCGTCTTTACTGGGGGACAAAATCACAATGTGAAGTTTTCATTATGATGTGGTATATTATATACCGTAATTTTCATTGATTCAATGTTGGACTATTACATACCATGGAAGAACATTCTGAATATCTTCGAGTCATATAATCCACAAGCTCCCTTTTCTCCACAAGTCATTTTCCATACTAAACAAGCTGAATCAACTACAGCTCCATATATAATTGGACAAGGAACATTTCCAAATAATCCTATTGCAAATTGTATCAGACCCAAAGCCATAGCTTTATCTCTTGATTCCACACACCTTAATATAAGTAAAATGGAACCAACTTCTGAGGTAGAATGTACAAATACGAAAATGGAAAATACTACAATGTACCAAGTGAAATTGTTACATTTAGATTCGCAGTAACCCACTGTAGCATTGCCGAAGACTTCTTCTTGATCGAACATTGTACCATTGGTCAACGCAGAAGGAATGCAAGCGCAATTCGAATATTCCAGTATCTTTCCATCTTTTTCTGTGAAATTTCGACAACCAGCTTGACACGGCGACAGATAGGTTCTTCCATCTTCTCCGCATATTGGGGCGAACTTTTCAAGATTACAATCGCACGCTTCCTTCGAGCATGACATATCGAACGTTTTGACACTGAAATGAGAAAATTTAAATATTTCTTTTAACATTACTTTTGCATGTTTACTTGTTTTTGGTCACCAAGTCAGCTAGGTCATCTAAGGGACATCCAATGAACATCAGAATAGCCATTCCTGTGCAGAAGACACGGTGTGAAAATGAAAATCTTGCAATGTATACTGACTGATAGGTGAGAATTCAACGATTTTATCCCAGAAATAATTTACATCATGTTTGAATTATTCAGATAGTTAATATCTCCTCAATACTATAAAAATGCTTTTATAAGACTGAGTTATTGTTGAATCTATTATAACTCTTTACTTAAATTTTTATCAATACCAGTTACTAAATATATTGAAGATATAATTTATTAGCAAATTTGGTGAAAATGACTTATTGTAAGCTTAGAAAAACTACTCCAAGATGAAACTGAACATGTCTTGTTCAATATATCAACTCGGGAAATTGTTAAATTGATATTTTTCATATATGCTTTCTTATTGTTTCTTTGTAGATGATCAGTTCTTACCAAGTGCATAAACAAGTGCTGTACATGCTATCCATCCAGCCACGAATCTTGCATTTGGTTTCACTCGTAGGATGAAGATGCCACTTATTATAATACCAATTCCCATAACCAGAATACCACCGATTCCTGAAAAAATACTCTTAGATTTAGTAAAAAATTCAAACTGCTACCATCGATTGCTATCATTCACATATGAATGACATGAATGTGAAACCTTTCATGAATGTGAAGGCCATCACCTGATGCAAATATGCATCAGCAAGGAAATTGCATGGTTTAATATAAATTGATTAAAAAATACTTTGCTTAGTTTCACAGAATTATATTGTTGTTTGAAAAATTGCTTGTCAAGAAACAGTAAAGACAATTGCTTGTCAAACCTCAGTTTAAAATTCAAACAATTCAACTGTTGAAAATTTGTTAACACCCTGAAGGAATATTGTTGTAAACCGTAGACTTCTAAACCATCTGTGCAAAATACGTTAATAAGAATCGAGAATCGGTACTGAAAAGAGATATACAACTATCCTTATAGCTTCTATAAATGAGATGAATAATTCATTTTTCTTTCAATATGTAATCAAAATCCCAGGTAGCAGACTGACGGTAATATGACGTCATATATTGGTTACAACATGTCGGAAAAGACGTCGACAGAGACGTCTCACTGACCATGCAGTGACGTCGAAATGTCACAGCCTCAAGACGTCATTTGGAGCCGTTCAAAAGACGTCATTAAACTACGTTAAAAAGACGTCACTAAGTGGAGAAAAATACACGTCGTAAAGACGTTCTTCAGAGCCTATATTGTAGGGGTTCCATAATTTAAATAAAACAATTTTTATCATTAAACATTTATTTGAAAAATTATACTTTAAAGATTAGTTTTATTTCACTTGAAACAAATTATTAATTAAAAATTTAGCTTTCAAACCAAATATGTTATGACTCACCTATTATAACAAACAAAATTTTTCATTGTCATTTGAATAACTTTGAAAAATACAAACATTTTCTTCAGTTCCAATATTAAGATCAGGTAGAATACTCAGAGATGTCCTTTTGTTCTCTAATTTATATCAGTAATAGAATCACTCCGACTTAAAAAGCTGAAATTTTTTTTAATGTAACCTAACACTGTCTTAATAACATTTAGGTACATTACAAATAACATTTAGGTACATTATGATGTGAGAAGTTTTACCTGTTGTTGTACATTCATTATTCACTCGTGATGACACTGGAGTATTGCCTGTTGAAGTACTGGCTGTTCTTATTGCATGTTCTATATTATTTATTCTCGAAGAACGTGAAACTATGCCTCTGAAAATTATAGCACATCTTAAAAAAATATTGTTAATAATTTGCATCTTCGAAATAAAAACTTAAGGCAACATGTATCTATTTTATGGTAATTGTTTCGAATATCCGCGACATCGATAACTATAAAGTTGGGTTAGGTTAGGTTAGGTTTAGTTTGGTTTACTTTGAATTCTTGAAATGACGCGAATATTCTAAGTATTACTCCTAATTTTGCATTACATGTATCTAATTAACTTACCTTTTTTCGTTTAAAGGAGAATTTATTCAAGATTTGAATTTGACTCTTATGCATAAAGATGCCGCACTATTCGAAGTGGTATTTCGTTGACATCTGGTTTCTATTACTATGCTCATTACATCTGTTTTTTCCGCAGAGTTTATTGCATTCATATACTAGGTCAATTTCTTGGAAGATCGATGCCACATTTCGAGCCCCAGACCATTTCGATGTACACCCGAATTCTTAAGAGATATTTCAAAACATATTATAACACAAACACAACTCGTCCATCTTAATACGTTGAATGCAAAACAACGCAGACGCAGAACATGAATATGAGTCCAGAGAACAATTGACAACTTATAACCTTAACTATAATACAATTTTCGTGTTAACAATTGACGCATTGATGAATATTATTGTTCAAATGGTTGAAAGCTACTATTATCTAAGTGAAAAGAATATTTGTCGTTTCTTAAAAAATTAACGGTCATAAATTGACGAAAATAGTACGTTGCGCTGACGTCATCTGCTGTCATCCTATGAACGTCAGTCATCTGACGTTAAAAAGACGTCATTCAGCGGTCAAATAACGTCACTGACCAAAATTGACGAAAACGAAATAAGACTGACCTAATGATCATGACGTACGTGCATTTTAAGTCAGCTTGCTACCTGGGTAAAGAATACTGCATGACGTACGTTTCGATGAGATTCACCTTTTTCAAATGCTACGTGCAGACTAATGCTAGACGTAGCATTTGAAAAAGGTGAATCTCATCGAAACGTACGTCATGCAGTATTCTTTTTAATATATGTGTAAATCAGTTTAACAATTGTTTTATTATGTTTATCGATTTACATCAAGTATCGGCCTCATCAATTATCAAAGTTTCTCAAAGCGTAATTACTCACCAAGATGCAAAGTCAGTCACTAACATTTAAAAACAAATTAAACAAAAACATCAATTGTATATAACAGCAAAATATAACAATAATAAACTGTAACCACATGTCGGCACGATGAGCAGTGATGATATGAATCGATTATATATATATATTATATATATGTATTTTCAGTGTTAAATTGGGATTGCAGTCCAGGACGGGAAAATAAGTTACCTCTTTAGTATTTTCCAAGCTCTGGAAAATGTTTATTTTCTTCTTCAGGGCTAAAATAGTACAATATTAACAGTTTATATAACAATTTATCTTATATTATATAAAATATATTATATAAAAAAGTTTCAATATTGCCTTGTTATATAAACTGTTAATATTGTACTATCTCAGCCCTGAAGAAGAAAATAAACATTTTCGAAAGCTTGGAAAATACTAAAGGGGTAACTTATTTTCCCGTCCTGGACTGCAATCGCAATTAAACACTCAAAAAAAAAAAAATATATACATATATATATATTATTTTTAATGTTTTTAGCAAAATTTTTGTTTATTTTTATATATTATATAGGTATATATAAATATATATCTAAAACCAATTATATGATGTGAAAGCGATTAGAGGTCACATATATTGTGATAATTACCTGATATCATATTCGCGGACGGAGTTGGCAATCTAAACTGGCTTTCAAGATATTTTGGCAGGAAAGTGTATAAACCAGCTACAGGTAGAATATGTAAAACCGAACTTGCAGTCCTATACATGAGAATATCATTTTTGAGCAGTCTTTTCACGGTTTTGGGAAAATCTACAACAGAAGAAAATATATGGTGTTAAACACAAATAACACATTAACTATTATAGACCGAACAAAATATATCTTCATCTCAATATAAAATGATAAAAATAATACGAATTCTGAAATAATTCAGACAATAAAAAATAATCAAGAAATTGTGAAATTAACTATTTAAGTTGAAAATGACTGTCTTTAATCAATTGGATTCTGTGAAAATGAGAAAAAAGTATATACTTATATACATTTTACTTTCAGTATTAGCATATTATATGAAATATGTGACCCTAATTCTTAACATGTAGAAAATTTCAATGCAGTATTTTAGAATTTCTGTGACTAAATGAATGTAACAAGGTTACTTTTCGTTTAGTTAATGATGCTAAGTACAATGACTGACTGTGAGAATAGTAAACACACAAACAAACCATCCGATTCGTCCCTTTCTGCTTTAGAAATCTGCATTTCAAATTATAGGAACTATCTACTTAATAAAAGTAATACTCCTTGACATTTGCTACTTATTCATTTTATATAAACACCAATAATTATCATGTTTCTGCTTTACATTTAGTTCTTGGTATTCTTGGTAAGATTTAATTCCTACCTCTTATACTGGGATGCTTATTGTTTTCCTTTTGAGGTATTCTTCTTACTTGTCTTGAGCCACTCAGTCTTTTGGGGAACGCAAACATTGCAAGCGACGTAAGCATGAGTAGTCCAGAAATAGCGACCAGACCTGAAAGTTTGATACTCAATGTTAGCGTACGTTATGTCATAAATGTTAGTCAAACAAATTAAAATTTTTTTGTAATATTAAAATGAATGAGAGCCCGTTTTATCAATAAATTTTCAAATTTTCATTGACGTTTCATTTAGTGCAACCGATTATGTAAAATATTACTAGTCGTTACAGATAATGGCCATTTCGTTTGAGTAAATTACAATTTATAGATAGGTATATCTATATGCAGGTGTCTCGCTTTGAGGAAGCATCTTTATAGAACATCGAATTTATGCTAGTATAAATTAATGTTTTAATGAGATTGAATTCTCGCTTAACTCTTGATGAAACATAATTGAATATTAAAATAAATTAAACTCTTGGCTTAGTGTTTCACGATTTATTTAACAATATGTATAGTCAACATGTTTCGAGCGTTAGCTCATTTTCAAGACTCAGTCAGTTTTCATTTTCAGTCTTGAAAATGAGCTAACGCTCGAAACATGTTGACTATACATATTGTTAAATAAATCGTGAAACATTAAGCCAAGAGTTTAATTTATTTTAATAATTAATGTTTTGTTGAAAGAAAAATGATACTAGATAGATTTTGGTCAATATAAACTTTAGAGATATGACATTTACAAAGAAGGAAGTGCTAATGGTACTTGTTGAATGTAATAAAAAACTAATCGTAGGCAATTGAAATTACGTGTCATAATTGACAGTTCGAAAAATAATATGGTAATTACTACAATTAGGAGGCAAACTCTTGGGAATAAATAGATCATGTTCGAACGTTGAAATCAATGAAAAATTTCTACAGTGCCAGATTATAATGATTACGAACAAATGATTTTATAATATTGTGATTGATGAATGCAAAATTTAATAAAGTATAGAAAACCGTATGTTTATTCTTATGTACTAATTTTTTTCTCAATTAAATTACAATTTAAGAAATCGCAACGATGCCAAAACTCATCTCTTAATAGTAAATAAGTTATAGGTATATATTAACTAGGTACGTGTGTGCAGTACCTATTTGATTTGACGTTTTCGTGTCGTAATCAGTTGAATTAAATATCTCCAACTGAGATTTAACTAAATATATTGCGTTAGTATTTAATAAAATTTTAAGTCCGGTGGTCAGCCAATTCACATTAAAACTAAATTCTCAACTGCGATATGCATGTACCTACGGCGGACAGAAAAATATTTGTTAATTTTTTCGAACATGTCGAGCATTTGTAAATACCGACCTTATCCTCATGTGAGTCAAAAATATTGAAGCATATTGAAGGTTTGACAAACGGAAATGAATATCTTAGTGTTAAACATTTTCTTTTTCAAATCATTTACCCATAAAGTTATAAAATTTGAAATTAACCGGCTACATTCATCTACGAAAAAAATTTACTCTTGGTATATCGAAAAATAGGGTTGAATCTGCTAAAAAATACAAACCCAACCACCAAGCTCCAACCCATCTGGCATCTGTGGTGTCAATTTTAGGATCCACTGATAAGTCTGCGTAGATGCTCGAGCAAAAAGAGCCAACAATGAATCCTAGAGCAGGTCCAAGGATTCTCACACCAATTGTTATACCTGCAAAAATAATAATTAGTTAGATATTTCATATTTAACAGAAACTTTCAGTAATTTAAATAAGCATAATAAAATCATCCGAATTACACGATAATAAAATTAACAAAATAAAATCGTTTCAAAATTTTCATTATTTGGAGTCCCTGCGTAATGCAGATTCGAAGAACGATTCCATAAATGTTAGTTTTCACTTTATGTGGTTTATAGATTGCAGTGCCATCATTCGACTATTTCTATGAATATTAAGCACATAAACAATTAAAATTACAGACATCTGCTTTGGCTTTTGGCAAGAAACAGTTGACAGAGCTTGCGAGAGAATCTGTTAAATTAATATCCGACAGTTAAAATTATTTATTTGAAGAAATTTTTATTTGAACCTTACTTCAATCTTTTCAAAACTAATTCTGCGCTGAAGGGAAGAATATAGTTGAAAATATAACACCTTTCAGTAAAATGTATGAACCTAACCAATAAATGAATTGTGCATATTCGTAAAGATTTCTTCATTCTGTCGTATATTTTTGAATGTAAGATACACAAAGCGTTGAGCAACAGTTACAGTTTTACATTCAATTCTGTTGATATTTTTCATTTTATATTGTGAAAACAAGATATTCCAGATTTGAATGAAGATTTCACTCTTACAGAAATAACCGTAATTATTGTGGATTGTGTAGTTGAAATTTGATCGATAACCTTTTGACTTAGGTTTTGTGAATCGAGAATATTATTAGCATAAATACACGCATATTATATGAAATAGGTCGTGTAACGCCTTTCATGAATAAGTTGAACAATTTCAAATGAGTACAACTCTTTTAAACTGTTTTGTTCAATCTCCACTACACCAGTTGTTATCTGGGAGAAAATATCCAATATAGAAAAATGAAGACTACGTAATTAACTCAAGAACAATTGGTATTACATGTTCATTGCTGCTATTTTCATAGCTGCGTTAGTTAATATTCAGTACATTAATTGGTACTATATCTACCTGATTATACCACAAAGTGACAACAAATGAGCATTCACCAAACTGCTTATATGCTATAACTATTAAATTGATAATAAATACCGCAGTTTAATATCGTTTCAATTTCGATCAAGAAGTACTTATTTGAATTTTTTTGAATGTTCACGTAATGGAATAGGTACGTCTTCAGTATAATTAATATTTCATATTTCGAAGAACTTTGCTTAACCATGTGAAATAATTTATAGTGAACATTACGTGAAGTTTATGATCGATTTTCATCAAAAGGTTGATCGTAAGCGTGTGAGCACCTTTAGGATGAAAATTAATAAAGTTCAACATAAGTCTGCGTAAACTGTAACTCAAAATCAATACGGCATTCGTTATCAACTGTTCGACGGTTTAGCGTCATTCGAAAAGAAAAGTGAATGTTGTGGTTCAATCGAATTCTTGATATAATATTCGGTGTACAATAGTTTTGTTGTCGGCGACAAGCACACTTAGATTAAGGAATCGAAATTGGGCGTGTTCTCTTCAAACAATGAACGTTAAGCCCCCGCTTGCTTTACGTCAGAGGCATAATACCAACATCAGTTTTACCAATTCAAGCGCCACACTATAACGAACGATATATAAGCAAACTGTTGTACATACTTTCGTCTACGTCAATTGAAGATTTATGTAGAGGTATCCCGACAACGAATCATTTTATATTTATCGTACATACCTATTCAGATAATTTCGATTTAATATCAACCGCCCATGAACTAACAGCTCCTGTTAACTGCGTTGCTGTCTGGAAAAAATCCGAACTTTTATTACGTTTGTCTTTAATTCGTTTGTTTATTCTACGACTTGATCAGAAACGAGAGTTAGCAGTATTACTTGGAAGTACGAGGGTTGTTCAAAAAATGCCAGACATTCTAAATTGAATGAGTTTTTTTTCTCACGCATCGCGTCGTTAATCAATGATAATTCTACGAAAATTTATAGTACACATTGGGGAACAATTCTTGTTGGAAATATAAATTTCGTTTTATAAGATGGAGAAAAATGCAATCTATTTTATTATTCATTGGGGCTTGTCAACTGTCGACCTATCAAATATATCGCCATTCTGTAACCATTAAACACCTTGATGCAATCCAGAGTCAGCGATAGGGGTGAGCAATCAGGGTCTTACTGAATCTTTCAAGTGTTGGTATAAAGGGCGGCATTTTATCTTATTGTCTGTGACGGCGAAACTATTAGCGACGGACCTGCGTACACACCGGCGTTGATACCTACTCTGGGATTCGAACCCACTGTATCTAATCCACAAAAAGTTCATATATTATCCAACTTATCCTCTGATCTGCAGATATAGGTGGCACAATGAATATTTATCATTCGGATCTGTTATTATTCACGCACTGTATTGCGTGATTGATTACCATTATAGACATTATATATTTTTCTATTCCGTTTGAGATGTTTCAGTTTAATCACGTGAACGTACTATAGGTGATTTTTAAGCGTAGTTTCTTTAATCGAATAAAACACTCAATTTCCATCCTATATACAAAATTGTTATTGAAATTGATAACTTGGCCTTTGCCATTTACATTTTAAAGATAACTTCATGTAAATGTTGTCCACGGCTCCGTATCATATGGTCCATTCGGAAGGTCCAATTTTGCGTCACTTTTTCGAGCATTTCGGCTTGTATCCCACGAATTACGCATGTTATGTTATATTGTAAGGCTTCAATCGTGTTCGTCTAGTTCGCATACACTAACGAATTTACATAACCCCACAAGAAATAATCCAGAGGCGTCAAATCGCATGATCTTGGCGACCAATTCACAGGGTCATTTCGAGAGAAGCTGCTCACTAAATTCATCCTTCAACATGTCCATTGTTTCACGAGCTGTGTGGCATGTGGCACCGTCCTGATGAAACCACATGTCAACCAAGTTCAACTCGGCCAACTGGGACAAAAAAAAGTTGCGTATCATGGCTCGATATCGTTCGCCGTTGACGGTAACGTTTCTTCCACGGTCGTCTTTGAAGAAAAATGGACCGAGGATGCCACCAACACATAAACCACACCAAACTGTCGTTTTTTCGGGATGCATCGGTAATTCTTGTATGGCATGTGGCTGTTCATCACTCCAGATGCGACAGTTTTGTTTATTTACATATCCGTTGAGCCAGAAATGAGCCTCATCGCTGAACACAATTTTTCGATAAAACAGCGGATTTTCATTAAGCTGTTCTAAGGCCCATTCACCAAAAATTAGACGTTGTGGTAGGTCATTCGGCTTCAATTCTTGCAGATGTTGAACTCAACTCAACACGTAAAATTTTCCATGTGGTTGAGTAACACATGCCCAATTGCTGAGAACGGCGACAAATTGACATTTCACGATCCTTATTAACACTGTACACTACGGCTGCAATATTCTCTTCAGTACGCACTGTACGCATGCGAGACAATGGTTTAATGTCCAACAAAGTAAACTTTGTTCGAAATTTGGTGATACCAGCACGAATTGTTGATTCACCAAGTCGATTACGATGACCATAATATGGTCGTAACAAACGATACACATTTTTCACAGGGCACGAATTTTGATAGTAAATTTCAACAATTTGCAATCGTTGCTCGTTTGTAAGTCTTTCCATGATGAAATGCAGAGTATACTGAAAACTTTTCACTTTGACAGATGACGTTTGGATGCCATTAACAACCAGAGCCACCAACCTGAAAAACTTAAGTCTTGAAAAATCACCCGTGTTACAATTGTTATTCGTTCAAAACTATATTTGGAATTTTACGTATTATTGGTGTTTATCCCATTCAGATAACTTGCAACTAAGGGGACATTTAATAACCCAAGAACCTTAAAGAATTTTGCAGAAATAGTAGAAAGTTTTATTTGAAATCTTCTAGCAGGTTCTTGAGAAATTGATTAATGTCATCTATATACTGGAAAGGTCATTAGATCAGCACTCGGCGCGCTCTGTTGCTGCACGGTACCTTTGTGTCAAACATGTTTGAATGCCTTTGAGATTTAATTATTGAACATTTACTGCGCAATGCCTCGTGTACAATCAGATCGACTTTATATTCAAAACTGTAGCTTTGCAAAGAAAAGTTCGTCATTCACAAAGTTCGATAAAATTCCCAACACCCCTCCTATATATAAACAATAATTTAATCAAACTAGTCAGGTTCATAATCATTACGAAGGTAACACTAAACCTATCTACATAATCGATAAAATTGCTACACACATTGGAATAATATAGAAATCAAAGTTGTTTGAGAAAATTAAATCAGCAGAGACTTAAAAATTCTAAATATTTTGTTTTCCTCATTAAAATTCAGATTTGTGGAGTGGTTGTGAAAATTCTTGTATTTCTAGATTCATTGACCACCGCTAAATACGAATTTAAATTGTTGGCTCAAAATTCAGAAAATAAGATTCGAAAGAACATTCTTTTTAGAGAAAAAAAGGTACAAATATTGAATTTTATTAAATATGCACCTTTGTAGTCCATTGTCTGGACAATATTGGCGAACTTCTTCACACGTTTGTCATTCGAAAAATCAGAAAATCCAAGGTTCCCGAAATGAATGAATTCAGAGATTAACCTTTTACATTTGTTTCAGTGGATACTTCTTGACACCACAATTTATTTCCAGACTGTATAATTATTTCAGATGAGGTATAATGTCAAACAGATCATTTCAAAAATGTCGAACGTACACTGTCGGCCCCTCAAGGTAACGGTGGAAGAATTTAAATTTCAAAATAGAAATACACCTGGCTATGTTCGTTGATTATACAAAACATTCAGTGGAACACTCAGGAAGCCCTTCACTTGTTTATTCGGCTAAAGATAAAATCGGATAGGATCGTAATTTGTCATCCGTAAACATTTCGTTGGCTACCAAAAATTCACAGGTACTGAATTGAAACAAAAGAATGGTTCCTGCAACGGTTGCTTTTCTAAACTGCTCATTTTATATGCATACAGTGAGGCAGTAATTTTCTTCCAGAAACCAATAATTATAAGCGGAATATTCATAGTCATACTGAAGAAAATGATCGACAAATGCTTGTTACAACAAAAGGTATTGAATAAATTCAATTAAGTTGAAGGATGTTTGTCTATTTGAAATTTGTGCAAACATCCGAATTAATGTTCACTTATTCAACATGTGTGTTATATTAGAACTAATAGATAATTTGAAATTGAATTGACGAGTTCACACTCAATATGGATGACAAAATACTTTATAATCTTCTAAACATAATACTGTCTCTCTAACTTGACATATGAGAAAATATTGGGAACTCATTAGAAATCATCAAGTCTGAAATATATATTACTTTGAACTAACCCTTTGTTCTGATGACAAATCAATTTTATACTAGGAATTACTTGAGGACAAGGGTTTCTTGAGATCAACAGGTCTTGTCCAACTACTTGTTCATTGAACAAATTCATACAGGTTATTAACCATTGGAGTTTTATAGGCTTTAGGCAGCAACAGCTACCCTTCGAACACCTTGGTCTGTTCGAAGGGTACCTTTTACTTATGAACTCATACTTCAGAGCCTAGCAGTAAACGTTCAGATTCTCTTAAACAAGTTTCCTGTGAGTTATTATGTCTCATTGAAAGTTTCGTTATTTTCGTAGATGTTGATCAGTTGCTAGTTCTTGTTGTTGATGTTAATTAACAGTTGCCGTTTCGTATATTAATAATAATGAGAAGTTCTTTATTGTCAACATGTATAATACCCAATTACCGAAAATAATATCATAATGTTGAAACATAACTGAATGAATATCTGAAAAAGGTAAGTAATAACTAAATGATAAAATTAAATGAAATATCACAAAGACCTCAACCTAAAACAATTCATTATAGTCACGGTGTATGTCAAAACACCGTTACATCCAGAAAAATTGACTGTTTGGTGCGCTTTATGGGCTGGTGGAATCATTGGTCCGTACTTCTTCAAAAACGATGATGGCCAGAACGTTACAGTCAATGGGGATCGGTAGAGAGCCATGATTACTAACTTTTTCATTCCTGAATGGAAGAACCATGATGTCCAGGAGATGTGGTTTCAACAAGACGACGCAACATGCTTACAGCTCGTGCCACAATCGATTTATTGAAAGACACGTTTGGTGACCGCCTAATTTAACCTTTTGAACCTGTGAATTGGCCTCCACGATCTTGTGATTTAACATCGCTAGACTACTTCCTGTGGGGCTATGTAAAGTCATTGGTCTATGCGGATAAGCCACAAACGCTTGATCATTTGGAAGACAATATTCGCCGTGTTATTGCCGATATACGGCCACAAATGTCGGAAAAAGTCATCGAAAATTGTACGTCCCGATTGGACTACATCCGAGCCAGCCGTGGCGGTCATATGCCAGAAATCATATTCGAAATGTAATGCCACAAGATTATTTTTCGAATAAACAAAATTCTTGTCAATCGAATGATCCATCGTTGTTTTATTGCAATTTAAAGTTCTATACCTCTAAAAAAACACCCTTTATTAGCGAGTTGGTCCTTGGATTCTAGGTGAAATAAATCTGTGGTACGAAAATTTTGCCTATGAACGCGAAATTTCGAAGCGGACAAGACAATCAATACTGCTGTGCAGTACTTTGTACAAAAATTTCAATGATAAAGTTTCTCTCCTACCCTGCAATGAGATTAAACTAAATCCACTCAACAATTCCTTATGATTGACTCCTCTCTGAGGATAAACTTTATCCTCCCTCCAAACTAAGAATTTCAAGAATCTGCTCTGAATGGCCTCAAGATGGTATTGATGGCAAATATATATAGGATCATACTTGCTACGGATTAGGGCGTCAAATAATCTAAAAAATGTTGAGGAATTATTGAAATATTTTCTATTGCGAATGACGGATCCATATACTTTCGAGGCAGATGAAATAAGTTGGGTGATGTAAGGACCACCGACGCTATACTCACACTCAATTCGATCTTTTTTCATTGTGAAAAAGACAACATTACACTTTGACACATTCAAACTCAAATAATTATCGTCACACCAACTGGTAATATGGTCCAGCGCGAGCTTAAATTGAACAGAGTTGTCCAATATTATCCATCAGATCATTAACGAACAGAATAAATAAAAGTGGTCCAAGATTAGATCCCTGAGGTATTCCAGAGATAGGAATGAACTCAAACGATTATACACCCTCCAGCTGTACGAACTGACGTCGGTCATCAGGTAAGAACGAAAAAGGTTGATGAGGCTGTCGGAGAATCCGTATTCAAAGCCTGTGGGTTTATATAGGCTTCTTTGATTTTGTCTTGTCTTGTCGTGCAGTTGGCCGCTGTGACATGTCTTGGGGCGTTTGGGCGTCAGGAATTCCTAGATCAACATTTGATCAAACATTTGAAGATCGGGTTAAAGACAAATTTAAATAAAGTTGATATTGACAAATTTTCTTCTCATTGCAGTATCCGCATGAAAATTGAACTTTATTACTGAAAAACTGCCAACAACAATTTGGAGGAGTTTGCTGAGTATTATAGAACTTTTCTTCTTCCTTATATATGCCACAACTACGTGATCTATAACTGGGGAACAGTTTTATCTCTATTTTGACCTATTTATTTAATGTAACCGTTGCACGTCACTGCAGAAACTTTAGCAATTTCTTTCGTTGTGGGAATACTGCGCTTGCAAATAATGCAAAAATGCCAACTAGAAGTTACGTAAGTTTTATAACTGTAATTATAAAATGTAGTTGACAAAGTTATTCGCACCACGTACAAGCCGCTTGCGTGAATACCTTTATTAGCATCACTTCGTGTATTATGCGGTAGCGACTGCTGTTCCATTGTTAAACCATTATTCTTCTAATAATTCGCTTTGTATTTTTAGTATGTAACAGATGGTTGCTAGATGATGTTAACACGAAGCACAACAGGAATGAAAATTTACTTACACCCGGAAGTATTTTCACTTCACACACATACATACATACATATATATATATATATATATATATATATATATATATATATATATATATATATATATATATATATATATATATATATATATATTTATTTTGAACTTGAATTCGCAATTATTAGGACTTTTGCATCATCTTTTTTTGCCTCCCAAAAACGCTTCATTCTCTCTGAATGCTCTTTCTTCCGTTCATCTGTCCATTTTACTCCAGGTTGACGATTTGACTTTTGCTCAAACTTCACATGTGCGATTTTATAGCGACATTCAGTGCGATCTTCGAGATTTTTTATATTGATCTGTTGTAGATCCTCTTGGACCTCTTTTAGCCACTCTGTTCCGTATTTACTATCCATAATTATATCGAGTAGTTTCTTCGGTGTTCTGGATTGTTTCATTCTGTAGACCAGGGCTTCTTAAACTTCTTTATATAGCGACCCCCTTCAAGATTAGGAAATTTTAAACGACCCCCTCCTCCATATAATGAAATATATATTAACCGTAGATGTAGATGTAATATCGCACTATTTTACAATGTAAATAAAATAAGGATTAAAGAATACGTACCCATTCATTTCACATATATATATATATATATATATATATATATATATATATATATATATATATATATATATATATATATATATATATATATATATATAATTGGAAACGTTGACGGGATATCGGTCGTAATAAAACACAATAAATAGAATGACATAAAACTATATATATATATATATATATATATATATATATATATATATATATATATATATATATATATATGTATATATATATATTTATTTATTCAATAGAAAAAATAAACTTTTGTAACAATTTTTTATAAGAAAACATAAAACTATATGTACGTAGTATACACACTACGTACATATAGTTTTATGTTTTCTTATGAAAAATTGTTACAAAAGTTTATTTTTTCTATTGAATATATATATATATTTATTCAATAGAAAAAATAAACTTTTGTAACAATTTCTTATAAGAAAACATAAAACTATATGTACGTAGTGTGTATACTAATTTTAAAATTTTATTTATAATGATTGAAAAGTATCAGATTTTCGCGACCCCCTTTCAGTAGTCTCGCGACCCCCAGGGGGGTCGCGACCCACAGTTTAAGAAGCCCTGCTGTAGACATGTGCATAGAACTTTGCTCGTCGTTTTCTGATTTCTTCCGTTATCGTATTTGAATTTTGATACAGTTCACTCTGAGGTCTTTTCATCCAAATGCCGTTTCTATTGATTGGCCTGTAAATCTTTCTGAGAATTTTTCGTTCTTGTTTTTCTATTTCTCCAATTCTTGAATGACCGTCAATAACCATTGTTTCAGATGCGTAGATTGATTCTGGAAGGATCGTTGTGTTATAATGCCTCAATTTGGCGCCTCTCGAAATGCACTTTTTGTTATAGTGAGCCCATGTTAGTTTGTAGGCCTTTTGGAGCTTGGTAATTCTCTGTACATTAGCGATTCCGTTTAAACCTGAGGACTGCATAACTTCCTCGAGGTATTTAAAATGGCCTACTTGCAGAATTTCACTTTCAAAATTTTTTGTGATAAGGGAAGATTTAATTTTTGGGTTTCTTTCCATGTATTTGGTTTTATCATAAGAAATTTGTAACCCGGTTTACTGCGCAATTTCATGTAGTTTTTCTACGGCGAGATGGCTTCAGTTCTGTTGTCTGTGATGATAGCAATATCGTCTGCAAAAGCGAGACATTTGACATTTATTCGATTTTCTTTTTTTGATGCCCACTTGTATGCCCTTCACGGGAAGTTCCCATTCCCCAATGATCATTTCTAAAACAATATTGAAAAGGATTGGCTAAAATCTGTGTACAAATCTGGGTACAAATAGTGTTATAACTTTGTCAAACTTTGAAAACAATAATGATTGAATTGAAATCATCTTCAAGGATTTCGAGGAATTTGCTTTGATGTCATCTATACATTAGAAACGGAATTAGATCAGCACAACTTGATCATTATACCCCCGAAAGGCCCCTTTGGGTTCTAACCTTGGGTCACATACTCTGTTTCTGAATGTCTAGGAGATTTAATTTTTAAACTGATTACTGAATATATACCGAGCACTGTCTTGTAAACGAGTCGGATGTGCGTTTGAAATTCTAGGTTCTAGGCGAAGAAGTTCTAGGCGACAACAACAATAACAAGCGCAATGAGGTTATAATCAACACAATGATGTCAAATTCCAAACTTTGAACATCCTCACTGACGAGTGGTTAAAAAAAATTCGATACAATTCTCAACAGCCCCCGTATATATAAACTCTATATTAATCCAACTAGTCAGGATCATCATTATTACGAAGGTAACATTAAACCCATCTAAATAATCGATAACCTTGCTATAGCCAATAACATAGAAATCAAAGTTGTTTGTTTGAGAAAATTAAATCAGCAAAGATGTGAAAAAATTTAAAATATTTTGTTTTTCTGATTGAGAGTCTGGTTTATGACGTGGTATAGTGATCAATTTTATCACTCTCTAAAATAATGTGTTTTCTTTATTGAACAATATCTCGAAGAAAAAGTTTGGAGGCTTAGATGAATTAGTTGTCTTCGACAAGATTTGCAATTCCACTGAATTATTCTTCAGTGTATACCTACTACGTACCTTTGTCTCCTTGTTGATAAAATTCAATAAACATCACAAGTATACCGTAAACCACCATACACTACAAATAGAGTTCATTGAATGGATTAAAAGATTGACAAATGGATGTAGATTTTTTGGGCGAAATCATTCGGAACGATGCGACAAACTTTTTTTTCCGTTGATCGTATTCATTGCAAAAATTCACATGTGCTTATCAAAAGAGAAATGCACGAGCAACGTGTTAATGTCTAGACCAGTGATTCGCTACGTGGGACCCACGCACCACAGGGGGGCAATTTTATTGTCAAGGGGGGCAATTCAAAAATGGACTCGACATTAATTTAACCGTGTCGTACTTTCAATTGCAATTTTTCCCTCTTTTTTGGTGGAGCATAAGAATCTTAGAAATGCTAAGTTTAAACAGGTCGGGAAAGGGTCTAGACCAAGGCTGGCCAATAGTTTTTCAAGGTGGGCAAAATTTCATAGACTGTGGTGCCGCCGGGCCAAATACCATATTCATAAGGTATTAATATACACAAAACGTACATTAAAAATTTGGTTTAATTTACTTTATTTGTAAATGAAATTAAGTAACATACATAATAACAACATTATTTCTATTTAATGAGAGCTGTGAAGAGGTTTTTGTGATAGTAATTTGTCGATATTTGGTTTTAAGTCTGATGTTGATAGTACAATCAAATCCGAAATGTGTTTTGCAGTGAGAGATGTGCGATATTTATTTTTGATGTATGACAGAGTTGAAAATGTTTTCTCACACACATAGGTGGAACCAAACCTGCTTAAAATTTGCATAGCAAGGTCGCGCAATGTTGGGAAATCTTCACTGGAAACGTTTTTCCAAAAACTTGCAAAACTTTCTGTTAGCTGCTCTGAAGATACATTTTCATAGAAAATTTGTTTCAGGGCAGTGTGGTTTTGAAGATCTGTTACTTCGAGCTGTATGTTTGCTGGATAATCAACCAAGTCAGTAGAACTGATAGCAAATGGATTTATAAACAGCTGAATATTTCTCTTGTCCGATTCAAAATCCTGGAATCTGTTTTCAAAAGACTCTTTTAAACATTTTATTTTTGATAGGTATTTAGGAATATCAAGGGCAGTGATCTCTAATTCTTCTTTTAAACTTGCAAGTGTGGAAAAATGGTCGACTTTATTTCTCTCTAAGTTTGCTGCGAACAAGTCCAACTTCCCTTTGAAACCATTGATCAAGTTGAACATTGTTGGAAGAGAACAATTTTTTCCTTGCAGTTTAAGGTTCAGGACATTAAGGTGCTTCAATGTATCAACTAAAAATGCAAGATCGCACAGCCATAATGAATTTTCAAGCAGAGCTCTCTCTGCTGGCAATGCTTGTTTTTCTTTCAGAAATTCCAGAACATGTTCCCTCAAATCATAAAAATGTTTCAACATTTCGCCTTTAGCGAAACAGCGCAATAAAGATGTAATTCGCCGTATTCTTTTATTTCTTCTTCAAACAACGTTCTGAATTCTCGTCGGTTAAGTGCTCTGGCACGTATGAAATTAATGCAGCGTACTACTGGGTCAATCACGTCCTCGAAAGTCATGTCTTTAGCGCACAAAGCTTCTTGATGTATAATACAATGATAAGAAAACAATTGTCGACCTATGTAATTTTGCAGCAAAGCTACAGCGCCATTGGTTTTCCCCATCATCGCAGGTGCTCCATCAGTGCAAACTGAATTGCATTTATCCCAGTTTAGGCTCTTACCCTCAATGCAATCTTTCAGTTTCATGAATATATCTCTTCCTGTGGTTGTAGTTTCCAGTTGACAGAGGTCCAATATATCTTGAAATATATTGAAATTGTCATCAATACAGCGTACAAAAACAGCTAATTGCGCCATACCAGTTAACTACTGGGTCAATCATGTCCTCGAAAGTCATGTCTTTAGCGCACAAAGCTTCTTGATGTATAATACAATGATAAGAAAACAATTGTCGACCTATGTAATTTTGCAGCAAAGCTACAGCGCCATTGGTTTTCCCCATCATCGCAGGTGCTCCATCAGTGCAAACTGAATTGCATTTATCCCAGTTTAGGCTCTTACCCTCAATGCAATCTTTCAGTTTCATGAATATATCTTTTCCTGTGGTTGTAGTTTCCAGTTGACAGAGGTCCAATATATCTTGAAATATATTGAAATTGTCATCAATACAGCGTACAAAAACAGCTAATTGCGCCATACCAGTTAAATCGCAGGTTTCGTCCAATGCAAGTGAATAATATCTACATTTAGTTACAAACTCTGCAATTTGACTGTTAATGTCTGTTGACATATCTTCTACTCGCCTCATTACTGTGTTGCGCGACAGTGAAATACTAGCTGCCATGGCTTTAACCTTTTGATCATTGCAGTTCTGTGCAAAAATGGACAAACTCTGTTTGATAATTTCCCCATCAGAAAACGGCTTTTTCTTCTTAGCCAATAATAAAGATATTTCATACGATGTTTTGACCATGGCTTCCAGTTCTTCGTGTCGTTTTACAAAAATATTTTGCTGTGAAAATAGTTCTTTCTTCTTTTTATTTATGAAATCAGTCCTTACAGCTGACCCCACTGGATACTCTTTGTCGAATTTTGTATGGTTTTGCTTAAAATGCCGCTCTAAATTATATTTTTTAGCAACAGCTACTGTTGCTGAGCAAATGAGACACACAGGTTTGCGGGCTTTGCTTTCGGTGAAAAGGTATTTTGTTTCCCATTCTTCATGAAACGTCCGAGGGTTATCCTTTATTCTTGATGTACTCGTACTAGGTTTGCTGAGGGCCATACTAAAACAATAAAATGTACATGTAAAACTACATGTAAATGTACATGTAGTTTTATGAAATGAAGGTTAGTACCTAAGTAAAATAAAACTATTAATTTGGACAGGCACCGCTCCACAATATCAATAAATATCTAATTAAGATTCGTAGGTACAAATCCTACATCTTGGGCAATAAGACCGCCGCGCCGCCTGCTGTGCAGGAAAGTATTTACAAACAAACAAACAAACTAATTGTAACACATGCAAATATTACACTTACCTGCAGAGAAGATGCAAAGTTTTGGTAGTATTCTTTCTAATTTATTAAACGAATTGTCACAAAACGAATTAGTAATTCAATATACTTGCATTCAAGTAAGATTGATAACGGTACTAAGATGCTCGCTAACCGTCCGTTTGTCTGGCTATTGGAGGACGGGACCGATATGCGTGCGGGGTGCGGGCGAAGTAGCGACAATACCCGAACGACGCGGATCGGTTGCGCTCGGCTGACCAATCAAGTGGAAGCAGTGCTATCGCACGCCGCGCTGCAGAAGTGCTAGCGGGAAAATTCAAATGGCTTGGCGCGAAGTGCTGGCGGGCAAATTCAAATGCCTTGGCGCAAAGTGTTGGCGGGCAAATTCAAATGCCTTGGCGGGCCACTATGTGGCCCGCGGGCCTGGGTTTGGCCAGCTAAGGTCTAGACAATACTTTCTATAAAATCAACAATACAATTTTGGAACAATTAAGCTCAATAAAATATCTCGGTTTAGATATTGATGACAAATTAAATTGGAGCGAGCATGTAACCTATTTAATTAATAGAATAAATCCAATGTTGAGAGGTCTATATGGAACAAGAGACTATCTTTCAAATCTAAGTAAAATTAATTTATACAATGCTCATTTCCCATCAATACTGAATTACCTTATTCCCATCTAGGGATCACGTGGTTTAAGTGAATTTAATAAAATTGAAATTCTGCAAAATAGAATTCTAAAAATTTTCTTCAAATGTGATTGGCTTATGCCCCCAACGGCTCTGTACAAAAAACTCCAAATTCCAAACTTGAGGATTATGTCAAAGCTGTTATGCAAAATAACCCATAAAATATTGAAAAAAACTCAAAAACTAAATAAGGCATTCAGATTTTCTAGAGACTTACATTTATATTCTACCAGACAACAGGACAATGTTTAATTTGCGAATGTCAGAACGAATAAAGGCTTGTCAAATCCGCTCTATCTGGTGGTTCAGGCATATGAATGTTTACCAAATAATATGGGAAATGAAAAAAAAAAGTAAATTTAAAACTTTTTTTTAAAAAAAATATTTGAATATAAAATGAAACAACATTAATTAGCTATGGTACTTATTGAGTTTATAAAGTTATTATGGGTATTATATTTAAAACAACAAGATTGAAAATGCTCATTTGTGTTCCTATTGTGTTTTCGGTTATTCTATAGCCGTTACAGTTGCCTGATTATTGGTAAGTGCATAGTGGCGTTTCACTTCTTTCTTTTTATTTTATTATTTAGGCTTAGGTGTAAGCATACTGTCTCTAATACCTTTCAAGCACTGTTTATGAGATTATTGCAATTAATACAGAAATTAAGAGGTCACCTTTATCGTTTTAAACTTCTTACTCCATTCTTGGATTTACGCAGATTAAAAATACTCTACCACACAGTGTTTCAGAGACAGTTGACATATGGCATACTGGCATGGGGAGGAGCGAGGGAACATCACGTGAAAAATCTAGAGATACTACAAAAATGGATGTTAAAAATCATGATGAAAAAAAGAAGAACATATTCCACAGATAAATTGTATGAAGGAAGTAGTTGGATATTCGTAACCTATACTTACAGGCAATATTAACCTACCAGTATAAGAATAAAATTAACATACCCTACTTGACCCATGAATACGACACAAGAAACAAAAAAAATAATTCACTTAACGAGAGAACGAGTAAGTTGATTGGCCGAAGGAATTACGCATACATCCTGAAAAGACTTCAAGATAGAACACCTTCTTACTTAAAAAGTGAGAAAACCTTCAACAGTTTCAAGAAAACATCACAGACATGGTTACAATCGTTACCAAGGGAGGAAATTAGAAGTATAATGGATACAAGCAAGTACTTTCCTGCCAATGTAATAAAATAGAGGAAAAATAATTAACATTAACAAAAAATTATTGAATAGAATTACTTTTATTTTTCATGTATGAACAGCTCTCATAAAAGTATGTTGTACTTGTGGGAGTTCACCTTTTGTCTAAGATCTTTTGAATATAACTTAAATTCAAACACTTGAACTTATGATTTACACTTTATTGACTACATAGCATGACGCGTTTCGTCGTTACAAACGACTTCTTCAGATGCTTACAGAATAATGAACATAGTCGTTTGTAACGACGAAACGCGTCATGCTAGGTTGTCAATAAAGTGTAAATCATAAGTTCAAGTGTTTGAATTTAAGTTATATTCAATTATAATGGATTTACATCAAGTAAACGCCAACACTATTAAATATTTAAGATCTTTTGTTTTGCCCTATTATAAGAATGTAAATTTTTTTTTTTGTTATAATGGATTATTATGAGTATTGTTTCTGATTATTATAAATTGTAATTTCAGTTGGGTAAATGAAGATTATTATTATTATTATATATTAATATAATTATTGTAATTAATATAATAATCTTTGTTTAGGAAACATAATTGAAGAGATAGATCTTAAAATTAGAATAGTTACTATTGTTTTACTTATATACTTGTATTACGAGAACCTTAAATAAAGATTATTATTATTATTATTATAATATAATGTATTGGTTTTGTATTTCAATAAATGTTTCGAAAACAAAATTAGACTGGTCGAGCATCAATACATCAATCAAACACATCATAAGATATTTCTTGATAAGATATTTCTTTTGATTGGAAGATCGAAACTGGCCTACCAGATCCTCCAGTTAACCATTCTAGCTCCTTCTATGGTGTTATCTTAAGTCAAAGGTCTAAGTCAACAACCCCATCACCATCCATGCACTGCAGGAGGTAATAAAATGACCAATTAACAAAATTGATCAACTGACCAAATTTCCAAAAAAGAGAAATCTGCGTGAGTTGCATAACCGTATTTATATCTGAATTGATTTCAGAAATTAATATTATTGTGAAATTGTGAAATATTCGTGACAATTTTGTGTACTGCTACGAATTTAGAGCTCTGACTGATGTCACGAAGACAATAGCTGTAATGAATTAGTCAAAAGAAAATTACCAGGCATTGTCGTATTTCCTACAAATAAGCCATTTACATATTTATCACGTTCACCAGCATTACCCGATTTTGTATGTAGGTGATCTATTTTAATTACTTAATGGAATGATGTTTTTTTAGAGCAATGGTTACTGCAAAACCGTGACTTATTGAATTGGTTATAACTTGAAAGAATGAAATGTATATATTTACATAATTTTATTTGACAGTTGTGACGTTTCACCACAAGAATAGCTTCTTAGGACGGACGAAGAAGCCATTTTGACGTAACGTATGTCAAATTTGTTTAATAAAACTGTACGAATCAAGAACACAGACTTTTCCTTGGCATTTTATGGTAGAAATGGGTTCATATTAATGAGTCGCCTCAATATTCAAACAACAAAAAAGGTTTCCTCAATCAATAACACAAATTCACAATTGCGTGTCACTTTGGTGTTATGCCGGTGAACCCTCCAGAATACATAATTGCTACAATTTGAATAATTATCTAACATTTTTACATAATTTTGTAGGGCATATTGCTGGAATATTGAGAACCGTCAGTGAAAAATTGTGTTATATCACCATTAAACGCTTGCTACCAAGTGGAATGAAATATTGATGAAAGGAAATCATGAAAGTTACAGAAGACATGACCCCTGACAAACCTCCATATTTGACTTTTTCGACATTTTTGTCATATTCAATCAAATTAATTCCACATTAATTTTTGCTGACAAATCTATCAGTATCAACATTAATACAAGCTGTTGTCGACGTAGTTAATTGATTATTAGAAAACATTTCATAAGGATGCTGGTGAACATTCTGCAAACAAGGTCTTGACAAAAGATGCCAACAAACTTGTATTGGAACCAGAAACCAAGAATCTGAATTGAATGAAGATATTGAAAACTCAAGGGGAGTTCCAACAAGGGTATATCCTCAAATAGCTTGGAGGGAGGTAGTCCGTACACGTATCTCAGATGCTTTGTTAATGTTTCCAGTGATAATATTCTAGAAATCAGGAGTCGCATAGCACAATCTCGGAACGCTTTCTACAAAATGAAGTCGCTGCTTTCCAAAAAAATTATAAATATTAGTACTTCTCGATATTTATGCACAATATTGAAAAGTGGACACTCACAGATGCCCAATGGAAGAAACTGGAAGCATTTGATATATACAGTAGAATGTTAAGGATATACTAGAGAGGCAAAATAAGAAACGAAGTAGTGCTACAGAGACTACGCAAGAGAACGGGAGTATTGCAAACGATCAAGACAAGGCAGTTGGAGTATCTCTGACATATAATACGAAATACCAGATACTAGCTGGTGCAGTTGATCATTCAGGGCAAGATCCAAGGAAAAGGCTGAGTTGGTAGAAAAAGAACTTCATGGCTCAAGAATTTTCGTTAGTGTTATGGCAGAATATGGTATGGCCGATCACTATTTCGAGCTGCAGTTGCAAAGGTGCACATCACTTGGATGATCTTCGATAGAAGAAGAAGTTCTTCTTCTATCGAAGCCCTACATTCGACGTAGTTCGAATGTAGGGCTTCTTTATCAACCGAATCTGTACTTCCACAATCTTTTTGTGTGTTGATAGAATATCGATAGGCGAAAAACGATACATCGCTTTAAAATATTTAAACTAAATCGTGAAATATTATACCTGTACATTAAGTGTCCCGAAAAAAACGCATAAGATGTGTCAGTTTAAATGAAAGAGATATAATCAAACTTCATATACAATTCAACTTCGAAAAAGTTGTTAATTATACCTTAAGATATTGCTGGGGCAATAATATGTCTAATGTTTGCAAGCGCGTTACATTTTCATACAGAAAATTGTTCAAACAAAGAAAAAATCCGACACAAATTTTTGGGGACCTGGGGTTTACCAGATAATCAATTATAAGAAATAATTACTAAATCTCTAGTGATTGGTCTACTAGATACAAAAGATAAGTTTTGGTGAATCGAGGTCGATTGTGAGAAACTCTATCAACCAAGTATTCTTAAAGAACAATAACACATCTCTACATAAAAAGTTTAAATAAGCAGCATACACAAATACACCGACGAAAACAATATAATTAGTGCCGCTATTGAACGGCAGTGATTGGCCATCTCTCTATACTTTATCGGTTTGGAAGGTGAGATTAATAACAATCTCATTTCGAAGGTTGGTTGACAGAATTTCAAAATATAACGCGCTGATATAATCGAATGTTGTTGACGGGTTGGTCTGCTTTAATAAGTTTGTTTGATTACTAATTACATACCGAAATTCAATTATAATTACGTATAACGATTTGTTATTGCTCAAAACGTCATTATCACCGAAAAGTGACCATAGAATAAATATATTTTCAATGAGCAGAAAAAAAGAATAATTGAGAAAATAAAGAAGTGATAATTATTCGGAATTCTGGAAATATACCCTGGCTAAATTAAACAATTTCAGGATAAATCCAGAGAAGCACCGAATAATTGAGACTGATAAATAAAATATGAAAAAACAACGTAAGTATAATTATGAACTAATGACTAAACCATCTGACTAAATTTCATAAAAATTGTTTAATACACACAATATACATTTCATGTACTAACCCATTATTGAAAGCTCAAAACTGAAAAGTCAGGAAGAACTTATGATATACTAATGAAAGAACACCAAACAGGCTAAGAAAACAACAAAAATGATTCTATATTTGCCAATAATTGCATTCGAAATAATTCTTAATATCGAATGTTGCTGTTTACAAAAAAATGTTGTCAACAAAAACTGAACATATTATTTCGAGAGTGAATATTTAGTGCCTTTCGAAAAGATTGAGCTTGTTGGAAATGCCATAAAGCACTGTTTCATTTTATTATGAGGATCGCCAGTGGCATACATACAAAAACAATGTTGTTTTTTCCAAATACACTAACACCCTATATCTATTCAAAAGGCGGGATGAAGTCAGTGACAAATTCCCGTAAGCTCCCTCTATTGAAGAAACTCAAAGATATCTCAAATATGGTTACAAGATTAGACCTATTTCTACTCAAAGATGACAGGCTTTGTAGACATTTCATCCAAACATCTAAGAGGTTACTGTCAGTTGTCTAAATGGTCCCTGTGTCTTATCGCGCCGTTTAGCACAATGAAGTACTTGAAATTCTCGAATGTGTTTCAATTAATTAATCGCAAAAAAAAACTAATATCGATAATATTGACTATGAAATGCTATGGTCGAATTCAAAGTCTCAAATTCTGTTGTACGACCAGATATTATCGAAAAAATATATTCGTTATGCACATTTGTTTCCAATTTGAAACGAACAAAATTAACATGGACGTAAAATCAGTAGGTATATTACTTTTGAGTTGCATAGCATTCATTGCACTCTGTATTAGAATATCGATCTCGAATAAGTTGTTTAACATTTAACTTAGATTAAATTTCAGTTTGACACACGTCTTTATGAGCAAGATAACATCTTCAAATGACAAATGAATCTTCCGAAGTCAAACAAGACAACAATGTTTCGAACATTAGGAAAAGTTATATTATTTTCTAAATCTATAAATCACATTTGATTTCCTATGCAATAGATCGAATGATGGATGAAACAGACTGGATTGTTGCCCAAATACGATTCTGTTGATGTCGTTAATGCACAACATTATAGATGTTTAAATTGATATTAAAGTTATTACATTATAACTGTCTATGTCGATACTCTGAACTTTCTCCCCATAAAAATACCTTCTTCCATGAACATCAATTTTAACTTTATTCAAATCTTCGACTATTGGGTTTTATAACATCAAAATAATTGTTTTATATCGTTAGCGTTTCCAGAAAATTACTTAACTCTATAATACTATTTCTATGAATCTTGATAATTAAAAGGAATTTATTCAAAATTAAAATACAAAAGCATTTTGTATTTCAATGTTGACTTAACGAAACGATGAAGCCAATCATTGAGTCTAATAATTGGTCAATAAAGCAACGAAATGGAGTTCCCCAAGGGTCTCATTCCATAGTTAATACGCATTTTTCCAAAGATCCATTAACGTTAAAATGTTAACGTGAATAGAAGCGTTTGTCTACGTGGAAAGTGAATACAAATGAATATCTATAAATAATTCGTCGATAATAATAATGCAATATCGAAAATAGAAGCGTAGGTAGTTCGTTAAAGAGAGAATTATGATCATATTGAAATATAGAGGTGACTTCAAGTGAGCGGTGTATATTAGTCAATGTACAGACGCATTATATGCAATCGTATTCGAAAAATACGTTGAAACAATCTGGTATAATTGATCGACAATAAAACGAGTGAAATACTGAAACAACGCTACAGTAATTGATAGAGTCTATTCGGAGAAAAAACAATCTGTTATAATTGATCGATAATAAAACGACTGAAATACTAAAACAACGCTATGGAAATTCATACGATTTATAGACGATTAAAATGCATAGAATTGTAACAAAATAACTGATGCAAAATATCGACTGCTATCATTAAGTAATATTTGAAAATTTTCTCTGATGTTTCTCGTTTAGGCTACGAATCTGCCTAACTTACTGAAAGGGATGAAAAAATGAATTTCAACATGAATTACATTGAATATTTCATTAACATATCTTGTACATAATTTGTATAAAACTAAGTAGTTTTTCGATTTTTACTATAATTAATTCAAAACATGACAATATCGTTTCGCCAACACAGTGACTTCATCAGATGTTGATGATAAACTGAGCTATTACTTTGTGGACTGCTTGTATTTATCCTGAAGTGCGAGGGGATGTTCTTTTGTAGGGAAATGACTATAGATCATATCTCTTCTGAATTGTGGAGGATGACCAAAGAATACTTTTTTTTCGATTGCATTTTTACTGGAATAAATTTAATAAAGGAGAATTATTGATTAAAACTTGATCATTTAATAAACTGTTTGATTTCTTCCTCTTATTAAATTCCATGGCTTCTAACAGGGTTAGTTTATAACCTTTACGCTCCGTATGCAATATTTTAAAGTTTATCGGTTTTATTTTTTGCAAAGCATCTTTGGTGTTCAGATATTCTAAGGCTGAAATTTCTGCCAGTTTAACCAACATTATAAACAGGATAAATCCACAAACCAACAAGCAGTCCACAATGTGATAGCTCAGTTTATCATCAACATCTGATGTAGCCACTGTGTTGGCGAAACGATATTGTCAAGCTTTCGAATTGATTATGGTGAATATCGAAAAACTACTCACGTTTTATTTAAATTAAATAAAAACGTGAGTAGTTAATTTAATTAAAATTTTCATCAAGTATCGGTTCAATCGATTTTATATATATATATATATATATATATATATATATATATATATATATATATATATATATATATATATATATAGAATAAATAGATTCAAAGCTGTTGTTGCCGTTATTATTTACCCAGCAAAATAGCGGATATATATATATATATATATATATATATATATATATATATATATATATATATATATATATATATATATATATATATATAGTTTAAATGTTACAAACTCTTGAAAAAACTGAAGAACTGTGCTATTTTCGATAAGGTGTTACCATTTTTTTCAAAGACCTACCCTTTTTTTTCTCTCGCGTAGATTGATGTCAAAAACTTGATAATGCGGTAAAAATTCTATTAATTTCTTGTAGAAATTTGCTTTTTGATGAAGAAAATATAGCGGCATGTTTGGTATTTGTAGAAATAATTGATAAAGAAAAATAATCGATTTTGTAAAATAAAATATGGAAAATATCTTACCGAAATAAAGCGGAGATTCTTTGCTGGTAACATTGTCATCGATATAAGGTATTCCAAGTGTATAGACAGCCGTTTGTCCCATTCCAACGCCCAATAAACTGATGAAGAATATCGACAAAACGATTTTTGTTACGGAAGGATGTATCTTTTGTCCAGGTACTACCACCGTGGTGTCACCGCAAGACTGAAGAACAGCTTGAGCCTCATCAGAAAAGATGTGTTCATGTGTTGAGCTATTCCACAGATTACCATTTGTCGAATACTCCACAATTGGTGATGCAGTACAAGTATTTGGATCCGTGGTGAGACCACTCAGCTCGTTTGCGTCAATAAGATGCTTTCCGTATATAAAATGAGGTAGAGAACATGTGAAAGTTGAGACGGCAAACAGTACCATACCACCTGCAATCCATTTTGGTCTATGCCCCTGTCCACCGTAGTAAGTGAGAAGTAACGAGGAACCAATTTGTCCTATCTCTGTTGCACTCATTATCATTCCTGTCACTTTCGACTGTATTTGAAACAGTTTCTCTATCGTTGTGATTGCACTCACGAAATACGTGTGAAACATTCCTTGTAACACCCATGAAATGCAGAACACTATGAGGAAGATTTCTTTGGAGGCCCAGCCTTGCAAACTTCTTGGTGCACATGGTCCCAACCCACATTCAGTATCACTATCGTCCAAGTCGATATGGTCTGTTTGGTTGAAAGATTTCTCCTCTTCTAACGATTCGTCATTTGAATGAGATTTTCCATTGCGCGACTTATTATTATTACTTAGTTTCTCGTCCACATTGTCCAAGAACCTTGAATCGTTGAACTTGTTGTTCAACGGTTCCATCAATTTTGGACTCACTGAATCCAGGAGCTTACCATTCGAGTACTTCTTATCAGACATGGCGAAGGGTGTGTCTGGTGTCGATAGCAAATTAACCCTGAAACAAAAAAATAATGGTGTAAGTTGTCATGGAAAAATTACCATACAAATTTCATCGAAAACATACATTGTAAAAAGTTGTTGGTGTATGATTATATAACAAACAATTAACGAGCACACACTTTATTTGATACCAAGTAAATCGTCTGAATGAAATGGACTAAGCTCTTCTCTATGAGAAGAGCTGAATTATGTTCACACTGAACGGTTGTTATCGATCAGATACCCATCTGATGATACTACAAAGCGCTAAATACATTTTCGGTGATACCAATCACAATTTTTATGCGTATTATTGCGACAACGCTTTAATTAGTTAAAATGAGCGGCTGGGAAATAATTAATGCTGTTGTCATGGTTTTTCAACACAATTTTCAAATTGTTACTCACTCGATTATCACCTAGATGATATAACGACACACACATCTGTTAGAAACTCACGTATATATGAAAGAAACAACTGGAGCTACGAAAACACTTCACATGATTCAAATTCAGTGTCTCAATCACAACTGTTCCTTGCACTTAATCCAAAACAAGTTTACCCATTGAACAACGCTTTGGCATGACGGAAAAAAATCGCGAGCTTCAACTAGAATTTTACTTCCACCGAAATATATAAATCACGTAACATAACCTTCAATTTTTTTTTTCACCGAGTCAGATAGAATACAATTCTATTCCTGTAATAACAAAACAATTTCGCTTAATAATTCAATAATGAGCACTCGTTAAATATCTATGGAGTTTCAAATTTATACCGGATACCAAAAAAAATCAAGGTTAACATCGAAGAGATGAAGACGTTTTACTGCTCAAGTGAACGACTATAAAATTGGGAATTAGGTTTCACGTTATGTACAGTTTATATTAGCGTGGTGGACCTTCATTTGCATATCGAAGGCGTGAATATAAATGAAAATGAAAAGTTATCTCAATGTCGCAAGATATGGGCGAGTTTATCGTCTCATGTGATATCTACTGCCTCTACAAATTCACACATGTTTTTGTGAAATCAATGAATTTTCAGTCATCAAATACACGCATAGGAGGCTCTGGACAAGTGCCTCGTGGGGCCCACGCCACACAGGGGAGCAATTTAATTGTTGAGGGGGGCAATTCGAAAATGGATTTGACAACAATCAATCCTTTATAACCAGGCACGTGGAAATCATTGTAGTAGGCCAATTAATTTTCAAAAAAAATACAATTTTCAATTTTCATTGAATAAGGTAGTGAACGTTCACGAGAACTACAATCGTGTTTATAATAATTTTTAATAAGAAACTATTTGACGAACTGAGAAGATATATTGATTAGAACTTATTACTACCGATTTGCCAGAAAAATTGTGCCCCCCATCATAGCAGCCCCCTCTTTAGCCACCAGTGTCAATACTATGGAGTGAGGATCACGTTGACAGTTTTCTTATCTGTCAATATTTTCACTTAAATCGTTATTCTCACCTTTCGTTAATAACAGACGGCAAGAGCATAGAAATTGATATCTTGTAAACATTTTTTTACAAATTACTGCTTCGTTAAAGCTTTCAAATCAATAATTTTCACTCACTAACAAACAGTACTTGAGTGACAGAAACGAAATAATGATTGAAAACATTCCGCTTTCTAACTTATTTATACATCAGAGGAAAATACTGAGTCAGCATTCACTTAGGAAGCCACGAGAAAACATTTAAAAACTCATGGTAAGCCAGAAAATTATAATAAATTTACTACGATTTTCCCACCTAGATTGAGTTTTAATGCACGAATATTTAAAATTTATATTATTCAGTTTCAATTTTGAATAATTGAATTCAACCAAGTATTTCACATTTTACAATATCTCTGAATTGAATATTAAATTAAATTAAACTCTTGGCTTAATGTTTCACGATTTATTCAACAATATGAATAGTCAACATGTTTCGAGCGTTAGCTCATTTTCAAGACTGAGTCTTGAGTCTTGAAAATGAGCTAACGCTCGAAACATGTTGACTATTCATATTGTTAAATAAATGGTGAAACATTAAGCCAATAGTTTAATTTAATTTAATATTCAATTATGTTTCACCAAGAGTTAAGCGCGAATTCAATCTCAGTCTCTGAATTGAGTTACGAGTATCGAAGATTCGTTAGAAAAATCAGTTTTTTGGAAAATGTACTTCGTAGGAAAATTCTTACGCTTTTTCCTAGGAATAAACACGTCGTGAACCACTGTACGCATCAAAAAGTTTCATCGCGAGACAACGTTATCAAATTCATTAAACTCTTAAAAATTGGTTAGTAACCCGAATGAATATCGAATGTTGAACGATGTATTTCAAAATGTCCATTCAAGTGTTGTCGAAGAATAGCATTATGAAATAAAATGATTTTTTTATGAAATTCATTCAAGAATTATTCTGTAATACTTTTTTTTTAATAATGTTGGCGGTTACTTGATGTAAATCATTATAATTGAATATAAACTTAAATTCAAACACTTGAACTTATGATTTACACTTCATTTACACAATAAAGTGTAAATCATAAGTTCACTGTCATAATTAGTATGAAATATTGGAATATATAGGAAATATTAATATTGAAATTTGCTAAATTT
This sequence comes from Henosepilachna vigintioctopunctata, assembly GCA_030704895.1. Lineage (NCBI taxonomy): Eukaryota > Metazoa > Arthropoda > Insecta > Coleoptera > Coccinellidae > Henosepilachna > Henosepilachna vigintioctopunctata. The sequence continues at coordinate 4,717,824 of JARQZJ010000122.1, read as the reverse complement.
GCTCTGGTGTTATCGATGTAACCCATAATACACCTCTAATTTGTTTTTAATTATTGGAGAAATTGAAGATATTCAATTATTAGCACTTGTATGAGAAACTTTCAATATTCTTCATCAGGATATCAACTATTCGAAGATTAAAATGAACGAAGCTTACCCAAAAAAAAATAATCATCCTATAGAAAAACATAGCAGCGTCCCACTTGTGAGTATTATACGATTAAACACAATTATAAATACGACAAAATAAATGAGAATACCTAAGTTAATATAAACAACTTACATGGAAAGTTTTAGTCAAATATATAAAAATTTTCGAAGTAATTATTTTATTGGGCACATGAACATTTGAATGAAGCAGGTCGATACAATAATGAATATAACTTAATGGAAAAACCGTTACAACACTAAAAGAGGGGGAGTATTTAAATCACTTAATTATTTCTAGGGCACCCTAAATAATCAACTGCTGGTATTTGTTCCAAAAACAGACTTAGGAATTAATTATTCGTGATTATATGAATGATCTATTAGAGTTTTAATTCAATTGAAAACTGTATGTCCTAGAAACCAAACTATTGATGTAAATCTCCCGTAATTTCAATCGTAACAATACTCCTCAATTAGTTTTACTGACATAATTGATTATGAGATTTTATTTTACAACATGCACAGATATTCTTGGGTTTTATGTATTGACATAACATTTGTTTCGTAAGTTACAAAGTCGTATTAATGATCAAATAACCTATACAACGAAATGTATATCTGAAAATGTAGTACGTTCACCTCTGCTATCGTTAATACGAGTCAAGGCAACGGTAAAATAACAATATGCAGAGTTATTCTAATCTTTGAATTTTCAAACCTAAAATTTCGTAAAAGTATACTGTATCGCTTATTCCGGCAAGTCTCTTAAAAGTCAATAGTCAACGCATAATTATGATAAAAAGATAGCAGAGAGATTATGTACTCGTATAACTCGACAAATACATTATTTTGAACCTTTGAAACGAAAAAGAAGAAACAGATTTTCAAATAGAAAGTATCAACTTCAATATGAATTATATTTCGATATGAAGATGTATGTTACCGATGAAGTTCCAAATTTCACAAGAACTAACATAACCGAAGAAGTAATCAACTCATTACTTCTAATGAGTGATGTGAAAATGAAATTGAATGCTCAGATCTAAGAAATTCAAACAGATTTCTAGCACTAAACGAATATTTTTCAGTTTTTTGATCAATATAATCTTTTTTACGGTAAATGAAGGGAAAATTCCCTAAAATGTTTATTATTACAGCGATTATTTCCCATGAGAGCGATTCAATTTGTATTTAAAATTTTCAGGGTTTCTGCTTCAGGTTGTTTGCCTCCCAAAAACGCTTCATCCTCTCAGAATGCTCTTTCTTCCGTTCATCTGCTCGTTTTATTCCAGGTTGGCGCGATTTTTGCTCAAACTTCACATGTGCGATTTTATACTGATCTTCGAGATTTTTTTATATTGATCTGTTGTAGATCTTTTTGGGTCTTTTTAGCTACTCTGTGCCGCTTTTATTTTTGTTATTATATAGAGTCGTTTCTTTGGTATTCTAGACTGTTTCATTCTGTAGACATGTGCATAGAACTTTGCTAGTCGTTTTCTGATTTTTTTTGTTATTGTATTTGTCTTTTCATTAAGTTCGTTCTGAGGTATTTTCATTCAAATGCCGTTTCCATTAATCGGTCCGTACATCTTTCTGGGAATTTTTCGCTCTTGTTTTAAAATTTCTCTCTAAGTTTCGAATGACTGTCAATAACCATTATTTTAGCAACGTAAATTGCTTCTGGAAGAATCGTTGTGTTATAATGCCTTAATTTAGCGTTATTCGAAATGCACTTTTTATTATAGTACGTCCACGTTAGCTTGTAGGCCCTTTGGAGCTTGACAATTATCTGTTCATTAGCGATTCGGTGTAAACCTGAGGACTGATGCTTAACTTCTCCGAGGTATTTAAAATGACCCGACTTGCAGAATTTCACCATGTTTTGTGATAAGAGAAGATTAATTTTTTGGTTTTCTTTCCATGTATTTGACTTTATCTTAAGAGATTTGTGTTTTTTCGCGCAATTTCATGTAGATTTTCTGCAGCGAGAATGGTTTCAGTTCTGTTGTCTGTGATGATAGCAATATCGTCTGTAAAATCGTATCGTATTACGACATTTGACATTTATTCGGTTTTCTTTTTTTATACCCAATGTATGCCCTTCACATGAAGTTCCCATTTGGTAATGATCTTTTCTGCGAATTTAATATCATTTTTTAATTCATTCCATTTCGATTGTTCTTATTTTGGTTGACAATTTTATCAGTGGAAAATTTAAGGTAAGGAATAAAATGATATGAATATCCGTAGTTCAGTAATTCCTATCTCTAACATCTACTATGCTCAATAATTTCCCACCAGAAAATATGACAAGCAAATACCTTACTATCAGAAAGAATATGATCAGGAAGGATGACATTTATCATTTCGAATTTAAGCTCGTACTTAATATACACCCATTTCAAACATAAATTGTAAGGAATGCGGTGTTTTTATATTGTGAAGATTTAACTTAACATCTGCAACTGCCACTATTAAAATGGCAAGAAAATATGGCTTTATTTACATTTACTTTTGACAGTTTTCACTCAATAAACAGTTGAATGATATATTTAAGTTATGATTCTTTATGATCGCTTCTACCAAGTTATGATTTGAGGACTTGCTTTGATTTTTTCGGCCAAAATCGCCCGAAAATGGACTTTCAATCTTTAAATAAATATATGGCACGAACGTATTGCATGAATAAAAATAAGAATGAATCTGTCAACTTCATTAAAGTAAGATATTTGATAGGATAAACATTTCGTCAAATATATAAATTTTATTGGTTGGCGAAAGCACTAGTAATCATTTATCATCAAAAGAAGAAATTCAAATAAAAGTTAAAAGTACTCATATAATTAACAACACGTTGATTTCTTCACTCAAATATTCATTTGAAAATAACTGTACCCAGAGTACGTTATCACCTTTTTCAATGTCCCCAATTTCTGAACAACATCAATTTATTTTGGTACTCCATTTACGACGTATCAAACTCAATTTGAAATTTTTACATCGACATCATCAAATACGTTCACGATTGTTCCAGTTTCTCTAACGGTTTCATTTTGATATGGCTTACTCAAGAGATGGTCCGCCAAATCTTAATAGAAATTGACACAATAAGTGAAATTGTTTTCGATATAATTTATCTCAACAATTTTGTGAATGTAAGGGAGATCTTCATAAACTAAATGCGTTGATGTAAGGGAGCACCTTCATAAATTAAGCACTGTATGTAGTGACATTTCTCTTCTAAGAATAGTAACAAATTGTTTCGAGACTTGAAGAAATTAATGAATTGATTAGCTCCGGAATTAATTAGCATTCTTGATGTATATATAGTATCAGTTTAATTTTCACAACACTCTATTGTTACTTCATACACATATTACCTGATTAGTTTTCAATTGAAAATAGATTAGCATTGTCTCAGAAAAAGGCAGATGAAACCAACAGTGCCCATAAATCACTATTTGCTTGATATTTAATTAGCATATTACGTAACAAAGTGACACATGTTAAAGTCAACATTTTGGGATTGCCAATTACAAGGCAACATTATGAAATCCTTGAAGATCTGAAATTCAAATTGATGAACATGTTTTAAACATTGAAATTGGTTAGATTTGATTCGAATTCATTTATGCAATAATGCGTGCGTAAATATTAATGCACTTTCAGTACAGGCTATTCCTAGTAGAATTGAGCACACAAGACGAGTTCAGTATTATAATGCGTGAATAATCTTCAGAATAGATGCCACTTTCAACAAATGAACGGGCCACTTCGACCCTAAATTTGATATTTTTCTGTTCTCGCTGACACTGTCATTAGCGCCATCTCATGGGTGGTTGTGATACTAAAGTTTGTTGAACTGGATGATGGATGATATCGAAAAAATCAATCAGATGGCGCTATACAAGGGTGGGGTGAAAAGTTTCCGGCCTGACCAAGAAAAACGATGTTTTAAAATTTTTTTTGCCTTTATTTTCAACATAAGCTCTATCAACACTAATATGCTTATAATAATAATGTAATAAGTAATTTTTTGAGATTAGGAAACAGGTAATAGTCGCTGGGGGCTAAGTCTGGAGAGTAGGGCGATGCGGCATCAATTCATACTTCAATTCGAGGATTTTGGACATGGCAACAATCGACAAATGCGCTGGTGCGTTATCGTGATGAAACAAAATTTTTTCTTTGCCAAAATGAGGTCGTTTAATTTGCACCCCGTCCTTCAAACGTTGCAATAAGTCTGCGTAGTATTGATCAGTGATAGACTTGCCTTTTTCAAGATAACAAATGTATATAATTTCACTTTCATTCCAAAAAAACAGTAGCTATGACCTTGTTTGCCGATAAAATTGTTTTTGCCTGCTTTGGAGTTGGTTCCCCCTTTCCAATCCACTGTTTTGACAGTTCTTTATTTTCAGGAGTGTAGTGGCGAACCCAAGTCTCATCAACAGTTATGAATCGATGCAAAAATTCGTTTGGATTACGCCTATACAGCGCCAATTTTCGGTAGAAATGTTTCTTTCAGACATCTAGTGGCGCCATCTCTTGTTCAGGCAGGAAACTTTTCACCCCACCCTCGTATATCCGAGTCGGTGTGTGATTCGAATATAAAAACTTTTTATGATGAAATTACACAATTGCATAATAAGGGGAGAACGAAATACTAAAAATAACAAGACTAATAGTCACTTATCTTGCTTTGGTCAACATGATTAAACTCGATGGTAAAAGCACTGCTTTTACTGCGATTAGTTTAAAAAATGCTGACCATGGTTACAATCAAATTGTCACGATTTCTGATTTTCAGTACTAAACATTTAATTGCGTCAAATATGTACAATATATATTCGAATATGTACAATTTGAATATTCAATATAAGTTGACAATTGTTCTCATAACAATTGTTTATAAAAGTGGCGCTGTTGTTATAGTCAGGCAATTTACTCGGCCAATTATATTAATAATAATTTGATACTGCAACTGTGACCTCTTTCTTCTCTCTGATTTAATGTTGAAATATCGAATAGCAATGCTGTGCTCTACAATATCAACTTGAACACATCTTCTAAAAATACGCCTACTTCGAAAACTGTCAGCCTTACTTCTGAATGATAACTTTTCGTAATCATATTAGCTTTGTTCGTGATAAGGATTCTGAGCCGATACAGAACTATTCGCATGCGCAGTTTGAATTTTGGCGTTCGCGGATCACCCAGTTCCGAACTTTTAGTTACAGTTCTGTGTTCCCGGATAAACTGGGACTGGTTCGGAATCGAATCGGAATTGGTTCTACCAGTTCGAAGGATCAATCTAGAACTGTAAGTTCGGGACTTGCGCATTCACGATAGTTTGGCAACTTTTGACTTTTTTTGACTTGCGCATTCACGATAGCTTTCGTATACGGCATCTTATTCAATGAGAACAACCGTGATTTGAAAATTCCCTAAACTAGTTCTAAAATCGTTCGCGGGTCGATATAATTCCGAACCAGTTCATAACCGAGCATGCGTATTAAATCAATCCCGAATCAGTTATGAATTAGTTCTGAATCGATTCAGAATCCTTACCGCGAACAAAGCTATTGACATGACATCATATTGCTCATTTTATTCAAATTAATCAAACGTATACGTTAAGAGGGTAGGGTTTCACTAAGTATTTACGAGTGTGCGTGTTTCTGTGATACCGTATGATCCAAAATATGGTTGATCCAGAGCTACTCGTAAATTACCAACGAACTATAATTTAAAAGAGAAGGTTTGGTGCCTAGGAAATCAGGAATTTATATTGTTCAGGAACAAGGATAAAATTCGAACTATTTATTCTTTATTGTCATCATTGATAGATTTTTTGAAAATGGCAACATTTGATAGTTGCCATGTCAATTAGGTTACTGAAACAGGATATCTTAATTAAAAATTAATGAATTGGCTTGTTATTAGCTATCTCCAGACGTGATTCCTTCCCTGGAAAGGTTATCGTCCAAGATAACTCTATACTGGTCGCAACTATTTATTTAAGTATTGAGGCAAATTATATACAACCAAATAACATTTTTCAAACACAAAACGGTCTCCGCAGTTTGAAAAGTGAATCTTCATATTTCTGCATACAACCATTAAAGTAGTAGGAATTTCCAAATCATACAAATCTAAGCCAGGAATCGAACCGTCACAAATCTTGAGATTCTCACTCAAACAGCTGTCCCAAATGTGTGATAGCCAATTCTTTTTAATACAAACAACGTGCATTATATTAATTTTGAAAAGAAGTATTCATTAATTTTTTTGAGTGAGTTTTAATTTCCATAAAATATAATGAATGAAATAAAGTGAACTTCTTATAATATGGGAAAAAATATCTCCACATAGCTTCTTACGTTAAGATTATTATAATCTACAATAGTCATGAAAATCGAACTATACTGACTACAACTAAAAAAATATTCAAGATTTTTCATTAGGAGTGAAATAAAAATGATTTATGATAGATTAAAGCTTGAATTCCTGTCAAGTACTGCCAATATTGACTTTAATTTTATCATTGTAGTATTTATGTTTGCATGGTATTATTCAAATTAGTTATGGGTAAATAAACCACAAGATTAAAAATTTCATCAATCATTTATCAATAAATAAATGGACTTACAATATGCAAACATGATTTATATTGAATATTACAGATTTTCAAGCATTTGGTGTACCATAGACTAGAGTAAGAGTTGAGGTTCGAGAATTAGCAGACCTAGGTTCGAATCCCAGGAAAGACATGAACGTTTGTGTTTTTCGCTTCAATTGTTATGAAATATTTTCGAGGCCAGAAGCATTAGAAATAAAAAAGTATTGAACTTCAACATCTGACAATGTTATGATACACAAATGTCATTAGATAATTTCACGTTTCTAATTTTCAGATATTTTTTTCGATATGAATATTTGCAGGTATCTGTTCTGGAAAATCTCGGCCAAACTCTTCTATTAATGTGTTAGTTTACCTAAAGTAACGAAAGTTGCCATCAAAGAAAGGATTCTTATTCTGAAGGATACGTAAAAACGAATAGAAGTTGAAATTTCTGTTGGCAATATAATATGGTTCCTAAAACATTCATGTTGCCAAGGTATGAAATTTAAGAACAAACCCTGGCAAAGGGTGTTTTTTAGAGGTATAGAACTTTAAGTTGGCATTACTGTTGAAGATGGCGACCGATTTAACAGCTGAGAAGTGATATATTCTCAGTTTGGTATGGCAACTCATCACGAATAGACTCACGTTTGCAAATAGTGCAATTTTATTTCGAAGATAATGGTTCTGTGCGGAATACGTATGGCGCACTACGTCCATTTTATCGTCGACAAAATCGTCCATCAGAGCAGTTAATTCGATTAACCATGGAACGTTTTCGCACCACGTTTACTCTTATTGATAACTCGCATCCCCAGAGACGCCGTACGGTGCGTACAGAAGAGGCTATTGCTACTGTAGAGCGTAGCATTGAGGAAGACCTGAATGAGTCCATCCGCCATCGAGCACAGGAATTGGATCTGTGTCCATCCACTTTATGGTAGATTTTGCGGAAGGATCTTGGTTTGCCTGCTTAGAAAATCCAACTCGAGCAAGAATTGAAGCCAAACGATCATCAAGCAAGGCGTAGATTATCGTTTTAGAACCTAGAACCTAGAACTTAGAACGTAGAACCTAGTTTTGGGCCATTCGTCGAATGGCCCAAAACGAGATTGCCGTTGTTCCCGAGATTGACTAACTTTTTCATTCCTGAATTGAACAACCATGATGTCCAGGAGCTGTGGTTTCAACAAGACGGCGAAACATGTCACACAGCTCGTGCCACAATCGATTTATTGAAAGACACGTTTGGTGACCGCCTAATTTCACGTTTTGGACCTGTGAATTGGCCACCAAGATCTTGTGATTTAACACCGCTAGACTACTTTCTGTGGGGCTATGTAAAGTCATTGGTCTATGCGGATAAGCCACAAACGCTTGACCATTTGGAAGACAATATTCGCCGTGTTATTGCCGATATACGGTCACAAATGTTGGAAAAAGTCTTCGAAAATTGGAGGTCCAGATTGGGCTACATCCGAGCCAGCCGTGGCGGTCATATGCCAGAAATCATATTTGAAATGTAATGCCATAAGATTATCTTTCGAATAAAAAAAAATTCTTGTCAATCGAATGATCCATCGTTGTTTTATTGCAATTTAAACTTCTATACCTCTAAAAAAACACCCTTTATTTGTGATTATTTATTATTAACTACTGTGAAGTGATTCATTGCTACCAGTTTTATAGCTAAAATAAAAGTCAACTTGAATTTGATTCGACAACAGAAGAGCTAATTCTAAAAATAGCTCCGAAAAAGGCAGTCATAAAGAGCAGATATTAAGTGCATTATTTAAGACCTTGGATCTCGTACTGAATGGAGCTGTATGAAATTATTTTCTATGGTTTGATTGAAAATGTTCTAGTATCAAAAGGATGCCGTCCTATACAAGAAATAGTTCGATTCACTCTTGAATATGAATTTAAAATGTAATTCACTCTTCAATTGTCACGTAGTAGTTTCAGATATTACATTAATTTCCGTTCCCCACTGCTCTTAGTCATAGTGTTGGCAATATAAAAGATAATTTCGTTGATCTGGCTTATGCAATTTTGAAATAACAAATCATAGATGAACATAATTGACTGTATTATGATATAATCCAATGATATAATCCAAAGGAACAACTATTTCTGCAAGTAACAATGTACTATTATAAAGTGGCGGCTCAAGTGCTTTTCATTTGAACTATTCGACTGTATACCTTCAAAGTAGCTCCTTTGTTTCTTATCATGGTTTTGAAACTGCTATAAGGCATATTCAATTAAAATTGTAACGAAAACACTGTTGCTAAATTTACAAACTTTTATTGAATAATTCAGACGTAGACAACCTCGAAATGCATATATGTTAAAACTCAATGAATTTTCGAGTACTGATCTGATATTAAAAACAACAGGTCGCACATTTTGTAAATAAGTGTTATACTTCAACCAGATAATCGCTTCGTTGCATTTTCAACAATATTATTTTCGAAAAAACATCCTATCGTTATCGTAATTATTTCGAAATACCCAATGTTGTGGTGATGATTTTGCCCCGTCCCAGATAAAAATATACATGTTTCTGAGAAGAGCCCCAGTTTTTAAGTCCTATCTTATGTTATTATTGACTCGGTGTTATCTGCAGACAATTATATACATACTAGCAAGCCAGGTAAACATCAAATAAATGTCCATTCTATTGAATATGAATCATTAAACGGCACGTATTCACCTTTGAAAGTCTGGCCACATTCGCAATATAAAGCAAATACTACAGATTCAGATTTTGCATCGTCAGTCTATTTGAGAAAACCATTCCCACTATTTAGGGTAAAATGGTAGGTACCCTAAAATAGTGATCTTCGACCCAAAGTCGGTGATAATTTCAACAAAACACATAATTATTTTGAAAACATTAATATTTTATTTAAATATTACATTTGGTAGAGAAAAAATTCGGTGGAAACGACAAAAAGTCGGTAAGTACAAGACCACTAGACCGAGTTGAGGAACCCCAGGTTTTCCAGCGATAACAATTCTCAACTTCAACGAAGTCAAGGCAAAGTTTGAAGTAGATTATACACATAACAGCCACTTAACTAATTGCCACAATGGTATAACGTGGGATAAGATAATGGCAATCTTATATTCGATATATGCACACTGAATAGAAATGAAATACATATTTTCCTACTAGTGTATTTTAGACTGTAGCGAAACACCTTACAAATTACGACGCACATTTGGCAATCCTCTTAAATACAACTCAGGTCACACTGAAATAGTTATCATATTAGATATTCGAAGAAATATTCGAAAAATAATTGGACATAATACATTCTGAGAGAACACAGAAACCGAAACATACTGCGTTGTAGTCTGTGATTTACGATAATTACGTGGAAGGATTGTACGGTTTGAGAAAATGCGTGTTTCAAATATGTCAAAACGAAAGATGCTTGACGTTGCTATTCTATTTTGTTTTAAATTCAACATTAATATCTTATTAAGTAGATAATTTGATAACTCACAGAAAATCCAAAATCGTATTGTGACCTTGAACGACATCTGTCAGGCAGTGGAAAAATTAAAAAAAGTATCATAACAAAATAGAATCGCTATGCTTTGCGTATACGTTCCTATATGGGCTTAATTGGTGTCTACTTCATATAGATCACTGTTTTGACGACTGAATATATCAGATATCCAAACTATTAAAGGTAGTACCAAATACACCACATATCATGTTTCCAGAAACAGCTAAATGGTATTTTACTCTACTCCCAGAAAACTGCAGACTAAACTGAACGTGATCTGAACGTTTGCAACTTCGTAATACTACTTCACATAAACATAAGTCAGGTAGGTCAGTTTTGATATGAATGAATCCATGTTATCTACCGTCATTTCACCATTCAGGCTCATTTTACTCCGTGGAGAAATCGTATATCATGGGTATAACCTATTGTAGTAATAGAGGTCAAGGACATTCATTTATTCACTTTTAGATTTGCCACTCTACTTTTCATTTCAATCCACATAACCATTAAAATACATAGAAGAAAAAGAGTGAAAGTGAGAGAAAAAAATTTGATTGCTTTAAAGAGATATGTAGAATACGGATAACGGTATCAGCTATTTCTAGTGGATACTTGAGATTAGTAGCCTTTTTAGATTGTCGTGGGCTTACTTTGGAGATGCACTTTCCATTTAGATAACGATAAGTTATTAAATTGATATTGCAATTTCTGTCACTGATAACCGGCCATAAAAAGTTGCTCAATTTTATGACATGGATAGTTGAAATCATATCTTCTGCATAAATAAATCATTCAGAGTTGTTTATTCGTATCACAATTACATTAAATTAATCTATGACATCCCATCAACTGTAAACTGTGTTCAGAATGTAAGACAAAGGAACAATTGTAGATAGAGAATGAAGAATTGAATATAATTGAAAAGTTAGCATCTAAATTCTTCCACTTACAGTAATCAAATATAATTTCAATTATTATTCATGTAACCGATGGAACAGATCAGCGAATCTCTTTCAGATGCAAATCAGTTACTTAAATTTATAGTTTGAATGTATACGAGGGGGGCTGAAAACGTATACATACTGAATATGAAATTGATATTAATATTCAATAGACGTTCCACATAAATTCATGTAATTTCGCGTGAAATGTCTCATTTATCTTTACTTTATAATGTAAAAGTAAAAAAAACACGGCTTAATTTCATCGAAAATTTTTCGGGATACCTAAACAATATCGAGATTATCAATATTCCAATATTTCCTTACCTCATATAGAAAACACCTAACCTTATTATTTGGGACATCCACTGTGAATATTATTAACATAGAAATTTCAAGATACTGAATGTAAAACCATTGATTTCTAAACGATTTTGAACAAAATATTCACTATTCAATAAAATGTAACAATTTGGTTTGTAATAATTGAAACTCACTTTGAATTTTGACATGTTAGATATATTTTTCAATTAAACTTCATTCCAGCACTAAAATTCAAATTTGACATTCAGAAAAATCATAGAGTTCTGTTTCTTTCAATGAAAATTTATGACCATATCAGGGGTGTACACTTTTCATTGATATAAGAGATGTATCGATCCTCTATGGATGGGCCGTTTCAATTGATTTTACTGAAAATTGATCGAAAACCGTGTACGTGATCAAACGTAGTAACTAAATCATTTTTATTCTGCATGTTGTCATCCACAGTGTATTATAAGATAAAATGGAATCTGGGACATTGTGTGTTACAAGTGTCAACTATGGAAATTTTATTTCGTAAATCCCGGCTTAGGCTACATGATGTATAGTCGCTCATATTGTGATCTGACGATATCTTGAGCGGCATAATGTTGAGAAATCTATGTAATTCATTCAATCGAAACACATTCATTCGAAAAATGCGTAGAAGGCCTCGTAATAACGAAACAAAATCATGAAGTCTCGATGACGAAAGTAGTACGGAGACGGTTTGAATGTTTTGATGAAAATATGACACAACGATTTTTTACACAACTTTTTGCCGCATATTCAAGTAAACTTCGAAAACGTTATAAAATAAATTTCATTCGAGATCCATGGCGTAATAAGGGATTGACAAATTTTTACTTGATGAAACCTTGCATTTATTCGCAATGTTATTATATCAGTTTAAAAAAACCATCATCAAAGTTTCGAAATTTTGATGATTGAAGAGTTCATTTTGAAACACGAACTTTAGACATTATATATGGGATCTAACGGCTATTACCTTTACAAAATAAGTACGAAGCGCATCCTGTATATTACATTTATTCAAGAAGCCCACAAACATCTGAACCCTATCCAAGATTTGAACCCTGATCTGCCGTGTTTCTTATTGCATTTCCTTCCTATTTTTGTTTTAGCGCTGTTCCAAGAGACATTTTGAAAAACCACCACACAATTGGAAGCTTATTCATTCTTATTAGCAGAGTTTACTAACCGAAGTTGCCAATCTAATAACAATTCAATTTAACCAAGAGATTCGAAATCCTACAGGAGAAAGCACTGTAAATCAAAACTCGCAAAAATGTTTCCGTTAAAATATAAAAATTCAGGCAATTAAATTGATATTGTCAATGATAAAATGCTACACCCGAAAACCATGAAAAGTACAAAAAGCATTCTATCAAAAATATTATACCCGAAAGATAGCAAATTTACAAAAAGGATTCTAAGATATTGAATTGAAAAAATGTACCTGATGAGCGAAGTTGAAAACTAAAGAATCCCAACTATTTCAAGTTCAAGAAATCTCAAAGATAATCCTTTAAAATTATCAGTTTTTTTTTACCATGAAACGCATTTTTATTTTTTCTTCTAATCATTAAAACCAAGGAATTGCAATTGATATCGATTTTTTGATTGGGTGGTCTGTTTTCAAGCCCCGTAAAACTGATGCTTTTGTTTTTTCATATTGGCGATCCAATGAAATGAAATTGTTAATATCTGAATAGTTAAGAAAAAAGTTTTATACACGGCAAGCAAGTGAAAGGAAAAAGATTCACTGCGCGAAACTCAATTGTCAATATTTTGATGAAAAAAGTAAATCAATTTTAATACATTCAAGAATTTGGAAGTTCTATAAAACGCATATTTTTATTTTTTCTTTCGGAACAACCTAACGAAATAAATATGATATTTTCAAGGATTCTAGGAACAAAAACATTCAAATTATGAAAAAGTATTTTCATAGCTTCAGAAAACGAATTAAATATGGTGTAAATATGTACATAGTGAGCGAAGTTAATACCGAACCCAATAAATCAAATAAATGTTGGATCTGTATTTCTTTCTGTCCTTTAAAATTATGGAGGTCTGTGCCATGAACACATTTTTTATTTATCTTTGAAATCATAAAAACCATACCGTTTTTTAAATACCTTTTATTCAAATAATTCTGTTTTCAAATTTCATAAAACGAACGTTTATTTTATCTCGATATCATAATACCTTAAGGAATTAAAATTGACATTGTCAAGGATGAAATTATATACATCAATATATCAACGAGAAAAAATCAAACAAAATTTAATGGAAAAAAAAGCGTTTATATGTACCTGGTAAGCGAAGTTAATACCGAACCCAATAAATCAAATAAATGTTGGATATGAAAAATTAAAATAAACCATTTCTTTTTGAAAATCTCACACTTAAAAATCTTAATTACTTTTTGTCCTTTAAAATTATGGAGGTTTGTGCCATAAAAACATTTTTTATTTATCTTCAAAATCATAAAAATCATATCATTTTTTAAATACCTTCTATTGAAATAATTATGTTTTCAAATTTCAAAAAACGAACGTTTTTTTTATCTCGATATCATAATAACCTAAGGAATTGAAATTGACATTGTCAGGGATGAAATTATATACATTAACATATCAACGAGAAAAAATCAAACAAAATTTAATGAAAAAAAAAGCGTTTATATGTACCTGGTGAGCGAAGTTCATACCGAACGTACTTAATTCTTTCCACGCACTCAGTTTTAAAAATAAAATTTAAATCACTAGGTAAAAAGGAACAGAACAAGATTTACTGCGCGAAAGCGAGAATATACTTTCCCCGGCGATACAGTTCTACCGAGCAATTCTCGCAGTGGTTTAGTAAGAACTGTCTGCTAACTTAGAGGCAAGCCATTAGCATACGATCAATTTCGAGTACGAACGGCGAAACGAGATTGCCGAGAGAATCTGACCCGATCCAAAAAGATGTAGGTTATCGTCACTGTTCTTTTTTCGACTAATTCCACCACCAGTGGGTAACAGATTAAACTGAATTTAGTGTTTAGTTGGTTGGTCATTCTCACGTATTTATCTCAGCCAGTGGCGCGCACTGGAGGCCTCCGAATTATTTGGGTGAAAATCCGTTCCAGTTGTTCACATATTATAAATGATATTTCCAATTGAAAAACACGACCTTCAAATACAACAAGAAAACGATTTACATTTGGCAGTTACGATTTACAGTCCGACTGTTAAGTAGAGATTTTGGACACCCTTTGAAGTAATATCGATCCAATTTCACCCTCTAGAATATCGTATAACTTTGAGCCACCACCTTCAAAAAGTAATTTCTTCCTGGTTTTTGGCTCTGTTGGTATAGTGCTTGTTAATTGGACATTTCCACAATTGAAAAATAATTTTTTCAAATAATGGGTTCGATAGGAAAAATATATTAAATTTCGATCTTTTTTAAGTCCATTTTTCTGATATTTTGATAATAATAATAATAATAATATTTATTTAGCTGAAGCTATACGAAAAATCTACATATTTTGAACTGTCAATTTTTAATATATACCTATCTCATTATTTAAAATATACTTTCTAAGATCACATTTAAATATCTTATTACTAGTACTAGTAATCAATATGCTATTTTTAGATTTAGAGAGCTCACAACTTTGGATATAAAAACTATCAGTATTACTAGTATTATGCACATCACTGACATATGTAACATTTTTTATTACATTACATGGAAGCGACTGATTTTTGATTTTAAATATAAATATATATTATAGTTTTACAGACATTAGTTCCAAAGAGTTCAGCATAATTTTGACAGGGGTATACCTATTGCATTTTAAAATGGTTCGCATTGCTCTATTCTGTAACTTTTGTAATTTTTGAATTTTTTTAGTCAAACCGAATAACAATGTGGAGCAACATTCAAAATGTGACATTATTATTGATTTGAACAACAATAATTTCACATATGTCGACAGGTTTTTTCCTATTCTTTTCAAAAAATTGATATTTTTAGAAATTTCAGATGCTATGAAATCAACATGATCATTGAAACTCAATTTTTTGTCTAACATAATGCTTAAATATTTCACTGTTTCTACTCTTCTAATTTTTTGTTCATTAATCTTTACAGTTATATCCTCATTTTTATTGGTTTTAAGGGTAACTAACTTCACAGTTGTACCCAAAACTATGAAGTTAGATTTTTTCAACATTCAGAGATAAGCTATTGTCACATAACCATTCATTAATTGCAAAAAGGTCTCTATTGATCCCCTCTGTCATATTCATAATATCTTTGCCACATATATGGAGTTTCATATAACATATAACATATAACATAGTTTCATCAGCGAATAAACGTATAGAACATTTTTTCACGTGAGAGACAATATCGTTTATATACGAGTATAATGAGACAATATCGTCTATATAAAATATAAATTATAATTTTGAACTCTTTTGTTATGGTAAATGTAAGAATCTCCACAAACAACAGTTATTTCAGAAATGACCGAAGTTTTGTGAATCCTAAAAAAACGTTATTGAGGATGTGGTATCTTAGACGTTGATAAATAATGTGTTTGTAAACATAAGTTCTTGAATACGCTTTGGTACCAAAACGTTGAAATAAGAACAAAAACTCTAAACAATAACCATTTTAAATGAGTTCAAATAAGCTTGAAAAAAATAGGTAGGTATATAGTGTTTATAGTGCAACATATCTATCAATCATACAAAATACTTTGAAATTTCATAGAAATAAATATGAGGTTAATGTAGTTTTCAAAAGCCAGAATTTTTATTTCTTATCGAGCTTTGTTGAAATTTTCAAAAGCACTTGCGTAGGCTGTAACTGTGTGTTTTCGTATACATTTTTAGAATTGCTAATTGTAGGTACTTTCTACTTTCAAATACATTGTCTATGTTACTCTGGGACATAGAGCTTCGCGCAAGCGCACTGAACGAATATGGACCTCAATGCTTCAATTTCAATTAAAGGCAATGAGCATATCTGGTATGTATACCTGAGCTTGGCACAAAAACTGAAAATTAGTGGAAAACAATCAAAATTATCAAATTAAAAAATCAAATAGAAATGATAGTGTGTTTCGATAAATGAGAAAAAAATACGAGTAATTCTGCATTAATTATGCTGTAATATTATTTCATATGGTCCTTGACATTTCTCTTGTAGCTTCTTTAATTAATTGACATTAGAAGAAATCTTAAAATTCAAATACGTGACCTTTTCTTCCGAAACGGTGTTTACAGGTTCAATGACTGATTAGATAATATCAACATTTCAATATGCAGTATGTTGCCATGCTTGTTGTGAGACACACCTTTATTCAATTCTCTCTAAATTTCCCAAATTTTTAAGAATAATATGAATAATAAATTGACTCTCCAAACCTATAACTGTAAAATATCCAAGTCAGTATATCACTGCGGAGTACACGCATGTGGTGAAACTCGATCCATTTTCAAGAAATGAACCTGAAGAACTTATTTCAACATTATAAATCATTGCACGTACAAAGGTTTGGACAGGAGAAACAGTAGACAATGAATAACTTAAAAATTCGCACAAAGATGATAGAATAATTATGTGGACGTTATTCGGCAAACATTTCAAGTCTTTCTTTGTTGTTTGATGGACCAGTGAAATCTCTGAAGGACCATACTAGTGACTGTCATCTGTCATCAGTCAGTGTATTTGATAAATCATTGAATAAGCGGAAAATATACCAGACCATTGACTGTTGAAATAGATTTAGCAGAGAATATTTATACACTTTTTCGCGACGTCGCCCTTGTGCCAGAAAATCCAGACTCTAAAAAGATAGTATGGGCTACGCTTTAAAACTGGCGACGTCGCCACGTGAGTTAACAGCCATAAATTTCAGTATTGTTGTATAAATTTCATTGTAAATTCAGTAACTGTTTGCTCGCGCAGCTGGCGACGTCGCCACGGCTTCTCTGTGAGGTAATGTGACCAGCTGATGTCTTGGACAGCCCCGTTCTCAGACTATCTGTCCAGTTATAATCGACGATGATGAAATGAATATCAGGTTTCGCGTATAGATGGAATGATATCTTAATGGACTGCTAAGTCCGACGTCATAATGACTCCAAACAAAGAAATTTCTTCGTGTAAAATTCTATGAAAACATATTGATTTATTGTTTTCTCGTTTTTGGTGACATAATAAGAACTTAAAATTGGGTTTTTTGGTAAAAGAGTCTTTCCTTCTAAGCCAACAATATAAGTTTTTACCCAAGTACGTTACTTCAATTAAATACCTAATGATTCGGTTTGAAAACTTTTTCTAGAGAAACACAAGTACCAAACAGCATATATAAAGGGGAACACTTATCGTATCGCAAAGAATGAGAAAACACCGAACAAAATATTTCTCATGAGAATTTGTCGTTATAAACTTTTTGTTCACAGGCAATTATTGGCTCTGCCCCGTTCTGTGACCTCAAGACTTAGGTAGTTCATTTATAATTAACAATACAACTGAACTTTATAAGAAAATTGAGAACACTTAGTTGAATTCTATAAAACTTTTTCAATCTACTAGGCATATCAGGTTACTAACCCATCGAGGGTTTACAACAACTACTTCTTCAGTTGCATTAACTCTTTATAATAACTTAGTAGCCCGAAACATAAGTGGAGTGTGTTAAACAACTTTATTGGAAGGATTTATTGGAAATTTATTTATTTCATCACAAAATGTTTCAATTAACGATTCATATAAAGCTGTTTAGTGCCAGTAGTCAACTGAAATCATTGTGATTTGTTATTGATGAAATATTCTGGTAAGTTATCGAAAAACTTTACACCGTTATATATAATTTATTCTACCGTGTATATGCAGCGAATAAAAATAAACGCTATTTCATCATCGTTATAATGTTGTAATAGCGACGATCATCTATAATTTATTATTTCAGGATATTTCTCCATTTATCTATCAGTTATGTAATATGCCCAGATGGCCGATCCGATTAGATTGTATCTTTTTAGAACAAGCCAGATGGAAGTGCGGGTAGTGCTGTGCCAAGGTCATTTGAGTGTCTTTGATATTCAGTGATATGAAATATCTAATACCAAGCACAAGACCGCACTGTCACTTTTATAATGAACGCAACGAACATACTTTAAAATAAATTATCATATATGGGGTGACATTGATAAATCCAGCAGTTGCATGGTAATCCACTCTAAAAATGGATGAAATTGATAGAATGAGAGTGAGATTTATCATATTTACCGATCTCAAAGCGCATCACATGATAATTCCTAAGCTGCTGATAAAAATTTCATACACGTAGTTTGCATGTCGTATTTTTTGGTTTTTACAAGCATTAAATAAAACATTCGGAAAATTTTCGAAATTAACAGCGTAATTCAATTCGAAAAGAATCATTCAATTTGATATATAGTAGCTAGTTTCTCCACTTCAGAGTGAATAGGAAATAAAATCTTTTTATCGTGAAAAACGTAGTTTTCGAAAAAAAAATATCCAAGTGAATGAGATCGACTAAGTATCGACTTCCCTTTCGTTTATCGATGTTATCAATTGAAACATGTGTCGATATAGTGAGCCAGGGCTGTCCAAAGCATACTCATCGATTTACAATTCCTAAGCTGCTGATAAAAATTTCATAGAGGTAGTTTGCATGTCGTATTTTTTGATAAATTCAATGGACGATGAATCTACTCTGTGATAGTTCATATTTAAATGAGAGGTAATAATAAAAACTTGTCTAAAAATCACTGACTGAACAATTCTTTATTCGACTAGTTTCGCCTTTTACAGCATTATCAAGAATGTCGTATTTTTTGGTTTTTACAAGCATTAAATAAAACATTCGGAAAATTTTCGAAATTAACAGCATAATTCAATTCGAAAAGAATCATTCAATTTAATATATGGTAGATAGTTTCTCCACTTCAGAGAGAATAGGAAATAAAATCTTTTTATCGTGAAAAACGTAATTCTCGAAAAAAAAATTTCCAAGTGAATGTATCGGCAAAAAGTATGTACAAAAAGTATCGATTTCCCTTTCGTTTATCGATGTTATCGATTGAAACATGTGTCGATATAGTGAGCCAGGGCTGTCCAAAGCATACTCATCAATTTACGATTACAATTGGTCCAAAAAGGTACAACAGTAACTTTGGCGATTTTTTCTCCTTGGCGAGTGTTTTATCAAATTTCTTCAAAATGACGGTTAGAAGGTAACAATTTTCTTCTGAATATGTACTCCTCTATGATCTTACTCAAATCTCAATGACGAGAATCAATAATTACTATGCTGTTCGAATTAATTGGGACAAAGGATAAAAAACAATGTTTTCGTGAAATCTTACCTTTTAATGAAATAAATTCATACAAAATAGCGTAAATTCTTCATATTAATATGAAGTATGTTCTCCTTTCGCAGAAATAACTTCTTGAACTCGTCTAGGCATCGATTCCACTAGCGTAAAGCAGATTTTCTTCAATTCGTCATCATGAAGCCACACCTGAATTGCACTTATAATATTTTTTTTTCTTTTTTAGTGCCTTCCATATTTGCCAGTCGTTTCTTTAAAATATTCCATCAATTCTCAATGGGATTGAGATTCCCCGGCCAATCGAGTACTTTTATTTCATTCTCACACATGAAGGCCTGCACCTGTTTGGAATTGTGGCTGGGAGCCAGGTCGTGCTGAAATGTTCCATCAAACATGAATGGGACAGTCCTGGTGCGCAATATTTCCATATATTTCACTGAATTCATCATCCCTCTTATAGGAGCTAATCGTCCAGTGCCATTTGTTGAGAAAAAACCCCAAAACCTTCGTTTCGAAGGATGTTTTACTATTTGGTGAATGTGATCAGGCCGCAAAGTTTCCCCATCACTTCTAACAACACTTGATTTGTACGCTTGAACAAAAAAATGTGTCTCAATGTTGCCCATGCCAAACGTTTCTTCATCATTTTATGGGCAAGCAGTTGCTTTCTTCATGGTCTTCTTGCCTTACGGCCAACCTCCTGCAGTCGTTTTCGCACATTTGTGGTGGTCACCTCCACACCAGAAACCATTAAATACCCTCGAAGATCAGTGCCCTTCTTTCTCGGATTAATTTTGATATTTTTAATCATTAATTTGTCTGTTCTTGGAGTAGTTTTGCGTTTGCGGCCACAGTTTCCTTTTCTTTTTGGACACGATGAGCCACTTCAAGTGTTTTTAAAATTCTCGAAACGCTGAACTTTCAACACCAACAGCTTCAGCTTTATCTCTTACAGTCATTGATGTGTGTTCATTAGGCGCGATAATTTTTGAACACCTCCTCGGAGTGATATCCATCTTTGGACAAGACGATACAGCACGTATCAAAATGGAAACCACCAACTGTCCCACCGGTAGCCTCACTACTGAATTGCTGGCGAGGTAAAACCGGTCAGAATGTAAATGATGGTCAAGGTCGAACCCTCACGTCACCTCAGGTAGCAAACAAGCAGGTGTGCGGGTGTTTGGGCCACCCTGGTACTCACATACTTACTACAGTAACTCGAACGAAGAAAAAAAATGTTTGTCCCAATTAATTCGAACAGCATAGTATCTATCGAATTTGAATATAACAAGGATATCTTGTATTCTAACTTCTTCTACAGAAGCTTGAAATACTTGTTTCTTCGCCTCATAATATAATTACAGATATTAAAAAAAAGTTATCTAATTTCCATGAATAATTATCCTGAATTTCTAACGCGTTTCGGTGATAATAATTATCAAGGGACGTATACTTGAACGAAATAATCGAAGCAACTAACAATATTCAAAATAGAATACCTAATTATTTTACCTAACACGTACACAGAACTATCAATTTCTTCTTCTTCTAAACATCAGATAATACAACTAATAAATGATATTTTGAGAAAAAATGTCCAGGAGTGGTATTTGTAGTTCGGATTGATCATTTCAAATTTTATGTATTTTATTTCATTATATTATGATAAATTGAAGTTCTTATTTTTTCTTAGTTTTTTCTGTTGTCTATTTCGAATTTCAAATATTACGATTTTTAAAACTGATACCGAATTTCCATCAAGTACACATCATATCGATACAAAATATAATATAACTACCGATTTGTATTGGGTTTTTATCGTATGTGATTTGGACATCCCTGTTACAACCACCAAAATGTATTTTCACCGATACGTTCAAAACAACTCATCTTCGAATTGGCGAGCATCTTGAAGAATAATCGTATCTGTAGTTGCCCATGCAAATATGTACATGTAGAAAGTTTCGCATTGATATTTTATACATAAGACGACCCCGAATCATCTGTAGATGTCGCGAAAAAAGGAAAGTTAGGTAGTTGGATTAAATTATTTATTTCGCGATACTCGTCCTGAATTAACGCAGAACGCGTCATACATGATACGACGTACCGTTCGAACAATTTCAACTTTTAACGTATCCTTTCAAATGGAAACTAAAACATTGACTAAATGGCGTTTCATTTTTAGGTTAAGTAGCGCGTACACGAACATATTGAAAAAATCTTGTTTCGATTTAGGCGGCCATGCACAATAGTTTTGAACGTTCCGATACTGGAGAAGGGCTGTCCAGACAAGACACGATCTCGAATCGATACAAATTACTCGTTAAATACAAAATTTTTAAATGAAAGTGTTTTAAATGGGAAAATTTTCAATGTTCTGACGTCTTCATATGTGAAGAGGATTTTTTTGGAAATTTTTATCTAACATAGCGATGATATATAGTCGTATATCTTTCAAATAACAGTTTTCTACGAGTACTGATAGAAAAATAATACGCGAATCCCCTAAATCATTGATGTCATGAGATTAGATGCAGTTGAAGACAATTGAGTGCGACAATCTATAAATAAAGAAATATTAAACACGTTCTTCAACATTCATTTTGTGTAACTCGCTGTCATGAAACAAGGGTATAAATAGTTTACTGTGCGTAGCTCCAGAAAAATATTCTTTATCCGTATTTTGACCTACATCTTAGAGCGTAGCCGAATGAAAATAGAAAAAACTAAGACATGTATTTCGGTTCGTTTTTGAAGAAATAAAAGTAAAAGTAGGAAGTTATTTCGAGTAACAGAAATTCGAGCAGTTTTCAACATAAATCACTCAATAATATAAAATATTTTATATAAGACCGATACTATTGGACAAAAATGGAGATAATATAAAGTTCTTCATTATCAACA
Source organism: Henosepilachna vigintioctopunctata (assembly GCA_030704895.1). Lineage (NCBI taxonomy): Eukaryota > Metazoa > Arthropoda > Insecta > Coleoptera > Coccinellidae > Henosepilachna > Henosepilachna vigintioctopunctata. The sequence continues at coordinate 4,694,981 of JARQZJ010000122.1, read as the reverse complement.
GATATAATACCCAATTACACACAAAAAAACTTAATAACATAATAAACATAATTGAATAATAACTGAATAACTAAACAAATGAAATAAAAAGAAATAAAACAAATAGTTCAATCTAATCTAAAAAACTAAAGAAGTGACAAACAACTAAATAATAAAATTAAATGAAATATTACAAAGAACTCAATCTAAATCAATTCATTTGAGTCGATTTTCCTTGTTCACCAACTCCTAATAATAACTGCTATGAAGTCAACGTGAATGTCACATTTATTAGCAACTGTATCGAATGTAGACTCCATAAACCAAATGGGGGATTGTATTAGCGAATTGGTCATTGGAGACTATAGGTGGAATAATTCTGTAGTACGAGAATTTTGCCTAGGAACACGAAATTTCAAAGCGGACAAGAGATCAATAGCGGATCAATACTGTTTTGCAGTAATTTGTACGAAAATTTGAGTGATACAGTTTCTCTCCTGCCCTGAAATGAGATTAAAATTTATCGTCCCTCCAAACTGAGAATTTCAAGAACCTTCTCTGAATGGCCTCAAAATAGTTTTGATGGCAAGTGTAAATAGGATGCCAGATCATGCTGCCATTCTCCAACTTGCTACCGATAAGGGTACTAAATAATTTCCTATTATAATGAGAAAAACCTGATTTTCTAAGTTTTTCTGTAACGCCTTTTTCTCTGACTCAAAATCACCTACTACGTGCAGTTCTTGTCTATATGTACATGTTTTCCGCGATTTTCGAAGAAGGTATGTCTGTAGAAATACTCAATATTTCACGGTGGATATTACAATCAAGAGTGAATTATTTTCGATCTCGTTGTTGATATATAACATCAGAATTACTGTTGTCTATATAATTGTACCTAGACAATTGAAGGGGCATATTCTGGTCATCAGTCATTATCTTTACTAACAATATGAACATTAATTACATTTATTCTTAATTTGGGGTATAAAGTGGTATATATAAACATGAGGTATATTGTCTAAACCAAAAGGGCGGTACCTGCACGTCAGATAACATCCTCTGCTTTATTATCATGTTCCGGGAACTGGACATATATCATTTAAAATAAGCAAAGAGTGGAGTATTAGGCTATGTGGGTAAACTAACATTTCGTAGAAGTCCATTATACCAAAAAGGCAACTTGGAATTTGTGATTTATTTCATTTTCGGCTGGCTGTAGCTTCGGCTAACGACATATTCCGACAAAAAACCTCAATTTAAAATTTCAGGACTACTTTTGGGAACATTATTCAATCCCATTCATCGATTGGCAGATACTTGATGAAAATATAAATACATAATTTTAATAAAACGAAGTAGTTTTCCAATTTCCACTATAATTAAGTTAAAACATAACAATATTGTTTCGCCAACACACTGGCTTCATCAGATGTACATAGATAATAAACAGTTCATCATCTACATCTGATGAAGCCAGTGTGTTGGCGAAACAATATTGTTATGTTTTAACTTAATTATAGTGGAAATTGGAAAACTACTTATTTTTATTTAAATTATACTCTGACTTTTTATACTAAGTACTTATATTCTCTCAATTTTGCTGAATAATTGAAGGAATTACTTCCAGTTTTTTCGTACGTTTTCTAAAGTATATATTGTTTAATTTATTGATATGTTTCGATTACTGTGATATCAACGCATCAGCAGTTTTGCATTGTTACAATTAAGATTTTTTTTTTTTGATATTGTTGGCGCTTACTTGATGTAAATCTATTATAATTGAATATAAACTTAAATTCAAACACTTGAATTAATGATTTACACTTTATTGACTACATAGCATGACGCGTTTCGTCGTTATAAACGACTTCTTCAGATGCTTACAGAATAATTCTTACTTGCTTATTCTTACAGAAATATTATCTTATTATCTTATTTATCTTATTATCAGCTTATTTCTCAGAATAATTCTTACTCACTTATTCTTATAGAATAATGCTTACAGATTAATTCTTAAAAATGCTTAAAGATTATCTGTAAGCACCTAAAGAAGTCGTTTGTAACGACGAAACGCGTCATGCTATGTAGTCAATAAAGTGTTAATCATAAATTCAAGTGTTTGAATTTTAGTTTATATTCTAAGATTTTTTATACAATTTTCCAGAAAGTTTGTGGAGTGATTGTAAATTTTTCTTCCCAGCTTTTTACTTTCATCGTTTATTATTCTAACTCTTAAATTTTCACGACAGGCTCTCATTTTCTGACAATTTTCAAATCACATTGAATGATTTTTCACAGAAAACGACAATCGAAGGTTTGATTTTGTATTTTACGTATCAATTATTCCCATAGTTGAAATTTTAAACAATAAGTAATTGTCAGTCTTTCTTTATACAAAGCTGGGTGCTTGTAATAATGGTAAACACTTATCTTATCTGAAAATTTGTTACGGTACTTGAAATACCACTGACTTAAGTAAGTATCACCCAAAATGTTTTTTCCAAATTTTATGTCATTGATAAACTGAAATATTCATAGGTTTCATAAACATTTTCCTACGAATATTTACTTTAATTATATATACATGCTTCCGTAAGAATTATAGAAAAACTAAATAGTTTTTGAGTAAGACATTTTGAACTAATGTCATTTTTATTTATGTACCTATCAGTACAACTGAAGACATGTTTCACAGACGTTAATAACAGCTTAATTTTGTTGTTCCATCAAGTTATGAATTTTGAAATTACTTTGATAAAATGAAGTTTATCATCTACATCTGATGAAGCCACTGTGTTGGCGAAACAATATTGTTATGTTTTATCTTAAGTATAGTGAAAATCAAAAAACTACTAAGTTTTATTCGAATTTTTATTATTCATTGTGACAAGTAATAAATAGTTTTTTCGCATTTAATTCGATCAGTGAATATCAAATTAGACGTTTGACGTCCCTTCTTTCTCCGAACGTCCAACGAAAAAATTTAAAACGAAGAGTTCGATTGTTTCAATCCGAAAAATAGGAAATAGATAAATCTGTGATTTATGATCTGTGTTTCATTCAACTATAAACTGCAGATACCGTGTTCAGTCAAGAATGATTTAAATAAAAAAAAAATTGATCTTGCTCAGATAAAAACGTTATTACGAGAGTATACAGTGCAGTCAGGACCAGAACAGAAATATAAATAATAATTCCCGTACTAGACCTCACTTAACGTCAAGTAGAGCCCTTGAAAGCAGTGGAGAAAAAGGGGGAGAAGTCCTTGAAGGAATTGCAAGTCACTAACAAGATGGTGTGCGGCTGCAACTGTGTAATTTCCAGCCTGAAACCCTTGTTATCTCTCAACATGGGATTTTGTTTAGAGACACGTCGGCTGTTACAAATTACCACCCAGGTGTGAGCTAGTTTTCGATGAAATGGAATGCAAGAACGCATAGAAATGTAGTAGCTTAAAAATAGCAAACACATCAGTAAGAAGGGCACGTAATGGCAGGATATCGCTCCACAGGGCAGAGGCTCGAAGATGCCAACATCGTCAACAAGCTCAAAACTTTATAATCTCCTGAAAAGTATGACATTTAACGAATACAACTGTCATATATTTTCAATATATTATTAATCTTTTTGTATATCAATCTTTTCATATACAAAATAAGTATAAAATACAAAGTATACAAAGTTATACAAAATATACAAAGTATAAAATGTTAGTCGAGAAAACAACTGTTCCAATTATTGAGTCGATTTAGTTTAATTTCATAGCAGAGCAGGAGAGAAACTTTATCACTAAAATTTTTGTACAAATTACTGCACAACAGTATTGATCGTCCTCCTCTCTTGTCCGCTTTGAAATTTCGTGTTCCTAGGCAAAACTCTTGTACTACAGAACTATTCCACCTAGAGACTCCAAGGACCAACTCCCTAATACAATCCCCCATTTGGTTTATACTGTCTACATTCAATATATGTAGTTGCTATAAAGGTTATTATTAGGAGGTATGTGGACAAAGGAAATTCACTAAAATTATTTGATTTAGATTGAGTTCTTTGTAATATTTCATTTAATTTTATTATTTAGTTGTTTGTCACTTCTTTAGTTTTTTAGATTAGATTGAACTATTTGTTTCATTTCTTTTTATTTCATTTGTTAGTTTAAATTAATTTTATTATTTAGTTATTAGTTACTTAATCATTTTTTTCTGATTAGATTGAGCTCTTTGTTATATTATTTTCATTTTACTAATTTAGTCGTTATTCAACATTATGTTATTATTTTCTGTAATTCGGTGTTATACAATGCCCTGTTGAGGATAAAGAACTTATTATTATTTAGCTTTTGAAAACACTCCGAAACAATTGTTAAGCAATTAATATAATTGTTGTGAAACCACACGAAGTGTTTTTTGTTTGATATATTTAGAGGATTGTTGTAGAATTTCAAGTTAGCATCTGCAATCAACTTCATCCAAGTTATCTTCCCTAGAATACTGTATAACGGTGACAACTTACAATCTGAAATGGAAAAGAAAAAAGAACTTCATAATGTCCGATGCTTTCATATTCGAAGTTTAAGGATGATAACTTGATATATTGTTGTCAAATCATTAATAGATTTCAAGGTTCCGTCAAAGGTATAATCTCCCAATTAGGAGACTTCAAGCAGCGAATATAAATGTCCGGTATTTTGGACTTTTTTGAAAGAAACGAAAATGTGCATAAGCATACACGCACAATTATATATATATATATATATATATATATATATATATATATATATATATATATATATATATATATATATATATATATATATATATATATATATTAGGAACATACCACAGCAATCATCAAAATAGACAAATGCTTGGAAAAATTGCCAATAATCAGAGGCGTCAGACAGTGTGACCCGTTTTCCCCAAAACTGTTCTCAGCTGCTTTGGAGTGTATGTTGCAGAAGATGCTGTTCTCCCACGATGCTATCGATCTTCAAGAGTGCACCAATGAACTCAACATCGCGAGCAAGGAAATAGGCCTGGAAATAAACACCGCAAAAAGAAAGATGATGCTGAACCCTTTCTGCACCAGAGAGCAACTGGTGGACGGATCCCCATTATAAATAGCAGCGTCTTACACATATCTGGGACAGATTGTCACGGGAAACGGGGATATTACACCGCAGATCATGCAAAGAACCAGAACAGCTTGGGGTACAGTTGACCAACTGAAACACATCTTCAAATCAGATGTACCACTATCCATAAAGAGCAAAGTGTTTGACCAATACGTCTTACCAGCGATGACCTACGCCAGCGAAACTTGGACCCGAAATCTGCTCACATCCAGAAGCTTCGAACAACCCAGCCGAGTATAGAAAGATACATTATGGGCCTAACCATACGAGATAGAATACGCTGCAGCTGGATAAGAGGTCAAACAAAGGCGAAGGATGTCGTGGAGTGTGTAAAACGTTCAAAGTGGAAATGGGCAGGCCATCTAGCCCGAACAAAAGATGAGCGTTGGTCAGATGTGGTTGGTGATTGGGAGCCGAGAGACAGGTTGAGACCAAAAAAGCGTCCTCGCGATCGATGGGATAAGGAGCTTGTGGATTGGCTGGGCGTTGTCTGTAAGACAGGGACTGCCGATAGTGAATCTTAGCAAAGACAGGGGGAGGCTTGTTGATGATGATGATATAATATATATATATATATATATATATATATATATATATATATATATATATATATCTGTGTATATGATTATGCATATTTTCATTTCCCTAAAAATATCACCGAATAGGCCCCTGAAATACGGGAAGAATCGCGAGTGTAGTACTAACACAACCTATTGACATTTGAAAACATCCTATGATGACATTTGTCAAATAGACGTTGCAATTTAGTAGAAACATACTGGTATAGAACACGTATGAACATTCGCTGCTTGGTGTGTCTATGATCTGAGAGATGTTTTCTAATGATTCCTATAGATGGAATTGCAAAGTATTCATTACTTGACAGTTCTTTACTTGGGATCATAAGAAAATACTTGGAGATTGAAATCGTTGACTCACTTCGATGGACGTGGTGCAACTGACGATTTCCTTGTAGAATGAAATAGCTGTCTTGTACTTCCATCATCTGTGGCATCGATTTCAATATTTCTCTTCTTGTACTTTCATCATCTGTGGCATCGATTTCAATATTTCTCTCACATTTATTCTTCGAATATGGAGGCATCACTCGTACATGTTCACATAGCTACTAGTTGTACTCTAACATTTTTTTGATTTATTTGAATTTTTCAAATGAATGTTGTAGTATTCATTTATTTAAATATATATATATATATATATATATATATATATATATATATATAAAAGATAAATTTGTTTATTTGTTTATCGAAGGGACTGAATAATAGAAAACACGTCAAAGAGCAGGAACCATTTTCCATTGTTCGTTGACAGCAACTAAGACAGCCTTGAAGTCGAAACTAAATTTATTAATAGCTTCAGGTTGACTTTTTGTACAACTTGACTTCAGGCTATCAATATTATTCGGTTTGGTCATGTATATATTAACACCGGCGTTAGTTCGGGCGACCTTTACGGCAGTTCGACGGATCTTTGTGAAAAATAATTAGACAGTAGACCAATTTGATTCAGTATACAGTCCGAAGAACACAATTAGAGAGATAAGTAGTAAACAGGAAAATATACTCGAGAAAAATATTTCGGTTAAGTAATATGAATTTTACTGAATATTCAGACAAATCAGTTCACAAAACTCCTTCCGAATATTAACACATAGTTTAATGGGGTCATATCTAAACGTATATGATTGAAAAATTTTATGACAGATCATAAAAGAAGAAGAAGGTTTCAATGACACCTGGCATATGTCAAATATGACAATAAAACATAGGGCACTAAGGCACATTTTCAACTAATCATTGGAATGAGCATCTTCGAACAATTCGAAGTCTTTTTGTTATGATTCTTAACAAAATGTCAGTCGTTTGTATTAAATAATAATGAGCTCATTTTACAGTAATTATTTTCATATAAAATTATGTTTTATTAATACCAATTCTCGCTTAAAATGTTCAGCGAGAATATATTAAGAAATATTCCGCAGATTGAAATTGAACATGTGGATTTTTATATAAACAGGAAATTTACCCTTTGATATTTGATATATGCTGTTTTTTCCTAATAAATGCACGTATTCCACCATTTGAATAACAAAACTCTCCGTCAGGGATCTACAGAATCTATAAGTAGTGCATAAATGAATAAATGAGACATCCCAGACATGTTCAATTTATTTATAATATACCATAATTGCTAATATTCTGAGAATATCGTCTGATTACTTAATCGTATTTTCAATCGAGGTGATTTATTGTGCTGTCGCTGGCTAGAAGACAAGGCGATTGCGAATTTTACACATATATATATATATATATATATATATATATAATATATAATATATAATATATAATATATAATATATAATATATAATATATAATATATAATATATAATATATAATATATAATTAATATATAATATATGAATAATGTTCAACGCGGGGGAAAATTTCAATCAGAAGTAGACACTGTCGGCATATCCCGCAATTAGTAGCAGCCGTTGGTACGTGTTTCGAGCTTATTGGCTCTCCTCAGAACGGCGTAGCTAAGTTCAAGTTGTACGAACCTGGAGATGGAAGAACAAGAAAGAAACACTCTCCACTGAAGGAAGTCGACACATTTTAGGCTACTGCGTATTTACTCTCCGGGTTGGGAGAGTTGAAAATTAAGTTGAGATTGATTGAATTGAGATTTGAAATTATGTTGGTACACATAGTACCAACATAACAAAAAAAATTTCGAAAATCGAATGTGCACAGCCCGCGAAAATTCAAATTTCGTCTTTTTTCTGATATTCGACACGATGTTGGTTTTGATAGAGCCAAATAACACATAACAGTAGGAAATGGCGAGAAAATAGTCATGGAGGATGATAATAGACTAATAGAACAAATGACACGACAGCTTAAATTTAGGGCAATTGTCTCGAAGCAGAGACCATAAAATAAACAGAAAAACCGATAATTAACAAAATAGTTAGGTAGGAAATATCACAATCCCACTGAAAAATATTCACTATATGGGAAATAACATTAATAACGAGATTAGATTACATATGCTTCATTGAGAAGTTAATATTTCGAAAGATTACGCACATTCAAGTTGAAGTGTTAATATTGATTTTCTGGCGATAATTCAAAAATATATATCGATATTACAAAATCAACACTAACAACAATTCACGGCTTCTGATTTCGCGGTCAAAAACAACAATATATCGGAAATACTGTATTCAGAAAGAAGTTAAAATATATTCATTATCTTCGCAGAAGTTACGCATTTTTTTTCATTTCATGGAGCAAGCGTTTATTCCGCTCTAAAGAACGCGACCTTATAAAATGCTTTAGACACGATCAAATTTGAGCAAGGCGTCACAATTTCCTATTTTTATAACCATTCAATCTATTCGACTTCTTTTCAATAAATTTCTTTCAATACTTTCTCAAATCAAAAACAGTTTTATTTTTAACTAGTTCTGTTTCTGCATTCGGCCAGAAATATTTGTGTATGCATGTTGAAAAGAGAACCTTTTACGTAAAATTTTACGAGAATTCAAGAATAAAACTTGGTCCTCTGTTGTTCATCTAGTCAATATTGGTAATACTTTGAAAAATTTGAAGTTATTATTCTTTTGAATATCATTGGTAATCATAAAGTTGAAAAATTCTTCAAAAAACAAGCAACAAACGTTAATATTCCAAAATTAATAACTGAATCTCATTGAATAATACAAAATGAAAATATTATTGATAAACAATACGAATAGCCATAAATATTTTAAATCAAGTAGAATTATTTCAATAAATAAGTAAATTCGAAATTGAAAATATTTTCATATGATCAGTTTTATCTGTTATTAAACTTTTGAATTTCATCTAAGGATTTGATCGTTTGATCTATTTGAAGAGTACTGTTATATTCTGCAGTAACGGGTCGATAATATCGAAAAACTTTTATTGACTTTGACAATCATTTTTGAACGATTAATTAATTTAATATTTCGGTTGTACTCAGAATTGAATAAAGATTTCTTTCTCAGAATTATGGCAATTCAAAACAGAAAAACGCCAAACAAACATATAAACAATTTTATAATATATGCATAAACTTGATGATCACAAGCTTGATTTTGAAATACTGCAAAACAAAATGTAAAATACGTTAATAGCTTGAAATATATTGAATAACGATTTGTGTAAGTGCAACATCAAATAAAAAGATTCTTACACTTACAAAACCAAATCATCGATTGAACGAAATTTTTTTGATTTTGAAAATGAAATTCATTAGATCTAGCAACTTCCATCAAGTGATTCACATTAAAAATTATCTTTTATATTAATAATAAACATCACATGAGACAGTTGAATATGAAACAAAGCTACATACCCAATATATATACACAGAAATGAAACTTCTCACTGGTATATCTTTAAAAATACATCATGTAGTGGAATCATTCTGAAGAGTTGAATAATACTGAATTAGAATGCAGTGGACTTGACTTGAATATAAAAGGGTTAGACATAAAGGGTTAGATGAATCTACCTGCGCTTCAGATTTTTTTGTTTTGTCGCTTGAAGTAAATTAGTGGTAATCTGAGAAAGTGGTTTTGGTTGGGACAATAGTCCCTTTTTTGTTGATAAAACTCTCCCTCACATCTCATTCGATAAAGTTGAATACATTATATCAATAAACTTGGAACACTTAGTCTCGGTAACAATTCTAAAGGGTGTTTTTTTAGAGGTATAGAACTTCAAGTTGGCATTACTGTTGGAGATGGCGATCGATTTAACAGCTGAGAAGTGATTTATTCTCAGTTTGGTTTGGCAATTTATCATGAATAGACTCACGCCTGAACAACGCTTACAAATAGTGCAATTTTATTTCGAAAATAATGGTTCTGTGCGAAATACGTATAGCGCACTACGTCCATTTTATCGTCGACAAAATCGTCCATCAGAGCAGTTAATTCGATTAACCATGGAACGTTTTTGCACCAACGTTTACTCTTATTGATAACTCTCATCTCCAGAGACGCCGTACGGTGCGTACAGAAGAAGCTATTGCTACTGTAGAGAGTAGCATTGAGGAAGACTCGAATGAGTCCATCAGCCATCGAACACGGGAATTGGATCTGTGTCCATCCACTTTAGGAAGATTTTGCGGAAGATCTTGGTTTGCGTGCTTACAAAATCCAACTCGTGCAATAATTGAAACCAAACGATCATCAAGCAAGGCGTAGATTCGTCGAATGGGCCCAAAACGAGATTGCGGTTGTTCCCGATTTTCATAAGCGAATTTTTTTTAGCGATGAAGCGCACTTCTGGTTGAATAGCTACGTCAACAAACAAAACTGCCACATTTGGAGTGAAGATAATCCTCAAGTGTATGTCAAAACACCGTTACATCCATAAAAACTGACTGTTTGGTGCGCTTTATGGGCTGGTGGAATCATTGGTCCGTACTGCTTCAAAAACGATGATGGCAAGAACGTTACAGTCAATGGTGATCGGTGTAGAGCCATGATTACTAACTTTTTCATTCCTGAATTGAACAACCATGATGTCCAGGAGCTGTGGTTTCAACAAGACGCCGCAACATATCACACAGCTCGTGCCACAATCGATTTATTGAAAGACACGTTTGGTGACCGCCTAATTTCACGTGTTGGACCTGTGAATTGGCCTCCAAGATCTTGCGATTTAACACCGCTAGCCTACTTTCTGTGAGGATATGTAAAGTCATTGGTTTATGCGGATAAGCCACATACGCTTGACTATTTAGGAAGACAAAATTCGCCGTGTTATTGCCGATATACGGCCACAAATGTTGGAAAAAGTCATCGAAAATTGGACGTCCAGATTGGACTACATCCGAGCCAGCAGTGGCGGTCATATGCCAGAAATCATATTCAAAATGTAATGCCACAAGATTATATTTCGAGTAAAAAAAATTCTTGTCAATCGAATGATCCATCGTTGTTTTATTGCAATTTAAAGTTCTATACCTCTAAAAAAACACCCATTAAAAACCCCAAATTAAAAATATGCAGAATGATCACTTGTTTTGGCAAAATTACATACAATACAGAAAACGCTACTCTTATGAACCAAATATGCAATAAACCCCTTGGTTAGAGAATATACTCGTTCTTTCCGGATGAATTAAGAAATATGGGTCACTTAAACTTAAGGACTGAAAGTCACTTAGTCGGCACCTTCACCATTTTGTGACTTTATAGGTTTATATACATACTACTGTTTGAAATTTCCAACGCATAAATGTTTTATGGAAAGTTGCTCGTAAAATACGTCTGATAATAAATAAAAGCTGCTAATTTACAGCGATAGACCATCAGAGGCGATTGTACCAGATAAATGCGATAGTAATGTCAGATAGCGATTATAATCTCGAATCGAATTAAGTAATTAGGTCTCATTAAACGTCCGCAGGGTGCAAAACAGATCTATTAACAATTCGAATGGGATTGTAGTTGAGATGATATTTGTTGAAAAGATCAAATAGACTAAATAACTTCTTGATACTTGAGCTGTTGCTATTGGACTGGACATAATATCTCGATATACGGCATTAAGTGAAATAACCTTGTAAGCTATTCAAGGATCATTTAGTGAAAGTTATTCCAGATCTAGAAACTTCAATTACGGTTCGGATTTGCTTCACGAGTTTTCTTCGAAACTCCTCAAGTAATTATTATGACTATTCAGTTTATATATAAGTGAAAAAAATTTTCTTTTTGTTTTTTGATTCCCCATTCGAAGAATTGTGTTAGAAATTTTGAAAAAAATTTTATTGGACGATCCATTTTTAATCCTAGGACAACATGCATAATTGTTTGAATTCCGAAGGAATTGAAAGAAAGAGCTTGTGATATTGGAAATATCTGTTCATTACTAATTCAAGATTTAAAGCAACAAATGAACGGTTATGTTTGATAATGTGTCCCATCACGTATTTTTACGTATATAACCTGTATTTGTATTCTAATTCGGTATTTTGATGTGGTAACTTTCAACACATACTGGAAATTCTATTGCCAAATTGATGTGTTCCTAAAAATACCGGTGAAAATATGTATGAAAACACAAGCGACTGACAGTGAATTTCAAATGACAGAAACAGATTACTTTCTTCCTAAACCTCGTTCAGAAAATAGATTCTTGCTGCAATGTGAAAAATATTTGATTGGAATCAAATAGTCGATTATTTTGAGAAACAAGACTCATACGGGAGCGTTAGATATTGGGAAAGCAGTCGAAAATATCTCGGAATGAGTGATCTTTATTTATGTTGAGCTTTCGTTACGATTTGCTCCATCTGGATTTTGAAAGGATCCAAGCACATGTTTACTCAGTTGATATCATTAGAAAACTCTACGATGGGTAAAGAAAACAACAACACTAAACATCAGTTTGTTGCACATCATAAAATAGAATATTTTAACAATGTTTGATGAATACTTCATTTTTGATTTTCATAAATAACAAAAGAAATTGAATATTAAAACGGAAACTGTTATTGATATATGATGCGCATATAGTATCAATTGTTGACACATGTTTCGATTTTGTTCGTTCTCATTGGAGCGTAAACTTTTAAAGGCAAAAAATACACCGAGGAGAGAGGATACTTTATACTTACTAGCACTTTTCCAATGAGCAGAATATGTCACAAAATGTCTGCTTGTTAAGGAAATATATCATTGACGAATAAAGCAATCATCAAATTGATGAAGGAATAAAACAAGAAACTATGAAACTTTAATATATTTAATGACGAAATTGTGATTTTCAGAGACTAGATAAACGTTTACAGACGTTTTCATAAATAATCTGTATTGATATTCATATTCATGGAGACAGAATAAAAATACCATTGAAATATTTATGAATATACTTGGAATGATATACAATATTGGATATTAACATTTCAATAATTTATTAAGCCTATCAATCTCTCCACCAAGGGTGTCGACATTCTTTTTTAAAGTTATATTTTTCAACAATGCATCTTCTAATACTGCTTGCAGCTTCCTATTGATATCTAAAGATAGCTCGAGTGTCAAATGTTCATCTGCCACTCTAGAACTATACATTGAGGCCATAACACCATTCAATTTTGCTAGATCAGCTTTAGTATTGTCCATTTTATCCGACGTTAAGGTTCCAGTTTGTTCGCGCAACATATATATCTGAAGTAGTTTCGATTTGTTCTGTAGTTCAGCTATGAGAGTGTTGATATGCTCCTCTAGAAAATCTATTTTTTCTGATTTACGCGCACTTATCCTTTGAAGTTTCACTATATGTTCAAGTAATGTTTGTCTGTCTATTTCTGCATCTGGTTGTATCACCCTTACGTTCTCTTCTCCATAGCCGTCACTACCTTTTTCTGTAACGGCACCACTAAGTGATGAACTGGAGGAGCTACTACTTCCATTGGCATTCCTATATCCCTCCAAATTCTTTCGGCAGTTATGAAGTTCCTTTTGGACTTCTTTTAGGGACAATTCATATTTTCGTTTGATTATTGAATTTTCACCTTTTTGATCGAACAATTCTTGCTTAAGCTGTGAATTTTGCTGCAGCAGCAAATTCAAATTCTTCTTTATTGCATCCATTTCGTCTAGATGTTTCTGTTTTTGTTCAGTTAATTGGCCGAGCAACATGGCTGCTTTGGTTTCATGTTCTTTTGTTGTTCTTTTGATAAGTGTTTGTTCGGATGTTAAATGTTGTACTTTAGTTTCTAATGCAGTAAATTCAGATTGTAATCTAACATTTTTATCAGTAAGTTGTTGCGTGAATAAGAGAAGTTCAGCTTCTCTCGCTCTACATGACTCCATATCATTTTCAAGATCTGAATTCCTTGACTTCAGGATAGCCATCTGTTCGTTACAAGCGTTAAGCTGAGCCTGCTCATTCATCAGCTGAAGCTTATATTGTTCAACTTGGGCGTTTCTCATTTGTAAATCCGCGGCATCTTGTAACTGTTGATCAGCACATCCCCTTAATTCGCTTAATTTATGCAGAGTTTCCAACCTCTCACGTTCTAGATGCTGAACTCGCTGGGAGAGGTCATTGTTTTCTTGAAGCATTTCTCTATGCTTCAACTGTAACCGTTCCAGTGCACTCTGAAGATTTTTAGCTTGGTTTTCTCTATCATCTCTCTCATGCTTGATCAAGATGAGGGAAGCTTGTTGCTCTTTACATTTTTGATCGAGGACAAGAGCCTGGTTCTCTTCGGAATACTTAAAAACTCTTATTGACTCTTGTGCATCTCTCTTTGCTTGTTCTATCTGCTCGGATGATTCGAAAAGTTTTTTGTTCAAGTTTTCAATTGTCTTTTGACTTTCTTTATGTACCTCAATTTCATTTTTCAAATTATTTTGGCACCATTTCAGTTCGTTTTCTATAAGTGACATATCAGTCTTCAGTCGGTCGTATTCCTGTTGAATAGTTTTGTGCTCGTGCACTTTATTATCGAACATTTGACAAATTCGTGCTTTTTCTGCCACCATCATTTGCACCTTGTGCTGTAATATTTCTTTTTCTCTCGACAGTTCCTTACATTTTTTTTCTGCTTTCTCTTTCAACTGACTTTCGGCTAACAACTTTTTCTCACCTACGGCATATTTTATCACCATATTTTCTTTTTCTTTGACGGCATTTTCTTTTTGTTCTTTGGTCCTCGCTAATACTTCATTTATTTCTTTCAAATTTCGCTCTAAGTTTTTACATTTTTTTTCTAAGTCTTCAGATTTTGTAAAATATGAAAAAGCTAAACTCTTGTATCTACCTATGTTCGCATCATCATTGGACAGTCTTTGATTTAAGTCACTTTGATAAGATTCTGGAATGATATTTGACAACGATTTGTCCGAGTTTTGTTCATTTTTATTCTCTAAACATTCTTCATCTTCATCTTTGTTGTCGAATAAAACAGATATATCATAGCTTTCGTCATCGCTTTTTACTGTTTCCGATGTTTCCGAAGTAATGTTCGACCTAGTGCCCATATCCACATTCAAATTCCTTCTTTCATTGGCAGTTGGCTGAAATATTCAAAAATAAATTCATCATTTTCACAATCAATACTTTTGATGATATGATTAAAAGCCATAGCAATCAATGATTTTTGTGGGCGGAGCACTAGACTTTGACGTCGTCAATTTGGTATCTGTTTTTGTCCTTTCTTGCCAAAAAGAACAACTTATTATTTACTCTGTTAGAGAAGATCTTATTGATGATCGAGAATGTATAGCTTGTAATGTCTACAAATTTTAAATAAGAGATTTTTGAGTGTTTATCTATCCAAATAATCATTACTGGCAATCATCCAAAAATAATTCGCCAAGCATTACTGGACAAGCACAGCAAATTGTTTCTTCTTTTATCAGACATTCCGGTAGTCATTCCACTTCTTATAGTGTATTAAAGCACTTTTACTCGTTTCTTTGAATCCTTTGGGTCAAGGTATTTTACACTAGTTGAAGGCAGAGTTCAAACATTCAGTTTTATTGCGTAACTGTTGGGTTCACTTACAAAACACTACATCCAACGTTTTAAAGTATTACATAACACCATTGAGGAAATCAAATGCTAGTCGCAGCCGCCCAAAAATTCGAATATTTTTCAAAGGCTAGAATTAAAAAAACATTAACAGTTTGAAACATACATAGAAGTGTACAGCTGATGAAGCATTTAGGAATGAGTGCAGATTATAATGAATTTAGAGCTGTTAGTCAATTTCAAATTTCAGAACTGAAATATGTAGTCGAATAATTATATTAAGTTGTACGATTAGGTATTCACAAATTTCTTTATCACGATTTAATTAGATTGACTGGTAATTTTGATGTTCGAATAATTCAATCTTATATATAATGTGAGTTAATTTTGATAACTCTTAAATAAAGTATTCACACCATTATAAATATATACACATGCAAAAAAATAAACTGTCTTGATATAAGAGAAAGAACAAGATAATTTCACTGCTTTTTTTCGACTAAATCCTTTGAAATTGACAGATAATTATTTTGTCAACAATTGCGTCTTTAATTAGCAGAATGAGAATAATTTGTGAAAAAACTTCTTAGAAATAGTTGTCACATAGAGCAAGTTTGGTTTAATGAATTTTTAATTTGATTCAATTACTAAGGAAATCAGGATTCAACTATTTTAATGTTGGTTCCTTATCAAGAATAACCACAATATGAACTTACTTCCTCAGAGGTAGACTGAGAGAATTATCGGCATAAAATAAAATTCAGAATAACCCACAATTATTTAGACCATATGTCGTGGAACATCTCAATTCATCATTATTGATTGTAAATAATTGGTAATGTGTCAGTTGAGTCAACCAATAATAAATCAACTTCGATTAAAAATGGTTAGATGTCCATATAACTGTGGGTATATAAAACGGATATTTTATTCCAGTAATATTAAAATTCAAATGATGGTTGATTTCCAATTGTATCAAATTGAAAAAAATCTTATCTTAGTGTAGGAGGGAGCAGGAACCGGATGAAGGAACATATGTGGGCCACTAAATAGGCAGCAAACTATTTCTAAATTTATTTTGGAATAATCTATTTTCGACGGTTCCACAATTTATCTGGTTCAGTGTGGACAGAAAATGTAAAAATGGAGTCATTTTGAAATCAATACTAGTTTCGAGTGTTTGTTTACATCATCGAAACTGAAAGTAGGATGATAACATAAATGGCGGTATATATTAATTGATATCGCTGTTTGAATGAATAATAGCTCGAATAATTCCAGACCCGAAATGTAAAAATCTGTGACAATAAACAAGGAATATATTTAATATACGTACATAAACTGACGTCAAATAGGTAGAGCTGTATGCTTATGTCAATGTGCTCATTGATGTACAGTACGATCACAAGTGTAGTGAAGAGTGGGTCGAGTGTTGTAACGAATCACTTTTTGGTGCAATTAGAACGAGAAGTCGTGACTTAAACACGTAAATACTACACAGCCATCACACCGAACGAAAACTCTGTACATTCCGAAAGCGAAATAGTCGATCGTGCCCCGCGTAAGGATTGATGGGATGAACTGTAACTGGCGATCTCAAAGGAACTAGATTTTACTATTCACTCAAAAGCCATAAGAATAGGATGATATTCAGTGAAAACGAATCAGGAGTGAAAGTTGATGAACGAAGATGAATGTCTGTCTGGTTAAGGCTCTGTTCGGATCATACATTCCGGTCACTGTTGCCAAGCCATACGTAATCTAAAGCCTGATCCTCACACACATACTTTCAAGTCGGATGAGTTCGATATCAAATGAGACGAATAATTGACAAGGAATTTTGAGAAGCCAATCTTGATAATCTAATTTTTATTTTGAAAATTTGTCGAATATTTATAAAATATATTCCGATGTTGATTTGACACATATTTTTTGTGTTATAATTATTAAAGCACTGATAATGGTGATAAAATTAAGTTACCACAGTTTTTAATCAAATGGGGTTAATTAATGCATAATCCTTCTGGAATTTTCAATTTTCGTGTCAAAATTAGTGTGTCTATTCTTCTGTCGAGTATTTCAGTATTTTTACTGAAAATCGTTCTTTTTTTCTTAGCTACAGGCAGCAAAAATTGAAAAATCATTTTTTATGTATGTTTCGCTGCAAATTGTCATATATGTATATATATAAATATATATATATATATATATATATATATATATATATATATATATATATATATATATATATATATATATATATATATATATATATATATATATATATACATATAGGTATATATTCACAATTTGAGTTACCTTCGACATTACAATATTCATCCAAATTTCAGGAAAGCTTTCACGATATAAGTCGTATTTTTCATTTCTAAAATTTCTTACAAGATTCTATTTGAGATTAAATATATTTTCACCTACTCAATAGCCTGTTTTGGCAAATAAACTATAAATTCGGAAGAAAACATAGTTGAATTTTGGAATTAGCACGAGAGAAGCTGTCAACGAAACGCATATGAAATTATATATGCGTTTTTTATGTAGGTATAAATGAACATTTATAATTGATTTGGTTTTTCATATTATATGTATGAGAAATTCATTAGATACTAAGTTTCATTTCATAAGCATGTTATCAATAGGTTTTCATTGGGTAAGACCATAATAAATTGAGATATTTCGCTAAGCCATACATAATAAAATGGCTCATGCTAGACATATTTAAACTTCTGCAAAATATAACTTTCTGAAGTAAACAAGAAAAATTGGAATGCATTCCAGTTACAGAACATCCCCTGGATAAACACCTGAACCAGCGCTCTAGCCCAATTAGTAGAAAACTGTGATACCATTTATTTTCATTAATCGGGAAATAAAAACTGTATGGTAAATCTATGAAAGAACGCATATCGAAGGTAGCTGTATTTTCGTATCTGTGTAAAAGGAAGTTTTGGACTCTGCCGCTAGAGGTCGACATGCAAATAAATATGGAATTCCCAATTTTTGTAATCATTGTTGTGTAATTCAGTTCGTACTAAAATATCTCAAATACGTCGCTTACATCATCAATTGAAATTGAAATTTTGAAAGTTTCATCTTAATTTTTAAGTAAAGTGGTTTTTTACATAGTTGAACGGCGAAAACTGAAAAGTTTGATTATACGTAAAGATTGATAAGAGAAGTAATATCGAATGGCACTTCCAATACACAGTAAATCAGTTTTTACAGAACTTTTCGATTATCTCTCTTTGTTGGATTAAAAATAAGTTCATTCAGTTATTTTACTCAAATAGATATGACAATTTATAAACATATTCTACAAGTTGTGTAGACCAGAACGTTTGATTTTTTTAATTTGTGATAATGTCCAGACTTTATAACCTTGAACTTCAAGGAACTTGAAACAACCTCATTTATCTACCTATTATTACTTATATTCTCAGAAATTCAGAAATTTTCAGAATTCTAGGATATATTCATTCATTTTGCCGTTTACATTATATGTATATAATGAAACAATATTCATTGTTATTTAGCATTTGACAAAGAAGTAATACTTCGAAACGCGTCATTCGTTTTTTTTATTGAATTATGAGAACATTCTAAATATTGTTTCATTATGGACATTAATTTTCTCCAAGTATCAATAATCAATATGTATATATTTTTGTATATTAGTACTATTGGGGTTTCTTAGGATGTATACCCAAACTTTGTTCAGTATGAACAACTTTACATAACATAACTATTTACAACTAAATACATTTAAGTGCACTAATAATGTTTGTAGATGGCAGTCATGTTTGACAGTTTGGCGACTAGCGCCGAAGTGTACGAGATCTTGTTGTCTTCTCCTGAGGTTGCGTCCCGAGCATGCGCAGTCATCATTTCTTATTTTTTCTTGCTGTGACTGGTCTCTCGGTTGATGCATCCGGTTGCAGGATGTGACTAGTCGCCTCAGTACTATTGGGTGTGTATGAAAAAACTATTGGCAAACAGACCTAACCTGGGGTTGTTTTATCATTCCAAACGATTCCATACCCTTTCAAGGATAGAAAAATTCTATAAATAATTGAAGTACTCAAATTTTTTACATACAATTTCATGAATATGATGTTTACGAAAACAAATCCCATTATTGATTCCCTCACTTATCCTCTTTCGTCGTGCAATTAGAGAGAGAGAGAGAAATATTCAATTGTGATTTGGTCCGACAAAATGAGGGATTGCTTCAGCGGATATTCAAAATGGAATACTATTATCCTACAATATATCATCATGACATTCACCCTTGTCGGATGGCACGCAATTGAAGCGACGCAAGAACTAATTCCTTCTGGATCCACTCAATTTATCAAACAGTCTTATCCTATATTTCTGGTTTGAGTTTTATAAATTCGGGCATTGCGAAATGGAGTGTACTGAGAATATTATTATTTGTTATTTCCATACGGAGAAAAATATTTTTAAACAGTAATAATTCAATAGGGATTTAATGAGCATTATGACAAAGTTAATATTAATATATATAACGCCTGTAGCATTTCATAACTGTTGTTAGGCTACACGTAATACTAGTTCGAAAATCAAGTGTGCTCTATACTACTACAGAATATGTGTAACAAATTTCAATTTCGAACAACGTGAACTTCTTTTTATAAAATTCAACTAATATTTAGACATAAACATTCTATGGACAAGCCACTCTATAATTGTAGTTTTATCATTAAAATAATTATATTTAGGGAAATTTTTTGAAACAGCTTTTCTACGATATATTCTCTCATGAATTTTTGATTCATATTATATAAGTGAATATGTAGCTTGTTCAAATATCATCGAACCAAAAGGACGAATTTTATATCCAAAGCGCCCTCTATCATCTTTTATAAAAACGTAGAATCTTCTCCAAATTATGTTCTACTTGAACAAATAAGATAACGACTCGATGAACCGTTTTAACAGGATTTATTAAGAATATATATATATATTCAAATTTGACATGAAAGCAAGAGAACAGGAAACATTTTCAAAGACGATTTTCATATTTAAATTGAAGGAAGGGAACAAGAATCGAGTGAAATGTCGAAGGCATTTCTGCAAATTTACTTTGCATTCAGTCGTTTTATGTTATGTTATTTTTTATGATCGGGTGAAAATTTTTAGACAGGTACAGTATATAATAGGAGTGGTCAACCTTATTAAATTTCAGATTTACTGTTTTGCTGACGAATCATGTGTAGATAATCTACCCATTTTCAGTAGTCTGTTCCGAGTATATACTTACAATTGGTTGGCCACCCCTGGTTTATAATATACAAGCATAGTTCAAGAAGTATCTGGTTTGACATGAATATCTTGCTATGGTTTTGAAACTTCATTATTATAGTAAAGGGTGTTTTTTTAAAGGTATAGAACTTTAAGTTGGCATTACTGTTGAAGATGGCGACCGATTTAACAGCTGAGAATTGATTTATTCTCAGTTTGGATTGGCAATTCAACATGAATAGACTAACGCCTGAACAACGCTTGCAAATAGTGCAATTTTATATTGCACTATATAATTGATTTTCATGAGCGAATTTTGTTTAGCGATGAAGCGCACTTCTGGTTGAATGAGTGAAGATAATCCTCAAGTGTATGTCAAAACACCGTTACATCCAGAAAAACTGACTGTTTGGTGCGCTTTATGGGCTGGTGGAATCATTGGTCCGTACTTCTTCAAAAAGGATGATGGCCAGAACGTTACAGTCAATGGTGATCGGTATAGAGCCATGATTACTAACTTTTTCATTCCTGAATTGAACAACCTCGATGTCCAGCAGCTGTGGTTTCAACAAGACGGCGCAACATGTCACACAGCTCGTGCCACCATCGATTTATTGAAAGACACGTTTGGTGACCGCCTAATTTCACGTTTTGGACTTGTGAATTGGCCTCCAAGATCTTGCGATTTAGTACCGCTAGACTACTTTTTGTGGGGCTATGTAAAGTCATTGGTCTATGCGGATAAGCCACAAACGCTTGCCCTTTGGAAGATAGTATTCGCCGTTTTATTGCCGATGTACGGCCACAAATGTTGGAAAAAGTCATCGAAAATTGGACGTCCAAATTGCACTACATCCGAGCCAGCCGTGGCAGTCAAATGCCAGAAATCATATGAAAATGTTTAGAGATTATAGATTATCTCTCGAATAAAAAAAATTCTTGTCAATCGAATGATCCATCGTTGTATTATTGCAATTTAAAGTTCTATACCTCTAAAAAAAACACCATTAGTAGAAAATTATGAATTTATCAGATTGCATGTAAAATGACTGCAGCTTTACTTGTAGATTTTTTTACAAGAAATTCTGAGAGGAATTGGTAACGGAAATATGACTATTGAAATCTGAAACCAGAACATTGAAAGGGCGAAAGTTGTTAAATATTTAGGAATTTTGTTAGATGAGAGACTGAGTTTCAATGATTATGTCGACTCCATATAGTCTGAAATCTCCAAGAAAATCAACTTTCTGAACAGAATTGAAAAAAATCTGATGTCATATGTGAAATTGTTGCTCTTTAAGTAATAATGATGCCACACTTCGAAAATTGTTCCACTCTCTTACTCGGAATGAGCCAAGAAAAACTCAATAGCTACAAAAATTGCAGAGTAGAGCTATGCGAACAATATTGAAATGTAAAAGATATACTCCAATCGAAAGAATGTTGAATTGCTTAGAACTAATGTCAGTTAAACACAGAATACTTTAGGCTGCATATATATTTTATTTAAAATTGAAAACGCACTGTTCCCATATATAATAATGTAAAATATAACATATGTCAGTGATGTGCATGCTTATAATACAAGAAAGGCTGACAGTTTCCCCATGCAAGTTTGCAAGCTTTCTAAATCTAGAAATAGTATCTTTTATGAAGGATTCTATTCATTTATTGAATTTCCTAGCTCCGTATGAACAATTAGTGACCTTAAGGTATTTGAGCGTAAATTGCCTAAGTTCGTTTCAAACAAATAATTGTTAATAACAAATTTTGAAAGTAAATGTATATATTAATTTTGTAATAGCTATTGCTCATAATATTATTATTATTATTATATAGAAAGATTTGTCTGAGTTTGTGTGATAGCAATACAATCCATACTCAAGATTGTGTAAAACAATTGTTATTGTTTCTTGTCAGATATAATTCGATTTGTAGGTCATTAATTCAATAAATTTGAGATAGATGGGGCCGCTTACTCAATTTGGAATGGCGAAATCTAAGGAGCAAGTGTAATAAGTAACAGGTGATTTTTTAAAAGTTAAGTTTTCAGGTTGGCAGCACTGGTTGGTAATGGCATCCAAACGTCATCTGTCAAAGTGAAATGTTTTCAGTATACTCTGCCATTTCATCATGAAAAGACTTACAAAACGATTGAAAATTGTTGAAATTTACTATCAAAATTCGTGGTCTGTGAAAAATGTTTATTGTTGGTTACGACCATATTATGGTCGTCATATCGACCTGATGAATCAACAATTCGTGCTGTTATCACCAAATTTCACACCAAGTTTACTTTGTTGGACATTAAACCATTGTCTCGCATGCGTACAGTGCGTACTGAAGAGAATATTGCAGCCGTAGCGTGCAGTGTTAATGAGGATCGTGAAATGTCAATTCGCCGCCGTTCTCAGCAATTGGGTAATGTGTTTCTCAACCACATGGAAAATTTTACGTGTTGTTTTGGGTTTGAAAGCCTATAAAATTCAACTTCTGCAAGAATTGAAGTCGAATGACTTAACACAACGTCTAATTTTTGGTGAATGGGCTTCAGAACAGTTTAATGAAAATCCGCTGTTTTATCGAAAAATTTTGTTTAGCGATGAGGCTCATTTCTGGCTCAACAGATATCTGAATAAACAAAACTGTCGCATCTGGAGTGATGTACAGCCACATGCCATACAAGAATTACCGATGCAGCCCGAAAAAACGACAGTTTGGTGTGGTTTATGGGCTGGTGGAATCATCGGTCCATTTTTTTTCAAAGACGATCGTGAAAGAAACGTTACCGTGAACGACGAACGATATCGAGCCATGATACGCATTTTTTTTTGCCCCAGTTGACTGAGTTGAAGTTAGTTGACATGTGGTTTCATCAAGACGGTGCCACATGCCACACAGCTCGTGGAACAATGGACATGTTGAAGAATGAATTTGGTGAGAAACTTATCTCTCGAAATGGCCCAGAGAATTGGCCGAAAAGATCAGGCGATTTGACGCCTCTGGATTATTTCTTGTGGGGTTATGTAAAGTCGTTAGTTTATGTGGACAAGCCGAACACGATTGAAGCCTCACAGGATAATATAACACGCGTAATTCGTGGAATACATTTCTAAATGTTCGAAAAATTTCGAAAAAAATTCTCGAAGAATGGACCATTAGATACGAAGCCGCGGACAACATTAATATGAAGTTATCTTTAAAATGTAAATGGCAAAGGCCAATTTATCAATTTCAATAAAAATTTGGAATATATGATGCAAATTGAGTGTTTTATTCGATTTCAAAGGGAACTAAGTTTAAAAAATCCGCCATTAAATAAGAAGTACTTCTGTGTTTTTTATTGTTTTTTCTGCAATATAGATCGAAGACATATATGCTCATATTGGAGGAGAATATCCGTTCAATAGAGTGTTTGTCGTATTTTTGGGTTTGATTTTAAATATGACCTAACTTCTTTACATTTTAGCCTAAAGAATAGCCTTGAAGTCTAGAACAGTGCCAGAGGAGACGACATTCCCTATCGGAGATCTACTTTCAGTTTCACACACATAAACCAACAATATACATATTCTGGATAAGTATATAAAAAACTATATGTAATTATAAAATGTAAATATGAATCACACTTATTAAAATCACCTGGCTTACCATGGGTTTTTCAGAGGTTTCCTCATGGTGAAGAAGACTAAAACTTCCGAAGCGAATGCTGAGCCTCTGAATACTAAAGAAACAAAAAAGCCAATTTGATTTTTTTCAAAAAAATAAGTTTGATGTTTTCATATCTATGGTAATTCATAAAATTCAATTATTCATTAGTTTTGACAAAGTTGTTATATAAAACGAAACGTCAACAAAAATAAAACGTTTAACATCGAAAATAGCCTGATAATACTTAAAATATCAAATATCTATATATATATATATATATATATCGAAAAAAATGGACCGATGATTCCACCAGCCCATAAACCACACCAAACTGTCGTTTTTTCGGGCTGCATCGGTAATTCTTGTATGGCATGTGGCTGTACATCACTCCAGATGCGACAGTTTTGTTTATTCAGATATCCGCTAAGCCAGAAATGAACCTCATCGCTAAACAAAATTTTTCGATAGAAAAGCGGATTTTCATTAAACTGTTCTAAAGCCCATTCACCAAAAATTAGACGTTGTGGTAAGTCATTCGACTTCAATTCTTGCATAAGTTGAATTTTATAGGCTTTCAAACCCAAATCAACACGTAAAATTTTCCATGTGGTTGAGAAACTCTTACCCTAATTGAGTAAGCGGCCCCATCTATCTCAAATTTGTTGAATTAATGACCTACAAATCGAATTATATCTGACAAGAAAAAATAACAATTGTTTTACGCAATCTTGAGTATGGATTGTATTGCTATCACACAAACTCAGACAAAACTTTCTATATAATAATATTATGAGCAATAGCTATTACAAAATTAATATATATAAATTAAATATATAAAATATATACATAAATATATATATATATATATATATATATATATATATATATATATCTATATATATATAAATATATATATATATATATATATATATATATATATATATATATATATATATATATATATATATATATATATATATATATATCGTATATATATATATATATGAATGTTTTCGATCTCACGATTTAACTATCGCAGTCCTTTTTGAGTATTAATTATATTGATAAAAACTGCAAGTCAATTACATGGTTCTCGTGCGAAGTAGACTCACTTTACTTAATAGATATAATCAGGTTTGGCTTGAGAGTGGGGTAATTCAGTTTTCACTTCGAAAAATTAATATTAAACTTCTACTTTTCTAATCTACACGTGCCTCCAACTTTTCTGACATTATTTACTATTTATGAAATAGCGGATTTTCATATATGCATATATATATATATATATATATATATATATATATATATATATATATATATATATATATATATATATATATATATATATATATATATATATATATGTATATATATTCATATATACATATATATATATATATATATATATATATATATATATATATATATATATATATATATAAAAATCCGCTATTTCATATACATATATATATATAATTTATGTATAATTTTTCTTTTCTGGAATTTCATGCAGATACTGTTAACTTTCACTTGTGTTTTGTGGTTCGTTTTTTTATTTTAACCGATGATCGATCGATTTTCCTGACTATTAATGATTAATTTTCCCAATCTGTAGTGTTCATCGAAAAGATTAGAAATACAGTATGTTCAATAATATTCAATCTAATATAAAGCGTCGACATACAAAGCTGTGTGTATATAATGAACTGACAGGAAGTCACTCTGAAATTAATTGACCTGATTGATAAGTTACTGCTTTTTTAACTATGTGGGTGAGTGTTATTTATGTACGTAACGGGTATTCCTGGGGCCAGAATTGAGTCAAAATGCAGTGGGATGCATATATTGGGAGAGTTATCTAAAAACTAAACCAAAGCATTTTCTCCTGCGTCACCTAGCTGATATCTTATGGTACTCAGTACCATTGCTGTACCTCTTAAGGTAATAAGAACAGCCTATTTTGCAGTGTTTCTTGCACTTTTCTTATGCTGTTCCTGTTCTTGAATTGCGGCATGCTTCTGGCCTTCATCGTCTATTTGGTTTTCAGCAGAGGATAGTGAGGGTGTTAAGTAATTAGAGTATTATAGCAATCAGAGTTTTAGGGAAGATTGTAGAGCATCCTCTTGTGATTTCTTGCATTTTCTTTTTCATTTTTTGTACCTTCTGGAAATTTTTTTCTACATTGGAAAAATGAGCAATTGTTAGCAATTCCAGGGAACATTCACGTAATTGATACAGGATTTGTCCCACCTTTGCTTTTCAACATACATATATTCTTAAAACATATTTTGAGAGGCTCTTCGTAAACTTGACACAGCAATGGTTATCAATGACAAAGTCGATAATAACATACGATATGCAGATGAAATGGTTTTGATCGCACCTACTATGAGGCGTCTCCACATAATGTGGAACAAGTTCAGTCTGCAGGTGATGCTTATGGTCTGAAAAAAAAAACAGAAAGAAAACAAAGCTAATGATCAATCGAAAAATGTTTCAACCAACGCTTCTCTATCGTTGTTATTTCGAAGAGGGTTTGTATAAGTACCTTTGTTGATAATTTCAGTGATAATAATTTAGAAATCTGTTGCCGCATGAAACAAGTTCGGAGCGCGTTCCACAAAATGAAGCCACTGCTTTGCAAGCGTAGTTTTTTTAAAATCGAATAAAACACTCAATTTTCATCATATATTCGAAATTTTTATTGAAATTGATAACTTGGCCTTTGCCATTTAGATTTGAAAGATAACTTCATCTAAATGTTGTCCGCGGCTCCATATCGAATGTTCCAATTCGGAAGGTCCAATTTTGCGTCTTCTTTTTCGAGCATTTCGGCCTGTATCCCACGAATAAGGCTTGCACTGTTATCCTCTAACGCTTCAATCGTGTTCGGCTTGTCCACATACACTAACAACTTTACATAACCCCACAAGAAATAATCTAGAGGAGTCAAATCGCATGATCTTGGTGGCCAATTCATAGGGCCATTTCGAGAGATAAGCTGCTCACCAAATTCATCCTTCAACATGTCCATTGTTTCACAAGCTGTGTGTCATGTGGTACCGTCTTGATGAAACCACATGTCAACTAAGTTCAACTCGGCCAAATGGGGCGAAAAAAAGTTGCGTATCATGGCTCGATATCGTTCGCCGTTGACGGTAACGTTTCTTCCACGGTCGTCTTTGAAGAAAAAGGGACCCATGATGCCAGCAGCCCATAAACCACACCAAACTGTCATTTTTTCGGGATGCATCGGTAATTCTTGTATGGCATGTGGCTGTTTATCACTCCAGATGCGACAGTTTTGTTTATTTACATATCCGTTAAGCCAGAAATGAGACTCATCGCTGAACACAATTTTTCGATAAAACAGCGGATTTTCATTAAGCTGTTCAAAGGCCCATTCACCAGAAATTAGACGTTGTGGTAGGTAATTCGGCTTTAGTTCTTGAATACGTTGAATTTCATAGGCTTTCAAACCCAAATCAACACGTAAAATTTTCCATGAGGTTGAGTAACACATGCCCAATTGCTGAGAACGGCGACGAATTGAAATTTCACGATCCTCATTAACACTGTACGCTACGGCTGCAATATTCTTTTCAGTGCGCACTGTACGCATGCGACACAATGGTTTAATGTCCAAAAAAGTGAACTTGGCGCGAGATTTGGTGATAACAGCATGAATTGTTTATTCACCAGGTCGATTATGACGATCATAATATGGTCGTAACAAACGATACACATTTTTCACAGAGCACGAATTTTGATAGTAAATTTTAACAATTTGCAATTGTTGCTCGTTTGTAAGTCTGTCCATGATAAAATGGCAGAGTATACTGAAAACTTTTCACGTTGACAGATGACGTTTGGATGCCATTACCAATCAGTGTCGTCAACCTGAAAAACTTAACTCTTAAAAAAACATTCATCAGGAGATGTTTAAATTCTTTCATTCGTACGTCTATTGAATTCAATTGTAAAGTATTCTTATTGTATTCATCAAAATTGATGATCTTAATGTTTTCATGTTTATGGTTTTTGACGTATGTAAATCATTGAGTTATTGTACGATTCACAGGAATGATTGAATGAATAAATAAACTAAAATTCATGTTTGAATTATTATCACACATGCAAACATATTTATCAGGCGATATACAGAAACATTCCAATATTTGCATCTACATTTCCTTCTATATTTTCCTCATTCGTAGGTAGAACGACGTGTCCGTTTTCCGAGAACCACTTCCTATGTGATTCCTCTGATATGAATCAGACAGAGAATGATACACAAGTTCCATTATTTCTCAGAACAAGGAAATCCGATGAAAGCGCCTCAGTATATTAATGCTTATAAAACGATGAATTGGACTTGAAAAACTCATTAGTAATTCAAAGTAGCACATCTCAAGCGGAGAGAAAAATTGCTTAAAAGTATTGGGAATGAAGGAAATTTTACTTTTGATAATTTTCAATATAAACGAAACCATTTGATTCAGAAAGCTCGAAGGGAAAGTTTATCGCTA
Organism: Henosepilachna vigintioctopunctata; assembly: GCA_030704895.1. Classification (NCBI taxonomy): domain Eukaryota; kingdom Metazoa; phylum Arthropoda; class Insecta; order Coleoptera; family Coccinellidae; genus Henosepilachna; species Henosepilachna vigintioctopunctata. The sequence continues at coordinate 4,665,854 of JARQZJ010000122.1, read as the reverse complement.
CGAGATTTTTCAAGTAGCCTATTGCCTCTTTGAGAAGTATAAATTCTGAGATATTAATTTTCGTGTTCAATATTACCTATTTCTTTCGTAACATGAAAGAGTTGACTTCAATTTAGGTATTTGGTTTCGACAGGTGGACCTTTTTCTTCAAAAAGTCAAACGTTAAAAATAATGAAATTGAATTGAGTTGATATGCAAAGAAAACTTAGACAACTTCCGAAGGGCCGTATTGTAAGTAATATTCAACTGGATTTCTTAGGCTAATTCCAAGAGATTTGTATGAATGGATCATAAGATAGGTTTAAAATTTAGAATAGGCGACTATCATTTTATTCTTCACCTTCAGAAGAGCTTTGAATCGGTACTTCACTTGCATTTTTTGATAATAATAATAATAATAATAATAATAATAATAATAATAATAATAATAATAATAATAATAATAATAATAATAATAATAATAATAATAATGATAATGATAATAATAATAATAATAATAATAATAATAATAATAATAATAATAATAATAATAATAATAATAATAATAATAATAATAATTATATCCTTTCAGACATTAACATTAATGTATAGGATACCTCACATCTAAGCATAATATAAATAGAAATTGACAAATAGGAAATATATTGATGATCATATAATAAATGTAATAGAAAAAATAAGATTGACTGAAATCTGTAGAAAAAAAATTTAAACACTTAAACTGTAAAAAAATTTTTTTGATTTTTATCTTGAAACCTATTGAATTTAGGGATCCATTTCGGAAGATGATTATATGGTTTCATTCCTACGTAAGTTGGAGTTAACTCAAACTTGGAGGTTACATTTTTAGGAATGCATAACGTGTCCTTAATCCGCGTATTGTATTCGTAAAAACTAGTGATTTTTTTGAGATTCCATAACCTGTTCCGAAGGAACATCGACAATGTAAAATATAAATACAAAGAAATGGGAGTACTTTCTGCCGACTGAAAATCGGTCGACAGGACTCAAGTGGTTTCAACCCAAAAATCAGGCTTATAATCCGTTTCTGTGCGAGAAAAATTCTTCCACTGCCAGTCCAGCAACCCCACAGAACAACACTGTAACTTAAATGACTGTGAACGAGATCATAATACACTGTGAGTAGTATTGTAATAACCTTGTTATTCTGATGAAGAGGGGTGAAACCAATCCTGGCAATTTTTGAGGGTTTTATATTATATTAAAGTAATTGCTTGCCCGATTGTTTTTTTCGCAGATAGAATTTCAAGTTCAGTATATTTATTTCATGAATTATTTCTTCTGATTCAACAGCTGATTTTCAAATTCAATTAACAGTTGTTAATGAGTCAGCTTCCAAACAAGAACCAAATGAATTAATGAAAGGATATTACGATCTCTTATTTGCAATTTAAATTAATTCATCTTTTTCAAATAGAATCGTCTTTTGCCTTCTTCTACATCGATCTACAACTTCAAGGGAGGCACCCCCCTGCTGCCACCTCTATCAGGACTAAGGATACAGCAATATTGTCAAAATTTGACGATAACCTCATTATTGGCAGTTCCTTAACTTTCCTCACAGTATGGTGGTTTTTTAATATTGTACTTGTGAAAGGTATCCTACAATAAAAGTATAAAAATCTAAAAAATGGTGTTTTCGTTGCTATCCAATTTTATTTAGAGTTACCTTGGGAAAAAATTCAGAGATTTAGTGTCTTACTAAATCTAAATAAATCTGAGTAGTTTTTCGATTTTCACTATAATTAATTCAAAACATGATAATATCGTTTCGCCAACACAGTGGCTTCATCAGATGTTGATGATAAACTGCGTGTGTCTGATGAAGCCACTGTGTTGGCGAAACGATATTGTCAGAATTAATTATAGTGAAAATCGGAAAACTACTTAGTTTTATTTAAATTATGTATTTATATTTTCATCAAGTATAGGCCCAATCTATTGATGATCTTACTAAATCGTCCTTGTAAATTCGAAAGTTTTGGAAATATTTTAATAATTATTTTACTAGTGACAATGAGTGTGAATTCAATTCTTACCAATGCTGGGTTGAGAAAAACAGATATGACAAAGAAAAGATCCTCCTAACTAACCTCCTTCAACATTATCTCATTTCTCAGTAGTTTGTGTTTTATTCTGAGCATTAGTTCATAGTGATTCAGTTTTGTATTATCACCAAATTTCATGATTTTCGCTTGCATATATAAAATAAAGAACACCGATCTTCATGGCTCAGTCGGCAGAACACTCGACTCTGGTGCGGTAGAACACGGGTTCGAGCCCCGCTGAAGGCATGGGTGTTTGTGTCTGTCTATGATTTGAATAGTTTAAATAATGATATATGCTGGGTAATGTACATAGATAACAAGCCCAATGGCCGTTCGGAACCGGCGTTAAAAAAATTAAAAAAAATTAAGAAGTTACCGAAATTAATAAGTAATATTACCGAAAAGAACTTTTCGTGACTTATGTTGAAATACCTGGATTTTGATACTTGATGATTTTTCTATTGGATAAATTCGAGAGGAAACTTTTGGAATTGTACTGATTCTGCTGATTTTCATAACCAATTTGAAAATTTACTGATCATCTGGTATATCTGGTCCCAGTTTGGTTTGTAGTGGTGAAATATTTCATCAAAATAAAGTAGAGTATCACATTCTTCGAAATGACATGTTTAGTGGGCACTCAAAACACCACAAAGTATAACAGATGTTAAATGATCTATCTGGTTGATATTTACAGAGTAATTATGATTATTTTTGTAACATACGATCCGAACATGCCACCAGGTAGTGCAGTATTATTTCAACCATCAATTCGAAGTATTCATGTTTCTTAAATAACTGGTTGAACCAACCCGGCAAAAACTGAGAGTATAATGACTTAATTGAAACTCCTATTCAACGAAAAATCGTCAAAATTGTTTTTCTAGCAATTTTTCTGAATGAATTGATGTCGTTTTGAATTCGAAAAGAGTTTTTGTCAGACCTGCTGCGCTAAAAATAAAATCTTGCTTAATAGTGAGTCGTGAAACGCGGCAGAGTGTAGTTCAGATCGTTTGTTTGTGATAATGTTCGTTAGTTTTCTGTTTCTCTGAGACGTTTCCCGGTTGTCTATTTTACACGAGATTCCTCGTTTTATTCATTCAATCCATGCCGATTTCGAGGAAATGATCGAAGATATCAATCAGGGTCGACCTCAATTCTCCACATTTGAAATAATGAAAAGCGTTCACTTTTCAGTGAGCTTTTTAGGCGTTGTATCGAACAATGACTGATGATACAATTGAGTATCGATTATTTTATCGGTAAATATGGATATACCCTTTATATTCGCATATTCAGAATGACATTCCGTTTGTTCAGTGACTATACAGATTGTATAGCAGTAAAACGCTTGCTTTTTAACCTGTTACAAATCATTGAGTTCAGTACCTGCAGAAATTTAATGAATATGCGGAAATTGAATTGAATATTCAAGCTGCTACTTGATATGAATCCATTTGGACAATAAAACAGGGCTGAAAACATTCTATTCATCATCATTTCATGACGGTATCAATTTGAAGGTTTGTGAGATGAATCGCTTCATTTTGAACCACTATTGTCTTTATTTTCTACATAAAAGACAATCTCAAGAGAAATTAATTTGGAAGATAATAAATATAAACCATTGAATAGTTGAAAAAGCTTTTATAAATTGTCCAAAATGAGATAATGATAAATATCGCAAAAAATATCTAGAAGCAATTGAATACAATTCAAAATTGATAATTACTATGAACAAATTTAGCCTGAAGAATGAAGTGAGGTTTGTAAGAAAGGAAAAATAGAAATGAATACTCACAAATATGGTGATATAAAAAATGAGGAAGAATTTCAGTTTTCAAAAATCGAATTGAAATTTCAATCTGGGAAATGGAATTGCAAGTGGCAATTGAAGAATAATTCGAATTTTGAAAGAGTTTTGATCTTATTATAATCACACCGAATCAATAATACTAAAAGTTGAAATATATCCCAACAAATATATTGGAAAATATAGAGAATAAAAAGAAATAGCTATTAAATAATCGAACACATATTTACCCATTAAACACGCAGGTTAACCTAAGAAGAAACTGAAAATTAGTATTTGTATGATAAGTGCAAGGGTTGATGTCCATGTTTAATTAAAAAAGTTTTTGATCCGTTGAGATTTCATCTTTTTTCAGTCATTCAAAGTTTTTTCAACACACTTGTCAATTAGTCTTTCAAAAACAAAATTGAGTCACAATGGAGGTGCAGAAATGATTAAATATGATAATTGAAAAACTTTCCTAAAAATTTTCACATATGCATTCATATTGGAAAGTGAACGCCCAATTTTTTTCGAGTTTGAGCGAATCGAAATTATGAGGATGCTAGCTCTTAATGAAAAGTTTAATGTTTGACATTCATAAAAACGAAGCATTCAACATGTTTCTAGTTTATTGGTTATCATCAGGATGTCCTGATAAATGAAATATTTAAACAAAACTCAACTTGGTATCATAAAACCTGATAGAGATTTAGTGCTTGTGTATCGAAACACATACAGTGAATTATTTCGAAGGAGTTGATGTTTTTGCCTCACTGTTGAGTTCCACCCTTTGTTACTTTGCCTAGACAATGAAAAAATTGTGAAGGAAGAACCATCATCGCGATGGCCTCAATATCCTTCTAAAAATCAATACAAACTATACATTTCTGCACGATCTTTTTTCTTGTAAGAATAGCACCGTTTTCTATCAAATAATAACATTTTAGATTACATGTATATTGATTTTGTTGGGTTATCCGACAAAAGTTTTGCAAGGCAGTGTCGGACTATCGAAATTGGCGGATTATAGAGTACTCCCTAAGATCTTCTACAGTTCGGAATTTGTAACAAGAGAGTACCTTATAATCCGACAAATAACAAATCCAAAGATAAGATTTTAATTGAATATAAACTTAAATTCAAACACTTGAACTTATGATTTACACTTAATTCACTACATAGCATGACGCGTTTTGTCGTTACAAACGACTTCTTCAGATGCTTACAGAATAATAGCAACATTTTGAAAAACACAGGTATAAATATCAGAGAATTTGGGATTCTATGACTTTGGGTTTTACCTAAGACATTCTGACATCTAATTTTTATTACCTGAAAAGGTTTAACAAGGGTGAATTGTTTAATTCTATCTGTTCATTGAGCAAATTTACAGAATTTTTAAGCCGATTTATTTCCACTATTTCACAATAATCCAAGTGACTACTTTTCTGTATATTGTGTAAAATTTTGAAATTCGTATCAAAGGTATGGTTTTCTGTTAATAAATGGTTAGCATAATTCACAGAAAATTATACTTTTGATACGAATTTCAAAATTTTACACAAAAAATTTTTTTTAGACAATATACAGAAGGGTAGTCAAATATATTATTGGGAAATAGTGGAAGTAAATTGGCTTAAAAATTCTGGAAAATTGCTCAATGAACAGATAGAATTAAACAATTCACCCTTGTTAAACCTTTTCAGGTAATAAAAATTAGATGTCAGAATGGAATATCTTTGGTAAAACCCAAAGTAATAGAATCCCAAACTCTCTGATATTTATACCTGTGTTTTTAAAAATGTTGTTATTATTCTGTAAGCATCTGAAGAAGTCGTTTGTAACGACGAAACGCGTAAATCATAAGTTCAAGTGTTTGAATTTAAGTTTATATCCAATTAAAATGGATTTACATGAAGTAAACGGCAACACAATTAAATAGATAAGATTTTATATGTTAAATCATTCTTCAGTATGTAGGTATGTCGAATTTAGTAGATGAAACAAAACAATAGAGAGCTTACGTTTCATTATAAAATTAACGTCATTAAAAATTAATTCACTTTTCTAAGGAAATTACTGTGTACAAACAAACAAAAGTACATACATACTAAAATAATTTGAAAAATATGAATAAAATATTAATCAAGCAATTTCCAATCATGCATTAGTGAAGATTCATAATAAATATACATGTCGGATTATAGGGGCTGCCGGATTAGCGGAGTCCACTGTTTATAAGTATAGAGATATAGTTTGAAACCTTTTCGAGTTGACAAAACTGCTTCAAAATAGATATTCATCCGTTATTAATTCATTTGTATGTGGAATTTTTAAAAAGTGAAGTTATAGCCATACGTGTTGTGCTATAAGTAAATAGATATTTACATATATAGAAATCGAACTCGAATGATGTTCTTATTACTATGTACCCATGTTATCAATCCGATGAAGAGAATAAGCCGCATGTTTCATTGAATATCAGAGGGATATTCGAAGAAAAACAATTCTTAGAATCACGTTAAATTGGATTATTTTTGTTAACAATCGTTTTTGTGTTCAAAAATTCTTTGATGTTGGTTGCCATTTGAAGAACGATATACTTGTGTGACTATAGCTAAGTTGTATATAATGACCTTTAGCCGCGCTATATTAAGGTTTTAACTTCCATTATATTTTTTACATTGTCAGGCAAACGTGGAATCAAAATGCAAATACCCACTTGAACTTAAATTCTGAATATAATATATAACTGGCCAAAGGAGATTACATGATATGAGATATTGGACTAATTTAAGTTTAAATTATTGGAAGTGATCATAGACCAATTCTACGGCAATACTGGTTCATTTTATCCCGTTTTACGTAAAGTTATGCTATTTTGTCTTTGTTGAAACCGCTAGAGGATACATGTTTCATAATTGGTGTTTCGGATAAATATCGGGGTTATATTCCTCGAAATACTCCATTCCCCGAAATAATCTATTCCTCGAAAATCCGAACTGTACCCTGGTATTAATTGATAGTAACCACAACGACTATTTTATTGTTATTTCAATTATTAATGATGCTCTGGGAGCGCTGAAGTTTTTTTTTTTTTTAGTTAGTTGAGCGTTAGTTCCTTTGCTATGATGGTGATTAACTGCATCTTTGATTGTTTCTATGGATGTCCGTCTGTGGAGATTTGAAAATGGAGATTTTCAATTTACGTCAATATCCAAGCAACAACTTCTGTGGTTTCCTCACAGATCTTTCGATATCGAATCTTTACTCAATGACAGCAGAAGGGTCTTAATCTTAATCTTACTCCTGTCCGAGGAGATAAAAACTGTTTCTATATTTGTGCACGATAAACTGGAGCTTTTGTTCTTCGATAGACATCAGAAGACCTTTGTCTTTTTCTATTCTTCCTGTTACCTCTCGTTGATTATATCTTCCACCAGGATATGAGAACCACAGACTAACTCTACTTACAAACCATGAACTAGGAAATCTGGCAACATCGAAGCAAGATCCATAAATAGAGATGCTGTAATGGCGTTGTGATGGTTTCTGCTCATTGCTGCTGAATAAAGTGCTATTGTTTGAAGTTGTGAAGAACAAGCAAAAGAAATTTCCCGTTAATTTCGTATATAAACAGGAATATCTGTTGTGCTTTTTTGGTTATATCCGGAGAGGTAGAAATAATACCTAACATTTTCCATCTCATAATTATGTAAAAACAAAAATCCGCGTTTTAGTTGTTGTGCTATTATGTGATGTATAGTACGTGGAAAGTACTGCTGTGTTTTTTTTCAGCAACAGACTAAAGAATACCTTCGAAAATTGTATGTGAATAGCTACCTATTACTGATGTTTTGACTGAGTAGTTCAGACATTTACAAAAGCATTATTTGCTAGAATTGTTCCTTTTTTGTGATTAGTAGAGCTGCTTACCCTTTGTTAGATTTAGTAGTTATTTAGAACTAATCTCTTATAGGTCTTGTTCTTGATATTAGCACAAAATTAACATGCCATGTCATTGCTGTGTGCCTGGATGCAAGTCGAACTACAACACTTACCTCGAGGCCGGCGAACCACCTGTTTCTGTATTTCGTTTTCGTTTTCCATAGTATGAAAATCTAATGAATCAATTGCTAAAAAATATTCCTAGGGCATCATGAACCAAATATTCTCTAGTTTGTGCCAAACATTTTCCAGAGGGTGCACTTATTATGGGATGCAAGTTATTCATCGTTTGCCAGATGGATCAACGAAGGCAATATCTGCTCAAGTTGAACTCAATTTTTATGCAGTGTCAAGCATTTTTCCTTATTTACCCCTACTCATCAAAAACAGTCCACGCTCAAAGAAACGATCCAGCTGAAAGAACCATAATATTGAAGGAACGTTGTGAGAAATTGAATGAAGCCTTTGTAAACTTAGATTCAATTTGCAATTTTGTTGACTTAACATCCAATTATAAAAAAAGATTTTAATATATAAATTGTGGAATATAAAATTTTTTGAAAATAACAGCAGTTTTTTACACTATACATTTTCCATCGTAAGTAACTGAATGTTCACAAATAAAGAGTATAGAAAAATTAATAAGATTTTAGTAGATTCAGATATGCATGTAAATGTTTTCATCGATAAAAATAAACTGTCTCCTTATGATTTAAAATTGATTTTGCAACTGGAATTAACTAGATGGTCTCAACTGGAAAATTTGCTTGCTCGTTACAAATATGATATCAGAATCATTCAACCATCCAAATTACTGTACACATCTCAATAAACGTTTAAAGGAATTGACAGATGCATTAAACTTACTCTCACCTGAAAATGGAGAATAATGAAATTTATAGCATATCATCGACTCTAATTGATAAAGTGTACTTGTTAGAGTAGATTTTATAAAACAACTTTTCAATCGCTATAACTCAGACATAGTTCTTCTTAGAAAAAATGTGAATTATTAATTTCTATGGATAATTGTATGATCTACAATTTTTGTTAAAACTATTTTTTCATACAAAGTACCGTTTTGCTGAAAAGTTTTCTGAAAAGGCAATTAAAACATGCCGTAGACCGATGTTCGAAGATAGATCGGAATGAGTTGATGCGGTGTTGCCAAGTCTATGTTCATGGCTTGTAAGTATATTTAGGCTGTGATGAGAACATCTCGAATGCGTTGATGTGGCTTCCCAGGCTTTCTGTTGGGGTCGGTGAAGTATTTCATTCTTCTTCCTTTTCAGAAATTCATCGACTAATTACATTTGTCGTTACATCGGTCTCATTGGCCTCTTTTCGGTCTACCTATTGACACATTCAAATGAGACATTGTTGAAATTTCTAACGTTTAAGGCGTCAGAGTTTAATGAATTTGGAAAAGTAGCTCCAAACTTTGTCGAGTGAATCAAACAATTTTTGTGGAGTTCAGTGTGTGATGTGTGTGGAATTATATGATATACTGTTCCAATATATATTTCATTATTCTTACGTTTCTAAAATCTGAATTATGTTTTGTTTTTACCTACAATGTAGCGATGGTTAAGATCGTTTATATTCAGTCACGCATACTGTTAATTTCACAACATAATGGAAAACGTACATCAATCGAAAACTTAGCATGCTGAAAGTCTATAAATAATCTCGCATACATTATCAGAGAACTTTCTGATTGAGTTTTATGACAACTAATATTTTGTTTCAAAACAAATGAAACTTACATCGGGTTGATAATATTAAATCATCATTTTGACTTTATTTCGATGTGGTATTTCTGCTAAATATAATATCAATGTGGTCTCACGTGGAATTGAATTAGCTCCATGTATTTCTTGGTTTAACTGACTTCCAGATGCCGACTGAGAAATAATTATGCATCATAACACTTTTTGATGAAGAGTTTGAAATTGACTGCATTATTGGAGGAAAACATTCAATACTCATCACGTAACGCAATATAGAGCAGACGTCATTTTTTGTTACAATTATACCATATATATATATATATATATATATATATATATATATATATATATATATATATATATATATATATATATATATATATTGGTCAATACTGAGACTCTTAACCCAAAAATATTTCAAATGAAACTTTCAGGAAGTTGTCTACACAATTTCTACATCTACTTTCATTTTAGAGCGATTAGGCATGGGAATATTCTTACACACTGCGGTCCTATACCAAATTGAGGGGAATTTTTCCTAGTGGAATATTCACGAAGGCTCCCTCTATCGGAGAAAAGACTTATAAACTCTCCGAGGCGTGATCTGGAGCGATTAGGCCTGGGACTATTCGTACACATTGCGGACAATTTTCTGTAGTGTTCGAATGAAATATCTACAAAGCCTTTCACTCGCGCGACTGTTGTCATGAGTAGGAATCTTGAACGCTAGGGAGGTTTATACGTCTTCTCTCCGATAGAATGAGCTCACGTGAATTTTTCACTGAGAAAATTTCCATATTTGGTATAGGACCTATGGACGTTTTGAAAGTCATCGATTCTTGATTGATAGATTAAATATGGACTGACTATTCATAATAATGATGAAACAATTGCATCCTATTATCATTCACCAAGATCGATGATTTTTCGAAGCGCACTTAATATTCACTCTCGAAAGTGATGGGTTCGTTCTCGTTGACAACATTTGTGTAGACAGCTCCCTGAGAGTGTTATTTGAAGTAATTCGATATTTCGATCAAAAGTCAGTATTGACTAGTATTGAATGTTTTGTGAATCTTGAAACTATTTATATATATATATATATATATATATATATATATATATATATATATATATATATATATATATATATATATATATATATATATATATATATATATATATATATATATATATATATATATATATATATATACATTATTTCCAATATTTTTAGCAATAACAGGCTTATTTTAATGTGAAAAACTTTATTTTCGTTGATGTTTCGTTGTATATCACAATTTTTTCAAAACTAATGAAATTTGAATATACATATTATATATATATATATATATATATATATATATATATATATATATTTATAATGATTACGTTATGATCAGATATTATGAAAACAATTCAAATAATGGAATCAGGCAGAGTGATAAAAATAAACATGTCTCATTACTGTTATATCTATTTCTGACATCAAACTTGATTTGAAAGCACAAATAACATGAAATCGATAAAAATCACATTGAAAATATTAACACAAAACAAGAATTTCACAACATTTCGTCAACTTGAGATGAACTAAACCGTAAATAATAATAAGACTCATTATTTTGATCAATTAGCAAGAGTTTCTACATTTAGAATTCCCGAGTTTTCAGTTACGAGCTCGAATTACATCTGAAACTGGGATTCTCTGAAACAAAGTCCTTAATTGCAGCCATAGGATATTTACAGTTTGAGATATCCAACAATTTTAAAATTAAAATAAAAATTGAAAAAAACATCAAAAATTGAAAGACTATTGAGAGACAATGCTTTCTATATCTATACAATTTTAACAAACAATTGTAGTGTCACCATTATGAAGTTATCTTCAGACAGTACGAATCAAATTATGATCATGTTGACTCGTATCGTGTAAAATCTCCAAGAAAATCACTTTCTGAAAAGAATTGGAAAAAATCTGACGACATATATGAAGTTATTGCTCTTCAAGTCAATAATACTGCCACACTTCGAATATTATGTGTTAATTTTTATTATTTGATGCACTATACGAAGTTTTTTTTTCAGTCTTATGGATAATTAATCACTCAGATTACGAGGAAACTTGTCAGACTTCAATCATTAGTTTCATCTCGGTTTAATTTTTTATATTTATCTAATATTTTTGTATTATTATCTAATGTATGTTCATTGTATTTGTGGAGGAGTGGAAGAATGATTCGTCAAACTCCTACCATTTGTAAGAAATTTGTTTTCTCTACAATAAAGATATTCTATTCTATTGTTCCACTCTGTTATTGGGATTGAGTAAAGAAAAAAATCAACAGTTACAAAAGTTACAGAATAGAACTATGCGAATAATTTCGAAATGTAATAGGTATAGTCCAATCCAAAGCATGCTAATTGTTTAGAACTAATGTCAGTCAAACAGAGAATACTTTTTGCTACATATATATTTACCTACAGTTAACGCCGGTTCCGAACGGCCATTGGGTTCGTTATCAATGTACATAACCCAGCATTATCATTATATAAACTTCTCAAATCATAGAAAAACACAAACACCCATGCCTTCAGCGGGGCTCGAACCCGAGTTCTACCGCACCATAGTCGGGTGTTCTACCGACTGAGGTACGGAGACCGACCATATATATTTATATTCGAAGTTAAACACAAATTGTTCCATTATAGAGTAATAAAAAATGTAATATGTATCAGTGATGTGCACAGTTATAATACAAATACAGTTATAAGAGAATTTCTACATTCAAGTTTGTAAGCTTTCCAAACATAGGAATAGTATATTTTATGAAGGATTCAGCGCATTTAATAAATAACTTAGCTTCATAAAAACAATTAGTGATCTTAAAGTATTCAAGCGTAAATTAGCTAAGTTCGTTTTAAACATATAATTGTAAATAATATATTTTAAACCTAAATGTATATATGATTTTGTAATAGCTATTGCTAAATAAATATTGTTATTATCGAATTACCTAATCGTCACGTAGCAATATTCATAATGACCAGACAATGTGATGAATAAAGAAGTTGGCCCTACTTCCTATGTCAATATCACTTGGTCCGATATAGATATAGATTTTAGAAGCTCAATGGCTTCACATTAAGTGACCCTTTAACGCTTTCGATTTAGTCGAAGTGCGAATGCAGAGACAGTGGCACATGGACGTGGTCAGAACTCTTCCAATTTTCTTGGGATCGACTGGTATAATCCCGAAAAATCCATCAAGGACTGTCAGGAAGTTTCTAGGACATGACGGAAATCAACGCCGCCGTGAAAATCGCTGCCATAGGGACCACCGCCACGGGCCTAATGATTTGGAAAGGGCCCGCATAGAGCTTAATCCCTCTAATATTTCATATCTGGGATAAGTGAAAAATCCCATGTGAGGGATTGTGAAAGCCGTAAGGCTTGAAATCGGGGATGGATAGTCATGATTCAAAACGCCCGGGCATTATGAATAAAATCTATATTGAATAGCATTAGATTTTCCTAACGTTGGCTCTTGATAGAGTGCAAAAGTGGTCGATTTTCGGGTTAAATGCAACTAACAATTGCTGAAAATCTTATGAAAGCGAAGGTGAATCTAAGGGCAATTAGGTCGAACGAAAGTATATATTTCCGCAGGTAGAAAACGGAGAGTGCCCAGGAAATTTCAGACCGGGAATGCGGGCGGACAAAATGATAGAATAAAGCTGACTGCTAACAATTTCCGACTCAGTGGATGATTAGATTCAATAGAGAGAGGGATGATATTCTCTGTAAATAACATTCATTTAAAACAGAAAACAGTTTTCCCGTCAAAATGAAGAGCAGGCAAGTTATTATCCGCTTCTCTTATTAATTCAAGTCTTACCGATGAAATTGAAAAAGTTTCGACTGAAGTAAATGAACTGAAAATGTTAAGAACTAATTCCGGATGTTTGTTATGATTGTTTAAATAATTTATGGAATTGAACGAAATTTCTCTTATTACCAAAGGCTGTTTGAATTGAAGCAACACTTTAAAGATCAAATTTGATATCGTTATCATCATTTTATAGTTAGGCTTCGAAGAATTCAACTCCATTTTGAGAATCAATCACTTCTTCGTCAATGTACTGAAATAAAACCTACTATATTCACTATCACAAGTTTCAATTGATAAATTTTACGGATCACTATCAAACTTAATGTGATTTCATCATAATAATAATAAAACATTCTTTACATTGTAGAATTACATTCATTTCAATTGATACAATAATTACATCTAGGAAGAATGCTCTAAAAAGGACTGAATTCAGTATTGAGTCTGATATTCCATTCAGCCCTCGAGCAAAAATATTGGTTCAAACAAAAATATTGGTTAAATTTATATTTACAATAATATACAACTTTATTTGAAAAGAAAAGAAAAAAATTACCTCAGAAATATTGAACATTTGAGACAATTTCACATGGCGAAGAACATTTGTGTTGAAAAAAATATAAAAACATATGATACAAAAAATTTATTCATACATTATTGCCTACATTAGAATCATCGAAATACTCTGCCACACTTTAGTATGCCTTTGTTAAGAGCAGAGATTTAACTCCCCTCTTAAACAAATGAGCTTACAGTACTTTCAAATTCGATGGTAAATGGTTGAAAATTTTAATACTCTGATAATAGAGAGAGTGCTCTAATTCAGCTGTTTTATGCATAGTAATAAGTAGTACATCCCTTTTCCTTGTTGAAAAGTCATAATTACTATTTAATTTAATAAACCTATCTTCATTTTCCTTAACATATAACAAACATCTATAAATAAATAAACACGGTAAGGTTAGTATGTAATTATTAATGAAGATAGGTTTACAAGATGTTCGTTGATAAATATTGAATATTAATCGAAGTATTCGCTTCTGTGTAATAAACACCCAACCCAAAAAATCATGATGGAATAATGACTCCAAAACAAATGAGTTCATTTCTCTAATCAATTGGACCGATGAAAATCTGAATACATAATTCAAATAAAACTAAGTAGTTTTATGATTTTCATAAAGTAACAGATAGTCACACAAATTTCAGAACATTAACGTATTTAGGCAACCCTGTATCAAAAATCTCGAAGTTTTTATCTGATAGAAATTTAACGATAGCTTTCAAAACCCAGAATACCGTGGGTAGACACATCAGAAATGGGAAAGACAAAATTTCGCCTGATGATAAAACGGGTATCTATGAGTTGAGTTGCGGTACTTGTCCCAAAGTATATGTTGGTTAAACTGGCAGGAATTTCAGCCTTAGAATATCTGAACACCAAAGATCCTTTGCAAAAAATAAAACCGATTCTACGTATGTACACATCTTTTAGAAGAGAACCATGTCTTCGACAAAAACTTTAAAATATTGCATACAGAGCGTAAAGGTTATAAACTAACGCTGTTAGAAGCCAAGGAAATTAATAAGAGGAAGAAATCAAACAGTTTATTCAATGATCGAGTTTTAATCAATAATTCTCCTTCATTAAATTTAGTCCAGTAAAAATGCAATCGATTCAATCGAATTCTATGGTCATCCCCCACAATTCAGAAGGAATATGTTCTATAGTCATTCCCCTACAAAAGAAGAACAGTGTTCTATGGTCATTCCCACGAACTTCAGGATAAATACAAGCAGTCCACAATGTAATGAGTCAGTTTATCATCAACATCTGATGAAGCCACTGTGTTGGCGAAACGATATTGTCATGTTTTTGAATTAATTTTAGTGAAAATCGATAAACTACTCAGTTTTATTTAAGTTAAATGAGTTTAGTAGTGTAAAATCCAATATTAAATTTAATTGAGTGTTTTCTCATTTTTGGTGCTGAAAAAAAGAACTTCAATTTGTGTATTTCGTTCAATCAGCCTGCCTTTCGAGCAAGTCATATCCATTTTCATCAAATTTGAGTTGAGTTCATTGAATGACACGGCTTAAAAATTTTCGTTTAAAACACAGGTTCTAAAACAAAATATATAGAGGAGAAGTCTTATTATATCGCCAAAAATGAGAAAACACTGAATATAATATTTTTTATGGGACTTTACGGTTAAAAGCTTTTTTGTTTCGATCCAATTTTTGGATCTGCCCCCTCCTGTGCCGTCAGGATTCATCAAATTGAAAGAATTTATTGTTTCAACAAAAATCGTTCAAACTAATTATTTTTCAGAAAGTTCGAAGTTGATAACGCTCATTAATAAACAAATTAAGAAACCAAATAGTTTATTTTTTACTATCAACTTATTATCAAGATTTAAATGCCATTAGAATGAAAAATCAGAAATCTAACCTCACGATACAGATTTTGACGTATGAATAAAATCTATGGTGCTCCAGAACTATTTGCTCGATTACGTTTTTGACTTTGTACTGAAGTCTATGTTCTGAACGAACTCTGAATTATGGACTTAATTTGAAACAAGTGTTGAAAATTTCGGTTCAAGTAGTCAAACGCCTTTTATGGGCCTGGAACATAACGAATCAGGAAAAGTGAAAATTGTTACCAAATATTTTTGAATCATCCTAAAAATTTTTCCATCTGAATAAGGTATAACTTATCAAGTTCACATATAAAACTAGACATTCAATTACCTTAATTATGACTTCCTTTTCGAAGGTCCAGTTAGTCCTGAGCCCTAAATATGGTTAAAGTTCAGTTTTGTGTGGTAACCCCAGGACAGTTCAAGTGTTCAGTATTTATCTGCCGATAACTTCATATTGTTAACGAACGGAAATTTTTTTTGACAAATTTGCTCCATGAACTTTTCGGTGCCTTTATCCCGTGAGATTATCCTGTGGTCGTCCGGGAAGAGGTCCAGAAATGACGGTTCCAGGCTCGCTATTCGAGTGCTCCAGCTCTTCCAACTCGGCGTCGTGGTTCTGCTCCATCGCTATGACAACAGGGCGGGCGATACACGCAGGTGCCCGCCATCCCTTATATATCCGCGACGGGTTAGATAATTTTCAGTTCGCTGTAATACGAGAAAATCGCGATGACTGCTTTTTCAGCTTCAACAGCCGCATGTCCATGCGGACAGGAAAATTCCCACAATCTTAGCCGCGAAAAACTTTTCCCCGAAGTAATATCAAACTAAGCTGCTATGGGGAATTTGAAGAAAATTTTATTAGTTATTCATTTAATTTGGACATGTCATGCTGACATAGACGAGAGGAAATTGATTAGAATTAGGGGTGACATAATTTTTGGGGGAATTTTTCCGATGCATGAACAAATAAGTGGAAGGAATGATGAGCCTTGTGGAGCGGTTAAGGAAGAAAAGGGCATGCAGAGACTGGAAGCAATGCTGTATGCCATTGACGAAATTAACATGAGCTCAGAACTTCTTCCGAATGTTAGTTTGGGGACCCTCATCATCGATTCGTGCAGCAGTGATACATACGCTCTAGAGCAATCCATGGAGTTCGTGAGGTCATATATGAACCAGGTAAAATTTTCACATTTTTATATATAATTAGATTTTTTAAAGAGCTTATTTTGATTTAAAATTTAATAAATATGCCTATATATGCGATCAAATGTATTTTTCACAATGAATTTTCCAGGAATCTAGAAGAAACTTCTTAGTTTGAGAAAAAATTGACATTTACTTCCTCTGAAACCTAGAGAAGATGTTTTTCTTTCTTGAATAAATTTGTATCTTATTGTATCTTTTTTAATGTCTGACTTTCGAAACTTATCTCGACTATTACCACAAAATTTTTTATTTTTTCTATTTTTACACCAGTTACTTTTTCTGGCATAAGGAGAAAGTAAAATGATTCAATTTTGACGATTTGAATAATAAATCATGAAAAAATGAGCCACTGCTAGCTGTAACTTTATGAAGTTATAAAAATTAACTAAACTATAAAAAATTAACGGCACTTTATGAAATGAAGAAATGGTTTTTATGAATTGATATCATTAATCAGAATACCAGATTCATGTTGATATTTAAGAAAAAAATGAAGACCCTGGAAAATTTTCATACTAGTATTGAAAACAATCATTTATATCATCTAAATTGGGTAAATGAAAGAAAAAACATGACAATTTTTGGAAATTAATCCGTATTCAATAATTTCAGTTTTAATTTTGATTAATTCGATTTCAATTACACATAATTATTAATTGAATGTATATAAATATTTTACACACAAAAATTGCATATATACATATATATATATATATATATATATATATATATATATATATATATCATTCAATTTTTTTTGCAGAATCTATCTGAAAAATCGATGTAGAAATTGACTAATGATAAACGAGCACTATAATGAATGAATAATTGAATACGCATGAAAATATTTTGAAGAATAAGCTCATATAAATTTGAATGAACCCACTTCATATTTTCCTAGCGAATACTTAACCGGCATTTCCCTTTGAAGTTATCAAAATAGATGAAAAATTACTCTCATCTATATACTGCTTTTTTCATTCAAATTTATATATGTTTATAGCAACAAACGTTTGCAGGTAGTGCAATTAGTAGTGAAAAGTTGTCAGCATTATTAATAAATTATTATTTAGTTTTGTAGTGACTATTATTTGTGGAGAGTCTAAGTAATAGCCAACTGAATTGAAGAAAATTCGTGCATGCAATTTTTGAAATAATTGATATAATCAGATAGTGCTTTATTCAAGCATGACCTATTGAACACGTTTTACTGAACTGATTTCATCAAATTATCATGAATAATTCATATTCATGAATCATAACCATAACAAAACATTTTCTGGCATATAAGTGTGGAACTTTTATATTAATTTCTACAGTTTTCCTTTTCATTGCAAACAATGGGAAATGGAAGGAAATATTGATTTCTTTCAATTTAAGGTGATCACTATGTTCAGTAGAAAATAGTAAAAAGTACATGACATGGTGATTACCATTTGTATTTATTCAACTGATTTAAAATGGATTATTTCGTGATTTTCTCAATAACACAAAAAATTGATAATTTTATTTACTGATTTATTCAAACTCTTTTTTTATTGAAAGAACGAATGTATTGATATTTTTTCCGTGAAAATTCAAATTCATAGTTTTTATTTTTTTCAAATTAAGTTCGAATATATTTGAAAAAATATAAACTAGACACGTACGTCGAACACAGTATATGTCTCATTTTTGATTGAGAGAAAATATCAAAACTTATAATAGTTCAGATCGGATTGAAACGAATTGACATGATGAATATATCGAGCTACTTCACTTTAGTTGGTCCTTGAAACACATGTTCTTCTATCGATTCCGATCAATAATTCAAAGCAGGCTATTGTTTATCCTCAAGAAGCAATTGATTTCTCTATTTTGAGTAAGTATATAGAAATAATTGATACCAATAGGAAATTTTATCGATTTTATCAGCTCATTCATTTATTCTTAAAGTTTTAAAATACATTACGGATAGCTATCAGTATCTGTATATTACTTTAAGTATTCGAAAAACTTCTATAGAAAGATGAACATCAAGCTGTGCACTTCCTCTTCTGATATAAATAGTTATGTCGTGAGTAGATATTTGAGAAATTATCCTTTTTGTGGTATACTGAGTACCTTGATAACCAAGACGATTCGACAATATCTCATTTGTTTTAGTCCAAACACTATCCTAAACGATAGCTGAAGATATAACGTTTCTTCGTACTTCTCTTTGCAACTTACTTGGTTGCCGTGGCTCTAGATCTGAGCTAGTAGCGTGCGCCCTGTACTTAGATGTGATTGGTCAGCTCTTCGTTTTAAATTGCGTCGTCTCATGTTTGAACATTCTGGTTATGACTTAGATTGAATTCTCGCTTAACTCTTGCTGGAACATAATTTAATATTAAATTAAATTAAACTCTCCTTAGTCTAAACTAGTCTAAACTCAGTCTAAACTAGTGTTGAAAATGAGCTCACGCTCGAAACATGTTGAATTCATATTGTTAAATATAATCGTGAAACATTAAGTCAGTCTTGAAAATGAGCTCACGCTCGAAACTTGTTGACAAATTCATATTGTTAAATGTAATCATAAAACATTGAGCCAAGAGTTTAATTTAATTTAATATTCTGGTTATGGTTTATCACGCATGTTTTGCAAACGGAGAAGGGGGAACTCTTCGGAGCTCTCAATTCTAGCTGAATCATCAGGAGAGGCTGGCGCTTCCAAGTCAGTAGTAGGCTAAGGTTAAAACTTCTCTCAAACGCAGTAGAAAAAACGGAAAAACGAGATGAAGAGGCGTGTGGAAGGAATTCCGGACCTCATCAAAATGAAAAGATCACGCATGTTATAGCGCGCCGAATACGATGAGCACAGAGAACTGGCCAATCACGGACAGACGATCACCTAAAGGAATTTGACAGCATAGACGATAGACATCTATATGAGTAAGTTATATCGCGTAAATAGAATATTTCAATGTAAATCACTGTCTACGTTGATCATCTATAGTTCAACAAATTACTGTTTCTTTTATAAAATAAACTACATATTTCACAATTCTTCTCGAGAAAAATAGTACAAAAATTCGGAGAAACGACTCTTTATATGAGTCTTTCGAATTATATCCATTGAAATGGATACCGTGAATGTTAGAATATGATATAAAACGTGGCAGTATTTCAGAATTGAAGCAGAACTGTAAAATGTCCCTTAAAGTCACAATACAGACGAATAAATGCGGTTATCGAAGACTATTTATACCCTTTGGGGAACACACATTGGGTTGCTCATGGAACATATCCGTTTATTCGCCCTCTTTCAATCTCTAGTCTTGACCCACATCATTTCAAGAAGAACAAAACAAGGGTTCATTGATTCAAGAAGAAATTTCGGATTTTTTTGATTACAACAATTTCCTTTTCAATACCGCAGTAAACATTTTGAAAATGAAAGCTTCCTCTACGACGAAAATTGATTCAGAGCTTGAAATAATTGAGGAGGAAGAAGTTCTGTAGATGAACTGTTTCATCGTAATATAAAAAGACTACACTCTGCAGTCTGATTTGTCAAATATTCACAATGCTAGAACTTAAAATTAAATTTAACAGTTCCGAAGTTCGAACAGTTCTGTTTAGATTTGTCAAAATGACCATTCTGTTGCTACCAGTTATAAATGGAACTTAAACTACAATAATCGTAAAACAACATTAATAGAATATTCAATAGTGTTTACTTGATGTAAATCCTCTATAATTGAATATGAACTTAAATTCAAACACTTGAACTTATGCTTTACAATTTATTTACAACATAGCATGACGCGTTTCGTCGTTACAATTATTCTGTTACAATTCGTTGTTACAATTATTCTGCAAGCATCATATTCTGTAAGCACAAGTACAAACGTCGTTAAAATTATTCTGTAAGCATCTGAAGAAGTCGTTTGTAACGACGAAACGCGTCATGCTATGTAAGCAATAAAATTTAAATAATGAGTTCAAGTGTTTAAATTTGGGTTTGTATTCAACATTAATAGAAGCTCATTGAACTGAAGTAAATCAACAATTTCCAAACATTTATTTCAGAAACAAAATTCTTAGTGTAAATGATATTGTAGAACCTTAAAGTTCTTGATTAATTGTTACCAAATCAAGTAACGTTTTGAATTAAAAGACCAATATGCATTCGTGTCCATTCTGATTTTTCAGGATATTTGGATTATAGTTTGGATATTCTCATCACCGATTGTCCTTGAAAAACATTCCGTTTTATGCTTTGTCTCCACTCTGTCCCCTAGAATATTGCTACTCTTTGTCAGTACTTACAAACATCTTATTAAGTGTGTAACTCTTAAATATTTAATAGTGTTGGCGTTTGCTTGATGTGAATCCATTATAATGGAATATAAACTTGAATTCAAACACCTGAACTTATGATTTACAATTAATTCACTACATAGCAAGACGCGTTTCGTCGTTACAAACGACTTCTTCAGATGCTTACAGAATAATATTATTCTGTAAGCATCTGAAGAAGTTGTTTGTAACCACGAAACGCGTCATGCTATGTAGTGAAGAAAGTAAATCATAAGTTCAAGTGTTTGAATTCATGTTTATATTCAAGTGTAACTCTTGATGATAATTTCTCATATGCTGAAAAGTATTTACGATAGGGAATATAAGGCACTGTGTTTTTCTAGTATTCACCTATATCGCTTTCTTCACTAGAAACAGTCTTGAAACAATTGCATTTCAATAGGTATATGTCACACTGAATGCCAAAGTTTCACTGTTAAAGACGTTTTCCGAAAGATATATAAACGTTAGACATGAGAAATTTATTGTTATAACTCGCTCCATCCTTAGCTTCTTGGAGTGAACATTTTAAGAGATAAATTTTACGCTTCACATTTGATTTCCGGGACATGATTCCCAGAAGTAACGTCATATTATATTTCTAGTTTAATATCTGAGATAAACTGCTTTCGAAATGTTGAACAGCTATTATCCAAAAAATTTTTTGTCTGTCGACGTAAAATCGGTGAAGGCACATAGTCAAAAGTGTCGTGAAGGTCTCGTCAATTACTATCACAAAAGACAATTAAACGGTGTATACGTCTTTTCATTTGTACTTAACACTTGTACGAACATTGACCTATGAATCGACGTGGTCAATAGACCGAAGACCTAAAACCACCAAAAACTCATCCCTAGTAAGAGTGAAACGAACATAACGATCTCAACAACGACCTTAGTCGCTGCTAAAACAACCGGTGACTTAAAGTCACCGTCGTATATACATATATATATCGGTGGAATGAAACTCATCACTAATCATTTGATTTCAGATGCTTTTGTGCAAATCAATTTTTGTCCTTTCCAATTTGAGTTGCCGGTGATATCTGATCTGATCCCTCGAGTTTCGCCTTACAGATATTCTTTCCTCACTATGAGTGCTCTATTCGAGAATAACGAAATAATATCTGATTTCTTCATTTTCATAGGGAAAAATCGGTAAGCTCGGCAATGTTCTCCATGATTCTAGGATTGTTTTAGAAGGTTCATGCAATGTGAGTGGTTGAAACAAGTTGATTGGACACTACCAATTCATAAATTCAATGGACGATGAATCTACTCTGTGATAGTTCATATTTAAATGAGAGGTAATAATAAAAACTTGTCTAAAAATCACTGCAAAGAATTATTCAACATTCTTGATAATGCTGTAAAAGGCGAAACTAGTCGAATAAAGAATTGTTTAGTCAGTGATTTTTAGACAAGTTTTTATTATTACCTCTCATTTACTACCAATTCAATTTGCTAGGCAATATAATTATAGATGACTGTGACGACTAATGGATGCAACAAAAAATTATGACATGAACTCAACCTTTCAGAATAAAAAATTTAATTGAGAACGCTATTGCATATAGTCTGTTATAGCTGGTTGAAAAGAATATTTCAAAATAAAGCATTCTATGTGAAATAAGATTCAAGGAATGCTTTCATTGAAGCTGCCTAGAAACCGGTCATGTGTGAAAAAGAATTTTATCTTTCAGTATTTGACGATGGTAAATAATAGATCTTTATAGGTTCTTTCGAAATATTTTCCAACAACTGAGATCAGAAAAAAATTTTGATGTATACTTCTTTATAGAAATGCGGGATACAAGATCCTGGAATTTGGGAAGCGTTATAACCTTTTAGTTTTATCAATAGTTATGCTGATAATTCACAATTTGAATAACGAAATGAGAAAAAATTTGAACAGAGATTCAAAATACTTGTTGGCTTCACATTTTTGGAAAAATTGAACATAAACGTGATGAACATTTCATCTCTTACAGGTTTATTTCATCAAGTGATTAGACATTCAACCATTCAATAAGGTGAAAGTAGACTCATCCAAAATCCTCCTTAGCATCCGAAGATATGAAACTTCACCGAAACTTTCGCAACGCGTATTTGTAAATTGTTATTTTCCACTGTAAATTCATTGATTTATTTGAAATATCCTTTCCGGTATGAGAGATTTGTTTTCGTTTCTCATAGAGCAAGGGACGAGAATTCTTGACGATGATCGATTGACAAAATATCACAACAGTTATCTTCCACTTAACACATATGAAGAATTTGAATATATGCGTCATTAAAGTAGGCTTTGGACAATTTTATGTAAAACATAAACTAAACTTAACTAAGTCAAGGTTTGAACAAGCAACTATAAGCCTTCAGGAAGTTCGATATTTTACTTGTTAATTGCATTCTCGAAAAATATCAAATAGTTGAGCGAAAAATCTATTTTCAAATGTATGAAAACTTCTTATCCAATTTGAGTTCAGCCATGCCTGATATTGCAAGAAATCTATTTATCAAACATTCATTCAGTGGCCTGACATTTAGAAATTGCCCTAATGTTAGTAAAAATTGCTCGGTCATTTCCTCATGCGTTAGTGAATATGACGTTGTTGACTCAAACCAGCTCCGCTAGAAGACAGGTTAATTTTTTATCGTCTACATCAGCGGTTCCCAAACGACAGGTTGACACCCACTAGGTGTCAAAAGGTCACTCTTGGGTGACTCACTCTGTAAACTGAACTGAACTGGAAAACACATGATCAGTTCACTCCAAAATATTGTATGTAACAATACCCCTTTCGAATGGAGTTTTACTCTTCTACTGCTAACTTCAATTTCGATTCTTTGAGAACAGGCATACAGATAAAATAGTCCCTTGTTTTCAATACTTATCTCTCCTAGAAATTCTTCATCTACAAATACCTAGGAACGTATTTGTAGATGAACATCCGTTCTGGTATTTGAATTATTGATAAAATTGAAAAATTTGATAAAAACTTTAAATTATTATCCTTCGACGTATCCAACATGTTTCTTAACATCCCTACGGAAGAATGTATACCCCGAATTGAAAACATTTTGGAAGAAAGAAAAATACTTCCAACGATAAAAGCAGACTTCTCAACATTATATAAGGTTGCCTTTGGACAAAATTATTTCAGATTCGAGAACAGAATATATTTACAGAATTCAGATCTACCTATAGGTTCTCCCCTAAGCCCGTTATTACCGGACATATTCATGGACCACATGGAGACCACAATTTTAGAATCGGAGATATCAAAAAAACATAATTTTTTGGTACCCCTATGTGGATGACATCTTAGTTGGGTTTAGTGGAACAGACCTATATATCAGATCATACCTGATATATCTAAATTCATTCATAATGAGAAGATCGAATTCACGGTAGAAAAGGAACAGAATAATTCGTTGAATTTTCTTGACCTTACAATTTCCAAGCAACAGCATAAATTGTCGTACAAAATATTCAGGAAACCTATCTTCTCTGACGCCATCATAAATTTTAATTCGTTCAGTCCAATAAGCCATCGAATCGCAGCTCTCAATTCAATGATTCATAGGGTTTTTTCGATTCCCTTATCAAAACAAGACCTTAGGGAAGAACTTAATGTGATTCGTACGATAGGTATGAACAATCAGTTTTCACTGAAAATAATCAATACACTAATTATAAAAAAAAGAGGCACGCTTCATCAATAGACCTTTATATCGGCCACACTACATCAATAATAATAATTATAAAATTGAATTAAGATATGTGAGCATCCCTTATACACACGTCCCCTCTTCAAAAATAATAATTTGAATATAGCATTTTCAAGTCAAGGCAGATTGGATAGAATGATCTTTGATAACAAATTGTCCAAATTCGAGTCAATGAAGAAGTCTGGAATTTATAGATTGGACTGTGAAGAATGTAAGTCTTCATATGTTGGCCAGACCCGAAGATGTTTTGAAACTAGGCTAAAAGAACACGTAAAAAACGGACAATCTACTTTTCGGGAACATCTAGAGTCGACAGGACATAATATCTCACGTTGTTTTAAACCTAATATTCTCCATAACTGTGAAAAAGGTATGGAAATGAACTACCTGGAAGCCATGGAAATAAATAAACTTCAAAAACCCAATAAATACAATCTTCTCAATGACCAGTTAGACCTAAACCACTCTCCGCTGTTAAATCTCTGATAATTTGGAAACCCCCCCCTCTATGGCCGAATTTAAAGTGTATTCTGTGGTCCGAACAGATCTGCAAATATTTAAAGGTTGTCTTTGTAATATGTATTCATTCTTGATAATGCCGTAAAAGGCGAACCTAGTCGAATGAAGAATTGTTCAGTCAGTGATTTTTCGACAAGTATTTATTATTACCTCTCATTTGAATTATTGTTTTGCTACACCGGTTTTATATATTGTCACTTAATTTTCATAAGCAGAACGGCATGTTTTAATAATTTTTTATGATTTTAATGAGTTGTATCATTAATACAATGCTATATTTAGTGACCCATTTGTCATATGGGAAGAGACACTCAAGAGAATGCAGTTTTTTTCAGTGTGCCAAGTGCACTGAACTAAGCATCAACTTGGTGCACTGAAAAGACTTTCAGTGGTTCCCAACTTTTTTCACTGGACTGCCAGATGAAAAAAGTTTGAAACCTCTGGACCATTTTAATGTATTAAGAATTCGAGGAGAGACTGTAGCTCCTATATAATTCCCCCTTTCTTGCAAAATTTATGGTAAAAGACTTATAGTCTCAAGGTCAACTTTCTGCCCTTTTAAATTTTAGGCTGGAACTTTTCTCGAACTTCCGTGGAAACTTTTTACGTGCCACATTTCACATTATGATAAATCAATAATCCAAATTGTTCGATTAAATTCTTGGTAGAGGAATTATTGCAATATATTTCTTCTAAGTTTGAGATCGCTGGCAGAAATATTCAGATTTTAACTGATTATGCAGGCTAAGTATATATATCTGCATGAATATAAATCGGAATTTCATTATAATTTGAAGGGTGTTTTTAGTAAAAGGGCGGTATTCACGAACATTTTTGAAGTGAAAAAAGTGAGAACTTCTTTAGCGGTGCTGTGTATTTTTTTTGGAATGGGTAAAAATTTCTAATCTCGCGTCAGGACACGTGACCTGATCGAGAATTCGTAAGACGGATGGAGAGGGCAGGCGGCGCAAGGCGCTTGCGCGAATTTTCGTGTGTATTTTTCATTCATTGTCAAAGTTTACGTGCGCATGTAAATGATCTAGCAATTGACGCTCTTGTTAAAAAAAAATGTGTTAATTTTATCAGAAACTCATATGGGTAACGATGAAATGATTGACATTCCGAATTTCAACTTTGTTGCGAGTTTCAGAAGAAATAATCGTCCAGCGGGAGGAGTAGCTATTTATCAAAATATGAACACAGTTCATTATTGTACAAATTATATGGATGTGCATGTGAAATACAACAGAATGTTTAATGCTACTGTTTCTGATATCGGTGATATTTGTATAAGTCGTTGCCACTCTGGTGATAATCAGTTTATTATTATGGTTGCCGTTTACATCTCTCCAGATAAGTCATTGCGTGCTATACGAGACTTCTTGTACGAAAATTTATTCATTTATTCTCATGACGCATCTGCATTGCTCCAAAAAAAAAATTGGAAAAAGCTTTGATGAATTGCCAATGATTTTGAGTGAAGATTTCAACATAAACTTTGCAGACGATAAAAATCAACTATTAATTGAATTTTTAAATAATGAATTTGGTTTAACTATGTCAAATGATCGCAATCTTAGCACAACGAAATACAAAACTACTATTGATGCGGTCTTTATTAGACACTTAAATAGGTTCGAATCAAAACTGTTCGTTTCTTACTTCAGCTATCATAAACCTATCTTATCAGTTTTAGAGATTAGCGATGATGGTTCTGGTAAAGATGATGATGAAAAAGTCGTTGAAATTATGGATGGAAGTTGATTTTCCTAAGAGATAAACTTTTTAATGTAAAATAATTGTAATAGTTCTGAAGTGTTAAATTTTTAATGCAATATAAATTGTCATGTTTGTGTACGATAGCGCAATAAATGAATATTGTATTCCACCACATAAATAATAATACTTTTATACTGATAATGAAAGCAATTCGTACAAAATTATTCTCTAACCATTCCAAAATATCAAAAATGCACAACATTAATATTCAAGTTTTCACTTCTGCCGGCACTCCCGGAGTGCAACCCGTCGTTTTTTTTAACATAAGAAATCCTTTGTTTCATAATTTGTCGAAATGTATTAGTTATGAAGAAAAAAGCTATAAAAGATTTCATTTTACGAAGTCTTTTTGTGAAATTACATGATGTGTACAAAAAGCAATATTTTGTCTTTACGAAGTCTTCTAGTTTTAAAAATAATTCTGAATGCAAGATAATTTAATGAATAGCAGTTAGTCACTTATGAGCAACTATCATCTTCGTTTTCGAAATACAATTGAAGCAATATAATATGAAAAGATAGAAAACATATTTGTGATATGAAAGATTAAAAGATAATTTTTTTCGGGGACTCTTCAAGTCGAAGAAGATATAATTACCTCCGAAGCGAACGCTGATTCAGTATTTTCCTCTGATTTAAAAAGCTAGAGCACTTCACTACTGCTAATCAGTAAAAATAATCCATTTCAAAGTTTTGGCTAAGCTTCAATTTGTGCGATACTTTAACAAAAAAAAATTTTTCCATTGTTACTGATAATATCGCTTTTCAGTGGTGTTTCATTGACAGTTGATTTTCGAAGGTGCTTCAATGCGTGAATCTCATTTCAATTCACTTTTCTAACTTCTTTGTTATAAAATTCTCATTACACTCATGAAATCATCGAACCCTTAAACATAAATTTGACTTATCCGCATGATAGTGATACTATTTGTGTCATTTATAAGTTGTCACTTCAACAGAGAATGATACGAGTAGTATTAGAGCAAGGCTGGCCAATAGTTTTTCAAGGTGGGCAAAATTTCATAGACTGTGGTGCCGCCGGGCCAAATACCATATTCATAAGGTATTAATATACACAAAACGTACATTAAAAATTTGGTTTAATTTACTTTATTTGTAAATGAAATTAAGTAACATACATAATAACAACATTATTTCTATTTAATGAGAGCTGTGAAGAGGTTTTTGTGATAGTAATTTGTCGATATTTGGTTTTAAGTCTGATGTTGATAGTACAATCAAATCCGAAATGTGTTTTGCAGTGAGAGATGTGCGATATTTATTTTTGATGTATGATAGAGTTGAAAATGTTTTCTCACACACATAGGTGGAACCAAACCTGCTTAAAATTTGCATAGCAAGGTCGCGCAATGTTGGGAAATCTTCACTGGAAACGTTTTTCCAAAAACTTGCAAAACTTTCTGTTAGCTGCTCTGAAGATACATTTTCATAGAAAATTTGTTTCAGGGCAGTGTGGTTTTGAAGATCTGTTACTTCGAGCTGTATGTTTGCTGGATAATCAACCAAGTCAGTAGAACTGATAGCAAATGGATTTATAAACAGCTGAATATTTCTCTTGTCCGATTCAAAATCCTGGAATCTGTTTTCAGAAGACTCTTTTAAACATTTTATTTTTGATAGGTATTTAGGAATATCAAGTGTGGAAAAATGGTCGACTTTATTTCTCTCTAAGTTTGCTGCGAACAAGTCCAACTTCCCTTTGAAACCATTGATCAAGTTGAACATTGTTGGAAGAGAACAATTTTTCCTTGCAGTTTAAGGTTCAGGACATTAAGGTGCTTCAATGTATCAACTAAAAATGCAAGATCGCACAGCCATAATGAATTTTCAAGCAGAGCTCTCTCTGCTGGCAATGCTTGTTTTTCTTTCAGAAATTCCAGAACATGTTCCCTCAAATCATAAAAATGTTTCAACATTTCGCCTTTAGATAACCAGCGAACAGCGCAATAAAGATGTAATTCGCCGTATTCTTTTATTTCTTCTTCAAACAACGTTCTGAATTCTCGTCGGTTAAGTGCTCTGGCACGTATGAAATTAATGCAGCGTACTACTGGGTCAATCACGTCCTCGAAAGTCATGTCTTTAGCGCACAAAGCTTCTTGATGTATAATACAATGATAAGAAAACAATTGTCGACCTATGTAATTTTGCAGCAAAGCTACAGCGCCATTGGTTTTCCCCATCATCGCAGGTGCTCCATCAGTGCAAACTGAATTGCATTTATCCCAGTTTAGGCTCTTACCCTCAATGCAATCTTTCAGTTTCATGAATATATCTTTTCCTGTGGTTGTAGTTTCCAGTTGACAGAGGTCCAATATATCTTGAAATATATTGAAATTGTCATCAATACAGCGTACAAAAACAGCTAATTGCGCCATACCAGTTAAATCGCAGGTTTCGTCCAATGCAAGTGAATAATATCTACATTTAGTTACAAACTCTGCAATTTGACTGTTAATGTCTGTTGACATATCTTCTACTCGCCTCATTACTGTGTTGCGCGACAGTGAAATACTAGCTGCCTAATACTAGATGGCTTTAACCTTTTGATCATTGCAGTTCTGTGCAAAAATGGACAAACTCTGTTTGATAATTTCCCCATCAGAAAACGGCTTTTTCTTCTTAGCCAATAATAAAGATATTTCATACGATGTTTTGACCATGGCTTCCAGTTCTTCGTGTCGTTTTACAAAAATATTTTGCTGTGAAAATAGTTCTTTCTTCTTTTTATTTATGAAATCAGTCCTTACAGCTGACCCCACTGGATACTCTTTGTCGAATTTTGTATGGTTTTGCTTAAAATGCCGCTCTAAATTATATTTTTTAGCAACAGCTACTGTTGCTGAGCAAATGAGACACACAGGTTTGCGGGCTTTGCTTTCGGTGAAAAGGTATTTTGTTTCCCATTCTTCATGAAACGTCCGAGGGTTATCCTTTATTCTTGATGTACTCGTACTAGGTTTGCTGAGGGCCATACTAAAACAATAAAATGTACATGTAAAACTACATGTAAATGTACATGTAAAACTACATGTAAATGTACATGTAGTTTTATGAAATGAAGGTTAGTACCTAAGTAAAATAAAACTATTAATTTGGACAGGCACCGCTCCACAATATCAATAAATATCTAATTAAGATTCGTAGGTACAAATCCTACATCTTGGGCAATAAGACCGCCGCGCCGCCTGCTGTGCAGGAAAGTATTTACAAACAAACAAACAAACTAATTGTAACACATGCAAATATTACACTTATCTGCAGAGAAGATGCAAAGTTTTGGTAGTATTCTTTCTAATTTATTAAACGAATTGTCACAAAACGAATTAGTAATTCAATATACTTGCATTCAAGTAAGATTGATAACGGTACTAAGATGCTCGCTAACCGTCCGTTTGTCTGGCTATTGGAGGACGGGACCGATATGCGTGCGGGGTGCGGGCGAAGTAGCGACAATACCCGAACGACGCGGTTCGGTTGCGCTCGGCTGACCAATCAAGTGGAAGCAGTGCTATCGCACGCCGCGCTGCCGAAGTGCTAGCGGGAAAATTCAAATGCCTTGGCGCGAAGTGCTGGCGGGCAAATTCAAATGCCTTGGCGCAAAGTGCTGGCGGGCAAATTCAAATGCCTTGGCGGGCCCCTATGTGGCCCGCGGGCCTGGGTTTGGCCAGCTAAGTATTAGAGAAATACTCTCTAGATGTCAGTGAACGAATTGATTGATATAACGCTTGAGTTGATATGAGCGAATTATTTGGGTATTATCTTTATTGAGATGTATGTTTGATATCCTTCAAAGAATGACACATTTCGACGTTTTCCTTCATAATCATTATTAGGTTGCAATTTTATATGATTCAATTGATTTTTCTGCTAAGCCTATACTTGCTTCAGCTGTACGACTGAAAGGACGTTTGCGTGGATATTGTGGCTCGAAACAAATATGGACATTATGGAATTAAATATGGACGTTTGTTTATATCTGAAGATCTTAAGTGGTTGATGGGTGTATGTATGAGATAATGAGCTCATTAGGTGACCCCACTTGTATGAAAGTGTCACCAAATACATACTGCATTAAGTAACCAAAATCTTCCTACCTCAGTAGTTATTAGTTCAATATTCTTCATTTTGCTCAGTAGAAAGGTGACGAAGTATATCTGTAATGCAAATTGATGTGAATATAGGGAAATAGTTCCATTGATTGTTCCAGAATGTTCATAATAAATCAAATCGAATAATTTAATTTGTTTGGAGGATTATGACTCATTCAGCTGAACATTGTAAACAAGTTGTAGCAGAGCTTACGTAAGGCTATTGATGTGTTTATCGCGAAAAACGAAGTGAAAAATAATAGATCCTAAAGCAAGGATCATTGAACTGTTGAACGAAAACAATATGGCGTCAGGCTGTTGTTTCCAATTGGCGAGAACTCTTAGTGTAGAAAGCGTACGTCAGATTTCACAACCACTTCAATTCAAGCCTCACGTTTCGTGTTTCTCCTTGCAAATCCTCCTGTCTGAGAGGAAATCTCAGAGTGACGCAAGAAGAAACTCCGTGCAAATTATTCAAAAACATATTTGAGGGTTTTCACTCAAATGTACCAAGTTATTGAATATGCATTCAGTAATTAAAGTTTGTTTCTGATTCATTCAGATTGATTTCTATTTTCTCGTCATGCGAGGTATATATACTTCGATGTCGTTCTGGAAAAGCCTTACAAAACAGCGTAACATTCAGTGTGGAGAGCCTGCAGATCGCTGAACTTCGCGTATAATCAGATTGCTGGAAAATATCCAATTAACTCAGAAGTATAAGATGCAGTGAAATAATGACTTTCATTTATAATGGTGGTCAGATTATTATCTTCCTGTGGGTTTCCACTGCTCGTTTGGCAGAATTCGTGAATTCAAAACGCCTGAAGAGCAATGTTATTTAGGTGAATTATAATTCAACTCCTTTATGAGCACTTTATCTATGAGTAATCTCTCGAAATTCACTTCCTCCAGAAAAAAAATTTGTAAGTTGGGTAAATAAAAGAAGAGGGACAATTTTTCTTCCCATTTATCTTCATTACCTTGATTTTCTTCGAGCACTCAATCGAATAAATTTGCTCAATTTGGAAGTTTTGAATTAATTCATTGGATTTTGTAGGTTAGTATCAGAATCAAAACAAAGTAGGTTATCAAATTAAACAGTAGGATTTAGGAAAAATGTACAGGTTATATGCATAAAACAAATGATAAAACGCTTTCCCAGATTAGAATTTTTGCCTGGTGTGGAAGGCAAAATATAGTTCAGGTTATTCCAATTTATATTCCAGATTTTTTGTAGGCGTAGTGTTGAATATCACAAATTCTGACGCGTTTTTTACATTTTGATTTTTTATTAAGAGTAGAATATTCGTTCTTATATCCAAAGAGTTCACAGTCAAGCAAACTGCTTGTCTTAGTAGTTTGGGTTAGTCTTCTCCATATTCCAAGAAGTTGAGAATGAAGTTCGGAGAAAAATTTTCTCGTTTTTCTTTTTTCCTTTATGAAAAAGAGCAGCGATGTATTCTGAAAGTGTATACACATCAAGAACTCATATGAATAATTTCTGCCTACTTTTTTGATGAGTAGGTTTATTGAAAATTCTCTAAAAAAATCTTGCCTTAGTTTCACAGAATTTCTACTTTTTTGACGATAGTTTCGGAAGTGAAACTGGACAACTATCCTCAAAACTGACATGTATATATATATATATATATATATATATATATATATATATATATATATAAAATAAATATATATATATATAAGAGCAAAAAATAAAAAAAAACA
This sequence comes from Henosepilachna vigintioctopunctata, assembly GCA_030704895.1. Classification (NCBI taxonomy): domain Eukaryota; kingdom Metazoa; phylum Arthropoda; class Insecta; order Coleoptera; family Coccinellidae; genus Henosepilachna; species Henosepilachna vigintioctopunctata. Next base: position 4,632,585 of record JARQZJ010000122.1, on the reverse strand, counting down.
AAAAATAAATCTTCTCTTATGACAAAACATGGTGATATTCTGCAAGTAGGCCATTTTAAATACCTCGGGGAAGTTATACAGTGCTCAGGTTTAAGCCGAATCGCTAATTAACAGAGAATAACCAAGCTCCAAAGGGCCTACAAACTAACATGGGCTCACTATAACAAAAAGTGCACTTCGAGAGGCGCCAAATTGAAGCATTATAACACAACGATTCTTCCAGAAACAATCTACGCAGCTGAAACAATGGTTATTGGCGACCATTCAAGAATTAGAGAAATAGAAAAACAAGAACAAAAAATTCTCAGAAAGATTTATGGGCCAATCAATAGAAACGGTATTTGGATGAAAAGACCTCAAAATGAACTGTATCAAAAGACAGATACGATAACGGAAGAAATCAGAAAACGACGAGCAAAGTTCTATGCACATGTCTACAGAATGATACAGTCCAGAATACCGAAGAAACTACTCAATATAATTATGAATAGTAAATGCGGAACAGAGTGGCTAAAAGAGGTCCAAAAGGATCTATAACACATCAATATAAAAAATCTCGAAGATCGCACTGAATGTCGCTATAAAATCACACATGTAAAGTTTGAGCAAAAATTAAATCGTCAACCTGGAGTAAAGTGGAAGAGTGAACGGAAGAAAGCATTCAGAGAGGATGAAGCGTTTTTGGGAGGCAAAAAAGATGAAGCAAAATTCCTAATGATTGCGAATTCAAGTTCAGTCGCTCTCCTCATGGAGAATAATCGAAATAATATAATAATATATATATATATAATATATAATAATATATATATATATATATATATATATATATATATATATATATATATATATATATATATATATATATATATATATATATATATATATATATATATATATATATATATATATATATATATATACCATGATAAGGGTATACTTTTTTCGATATTTTTTCACGAATTATTCGAAATAATATTATAACAGAGCTGGCTGTGTGAAATATGAACAATGTGATGTATGCATTATCCTTAAAGGGATGAATGTTAGAAAATATTGGAATCGGTGCCTAAATTTATTGGAAACAGTGACTGTTTCGAGCTAGCAGGCTCTCCTCAGTTGCCACACGTCCTATAATCGAAAGGCATCGACTTCAATTCTCAAATATCCTCTTATGTTTCCGAAGACAGAAAAATACAGCAAAGTCGTATGCACATATAATGCATAGGTTACTATACATCGCCAATCTTAGGAAACAATAGAAAAAACATGAATACATTAACATTGAAAGTTTCACACGTTCTTATCAATTTTGATACTACATTTTACAACTCTAGTTAATCAACAATTTCATCTAATTTGATGGACTAATGCCATCTTGGTTGTCATTCTAGAAACGCTTGTTTTATTTCTAGAAGTTACCTCTGTGGATACTCAAAACATGAAGAAATCGACTACAAGATTTCATGTTTCACATAGCCAGCTCTGCTATATATACTTTTGAAGAATTCGTAAAAAAATATCGAAAGAACGTTATAGTGTACTTTTAATATTGAATATTTTCAAGTGCGCTAATATGTGCAAGATAACTACAGAATTTGTCTTCTTGTAGTCGATTTCTATTATAATGGGTGATTTTTTGAGCGTAGTTTTTTTTAAATCGAATAAAACACTTGATTTGCATAATGTATTCAAAATTTTAATTAAAATTGATAACCTGGCCTTGGCCATTTACATTTTAAAGATAACTTAATGTAAATGCTCTCCGCGACTCCGTATCAAATGGTCCATTCGGAAGGTCGAATTTTGCGTCACTTTTTCGAGCATTGCGGCCGGTATCCCACGAATTACGCGTGTTAAGTTATCCTGTAACGCTTCAATCGTGTTCGGCTTGTCCACATACACTAAAGACTTTACATAACCCCACAAGAAATAATCCAGAGACGTCAAATCGCATGTTCTTGGCGGCCAATTCGAGAGATAAGCTGCTCATCTAATTCATCCTTCAACATGTCCATTGTTTCACGAGCTGTGTGACATGTGGCACTGTCTTGATGAAACCACATGTCAACTAAGTTTAACTCGGCCAACTGGGGCAAAAAAACGTTGCGTATCATGGCACGATATCATTCGCCGTTGACGGGAACGTTTCTTCCACGGTCGTCTTTGAAGAAAAATGGACCGATGATGCCACCAGCCGATAAACCAAACCAGACTGTCGTTTTTTCGAGATGCATCGGTAATTCTCGTGTGGCATGTGGCTGTTCATCACTCCAGATGCGACAGTTTTGTTTATTTACATATCCGTTAAGCCAGAAAGGAGCCTCATCGCTGAACACAGTTTTTCGATAAAACAGCGAAATTTCATTAAGCTGTTCTAAGGCCCATTCACCAAAAATTAAATGTTATCGTAGGTCATTCGGCTCCAATTCTTGCAGAAGTTGAATTTTAGAGGCTTTCAAACCAAAACAAGTCAACAATCAACAACAAGTAAAATTTTCCATGTGGTTGAGCAACACATGCCCAATTGCTAAGAACGGCGACGAATTGACATTTCACGATCCTCATCAACACTGTACGCTACTGCTGCAATATTCTCTTCAGTACGCACTGTACGCATGCGAGACAACGGTTTAATGTCCAACAAAATAAACTTGATGCAAAATTTGGTGATAACGGCACGAATTGTTGATTCACCAGGTCGATTATGATGACCATAATATGGTCGTAACAAACGATACACATTTTTCACAGATCACGAATTTTGATAGTAAATTTCAAAAACTTGAAATCGTTCCTCGTTTATAAGTTTTTCCATGATGAAATGGCAGAGTATATTGGAAACTTTTCACTTTGACTGATGACGTTTGGATGCCATTACTAACCAGTGCAGCCAACCTGAAAAACTTAACCCTTAAAAAATCACCCGTGTGACTATATATATATATATATATATATATATATATATATATATATATATATATATATATATATATATATATATATCTCTGTGTAATTTCGAGAACAGTTGTTCAACTCAAATTTTGAAAATAGGAACACCCAGAAATAATTGTCAGGCAATTAATATAATTATGTGAAAGTGAGTTGAGTGTTTCACTTGAATTTAAATTGAACCATGTTTCACCAAGATATCAGCGAATACTCAATCAACTTTGATAACTAGGTTTATAAAGACTTTACTGAGTTTGGATTTCTCAACAATGCATGGTATACCTACATAATAGATAAGAAATTCCGACATATTTCAGAACCTCGCATGATAAATTGGGATTTACATTCGATTGACAAGAAGCTACATAACTTAAACACAAAGTTCTTGAGTACATATAAATAAGGGATTCAATTAATCGACCTGATATGGCGAAAGTTATGAAACCAATAGCACAACATTGCCATTGCCTTTTACTTCGATTATACTAACTAAAGAAAACCTCCTTGTAATTTGAAAGTTACAAAAAAGCATGTGTAGAATAGCTTGCTGATAATACTGAAAGTTTGTGTGATATATATAACAAACTTCGCCAACAAATTCAGTTTACAGACTTCGTTGAATAATAATTTTTCCTTTTCGTTGGTCCGTTTATTGATTCGTTTTAATATATTCTTTGTGTAGCTTAGTGGACTTCGAGAATGCGAAATTGAATGAAACCATTTGAAACACCGAAAAGCGACGATTCATCACAGTTGAATAAAAAATGTTTTCTCGTGCTAAAATTTTTTCGTGGTTTCAAAATAATCTCTCAGACGCTGACAACAAAGGAATGATTAACTGTCTAGAACGATATTTCTTCAATTATTCTATATTTTATACATAAATTCGTATGGCATTTTGTTGGAAGCAAAAAAACATATAACATTTCATTTTTCGTTATGTGCTTTTGATGTATAGCTTGACGATTAGGAAGGAATATGATATAGAAGTGCTGCAACACGGATTCACTTAGTAAGCTTCATCTTTTCATTGAACTCCTTCAAAATAATTGTTCTCAATGAGAGGTAAAAATAGATAGTTGTATTAAAATCACTAACTGAACAATTCTTTATACGACTAGTTTCGCCTTTTACGGCGTTATCAAGACTGAATACTTATAACAAAGATATCCTTTAAATATTTATAGAACAGTTCGGTCCACAGAATATACATTGAATTTGGTATGTTCTGTGGTTTGGTCCCCGCAGAGGCAGTAGTTCTACATCAACTCCGTTCTATGTTCTGTATCCATAGATTATAGAATAGAGGTGGTAGAGGTGCGAATTTCCAAACTATCAGAGATTTAACAGTGGGGAGTGGTTTACGTCCGATTGGTCATTGAGAAGATTGTAATTATCAAACTTTTGAAGTTTATTTATTTCTAGGTCGTTAATTTTCATACCTTTTTAATAGTATTATGAAAATGAACTACCTGGAAGCCATGGAAATAAATGAACATCAAAAATTTGATAATTAAAATCTTCTCAATGACCAGTTGGACCTAAACCACTCCCCACTGTTAAATCTATGAAAGTTTGGAAATTCTCATCTGTTCCACATCCATTCTATGTTCTATGGATACAGAACATAGAATCGGTCCACCTGCAGGGGCCGAACCACAGAACGTACCAAATCTAAGATATATTCTGTGGATCTACCTGATATGTAAATATTTAAAGGGTATATTAAATAAACTTGAACACTAGGCTTAATGTTTCACGATTATATTCAACAATAAAATCACACACTTAATATGTTTCGAGCGTGAGCTCATTTTCAAGACTCAAAACAGCCTTGAAATATGTTGACTCACGCTCGAAACATGTTGACTATAAATACAACCTGCTTACGAGAATTCGCCAGTCTACTTCCAGAATCAGAAATGGAACGACCTCTGAAGAAGCTCGCCACTCGTACTAGCGAAACGTTAGGAAGAACCAGGACAACACTTGTTCAACGACTGGCCGCGAAAGCCACAACCAATGTTTTCAAAGGATGTCTTTGTTATATGTATTCAGTCTTGATAACGCCATAAAAGGTGAAACTAGTCGAATAAAGAATTGTTCAGATAGTGATTTTAAGACAAGTATTCCTTTTTACTTTTCATTTAAATATGATAACAGAGTTGATTCATCGTCCATTGAATTTAGATTTGTTCTCTATTAGAACTCATTTTATCATTCAAACTCGATCTTCAAAACCTTACATCTAGGAATTTGCAATAATTCATGGATACAAAATTTTAATGAAATTCATCCTCAATATCATTGGAGTTAATATTTTGGTAGAGAATGCAATACGAATCTATTCGAGGGAACTGAAGAAGCAGTTTTGTCCTTTGTGTCTATTTCTTCTCGAATATTCTTCACCACCAAGAACGTTGTTGAATGTAATTGTCATTTCATTATTTCATAAATACCATGGTCCCATACGTTCTGCTCCTGGCAGATATGCAGAAGGTCTTAGGAGGTTTTTGTCGTCGTACCGTTCCGTTTCATTCAATTTAGTGGCATCAGGTTCAACACGAAGCAGGTTCAACCTGGAGATCAAACAATTTCAGTTGGGAGTAACGAACTATCTCGCTGAAAATACCTAGGACTGTTCTGAAAAAGTGGTTACTCTATAACATTGAAATTCTCATCGTTGCTACTCAGGTTCATCCATAGTGAGCAACACGTATTTCGCCTCAAGATTTCAAAGAAAACCTCACAACGTGGCAGATATACGCTATAAAAAAACCAATTGAATAGGTGAAGAGCAAAAATCTGTAGGGATACTTTCATTTTTCTCATGAAGTTATACAAGAATGTCATGGATATTCAGGTAGAAGAAAGACGTTTCTGTATTTTGATGAAATATAATTTATAGAAAGCATGGTTATTCGTTCATTGAGGAACGTCTATCTATTTGGTGTGAAGATATCAGACTTTCTTTTTCATAAAGACAAAACGCTTTCCGGAACTGGAAAGCATGGAATTGAGCTTGTATAATAAATCTGTAAACAGCCCTTATCATCACTTTAGCAGTCTATACCTATTGTTACGAATTTCAGACATTTTCCATTTTGGAAACTGTCGCAGACTGAAAGTTGTCAATTGTATTCGCTGTCCAATTTTCATTTTGTTCTGAGAGGTGTTTTTTTGGTTAAAGAAATACGAGGAAGTGGCTATCTATTGTTCTTCAAAAGGATGGCAGATTCTAGTTTTTGAGTTGTCTAGGAGGAAAAGGAGATTTTTATAGAACTTGGAGACAATATTTTGGTAGAGAATGCATCTTCAATACGAATCTATATCAGAAAACTGAAGATGCAGTCTTGTCCTTGTGATTCTTTCAGTACTTGAATATTATCTCGAATATTTTTCATTATGTATTCACCTCCAAGAACATAGTTGAACGTATTTGTCATTTCATTATTATGAAATACGATGGTCCCATAACTTGTGCTCCTGGCAGAAATGACCCAGTGAGCAACACGTATTTCGTCTTCAGATTCCTAAGAAGATATCATAACGTGGCAGATACACGCAATGAAAAAAACAATTGAATAGATGAAGAGCAAACATCTGTAGGGATACTTTGATAATTTCATTTTTCTCATAAAGTTATACAAGAATGTCATGGATATTCAGGTAGAAGAAAGACGTTCCTGTATTTTAATAAAATATCATTTATGGAAAACATTGTTATTCGTTCTTTGAGGAACGTCTATCTATTTGATGTGAAGATATTATCGAAACATAGAGGTATTCTAATTTCAGACTTTCTTTTTCATAAAGACAAAACGTATCCCTGAACTGGAAAATATCTTTTCATATAAATTGTGCCTCTAGATATTCCTTCTGGATGACTGTTTTTTCGTTCCGTGCACTCGAAGCTGAATTAAATTGGAATGACGTATCCTTCAAAACTCGTATTACAGTTGAAATTCATTTGTACGCTTCAATTTTTAATACAAACAAATGCAATCTTGCTTTCAGAGCTTACTGAAATATATCAACTAGTTTATTCTCAGTTTTCACTATTATTATTTTATTAATCTTTTATTTTTATTTAACACAATTTTAGACTTCTACGTTCACAAGAATAATTTTATTCGATAATTGATATTCAATGATTCCTAAAATGTATACTTCAAATATATATATATATATATATATATATATATATATATATATATATATATATATATATATATATATATATATTTTTTTATTTAAGTATACTTTTATTTCACACGTCATAATATTTTTTTCAAGACAACTATTCGTTCAACAACGTATTTATTAGCTGATATTTATTTCATATCAAGAATACTGAAGAAGAATCAATGATGGTTTCGCAACGTCGAAACTCAATGAACGTATTACAAAAAAACAGTCCTTCTTTCTTCCATTCAGTTAAAAACATTGTCTTATATTATATTCGATGACAAACATGTATCTTTTATCTGTTCGAATCCAAGAAATGTTTTGAAATATTTGAAAATCAAGATACATTATAATCGGGAACCATTTTCGTATACTTTCGTTCAACAAATTTGAATAGACTGTAATTTCATTACTTAGAAAAGTGTCACGAACTTCATTAAAAGTTGACAACATCAATGTGGAAAATAATATCGAACACGTATGTCCTGCAATTATTATTTGAAATTTTCAGTTGAAATTGTTATTTGCAATCACGTATTTCAGTTTTTGACTGAATTGTTGTTTTGCTCTTAAAATTATAATTTTATTTAATAAATGACACGGAGGTTTTGCTTATCTCTTGGTGAAATATTATGTTTAAAACTATAAAATTGAAAATTAACACACTTGACTTAAGTTTCACTGAATATATCAAAAACTCTACATATGTTTCGGGTGGGTAACCGATTATCAAGAGTATATGATATTACTCATACTCGTTACACTGTTACTCATATAACTCTTGGTGAAACATGATTAAATATTAAATTAAACTAAACACTAGGCTTAATGTTTGACGGTTATATTCAACAATTAAATCACATAGTCAACATGTTTCGAGCGTGAGTCAACATGTTTCGAGCATGTTTTGAGTCTTGAAAATGAGCTCACGCTCAAAGCATGTTGACTATGTAATTTAATTTTTAAATATAATCGTGAAACATTAAGCCTAATAATCAATTTAATTTAATATATGCCTTAAATATTTACAGATCAGTTCGGTCCACAGAATATACGTTAATTTGGTAGGTTCTGTGGTTCGGTTCCTGGAGGTGGTAGAATATAGAACATCTATATCAACTCCGTCCTACGTTCTGTATCCATAGAACATAGAATGGATGAAGTACAGATGAGAATTTCCAAACTATCAGAGATTTAACATTGGGGAGTGGTTTAGGTTGAACTGGGCATATCGTATACTCTTGATAATGGGTTAACCACCCGAAACATACCTAGAGTTTTTAATATATTCAGTCAAGTGTGTTAATTTTTAATTTTATAATTTTATTCAAGTTACATCATTCTTTGATGATTATTTTCATTTTACTCAAGAATAAATCTACAATAGTAATTTTACATTGTCCATTTACATAAAAATTTTTCCACATCAAACAAAATTGTATCTTTTTGTGATAATTTTATATTTCTTCAATCTATTGAAATGAGTGTTTTTGAAAATACTTCATCTCTTGGCTAAATCTCATGGTTTTTCATATTGATTTCAAATTTGTCTTGAACAAGTAATATCTTGAAGTTATTTACTATTTTAGATGTCTATATTTTGGGATGCAAGGAAAGGGGTAAGTGGTGGTTGTAGAATTTGTATGGTTCGTAACAGTATGTCCTAAAGGGTATCAATGTCCACTTGATTGTTGTAATTGTATTGACAGATATGAGAATAAGTGTCCACGAAACTCTGCATTTCTGTGTTAATTTCAATATGTGGTGTATTTGCTTCTAAATTTGTAATTTGTGCTTTTTTTTTGTTACTTTATCACGCTAGAGCTGGACAGTTTCGTCATTTACAGAATGTATATTGGTGAAAAGAATGTCACTTTTTTATTAGTCATTAGATTATTTATAAGGCATTGTGAGATTTTATTTGACTCATATATTAGTAAGATTTTGAGTTTAGAGATAATTGTTAAGTTGATTTGGGAAAAATATACTTCAGACGCCAAACTAGAATGGTCCTAGTCAGTAAACGAGTAAGATGTCTGTATAGATGCACAATGTGTGTGAATGTGAATTTAGAAAACATGTGAATGCATAAAGCCTCAGTTGTCACCCTCAACTTGCCGACATTTTTGTGTCAGAGCACCATATGAATCACAAAATCTACCCTTTCCGTCAATCTCTGCTTTCCTACAATTGGAAATTGTAGGAAATGGCCTTGCATCTCCACAATGCATTTTTCTGTCAATTTTCTCGAACAAAAGAACCCAATTAGACTACGACATATAAAAAATCTTCCTGATTGATGCCAGAAATGAAATAAAGTATAATTTTAGTTTCATTCATAGGCCGAAAACAAGAGAAATGAATCCAACTCACTTACAGTTCCTTCTCCCAGAACTGTCAGATCTGCGTAACCTATTATATTAATTATGTAAATTGTCGGTCGAGCATCGCCTTTCGTAAGTATGTGAAAGATACTGAACCTGTGGATTTTTACAGAAACGTAAAGGGGAGGGGAAAACGTGGGGTGAAACTTCATTTCACCCCATATCTTTCGTTGCCATTTGCAACGAAACGTTAACCAATATACAAGTTATTTTCAATCCAAAACAGCCTGTTATTAGTAGAGATATTAAAAAAACTGAACATATCCACCACACTCACTCTAGAATGAAAGAAAGTACAAGATTGATTGTCGGTCGTGTCAAAATACACAGCACAAAATAAGTTTCAAATTGAGATCTCATCTATTTGTGTTTGAATTAATCGACTATTTGCGTGACGTTTTGCAGATATGAGGGCAATATTGAAAAAAATATAATGCATTCTCACATACATAAACTACATCTAAATCAGCTGGTCGGATATTTTGAATCAAGATATTTATCTAGGTCACCAAAGTCATTGTTATTTGAACCATTGTTGAAATGAATGTTCTACTTTTCTCTGGGTATGCGATTTGACATTACCAAGCGTCATTCAATGTTTTTTCCACAAAAAAATGGGTGACAGGACATTATTTAGGAATTTGACATAACCTCGAAACGTTTGGAAATACATATCCGTTTTTAGGAGATTCAGGAGGATAGATTGTTGTATACTTTCGAAATGAGCTTTATGTAGATTATTGAATCGACAATAATATATCAATAAGAATGCATATATCTCTATAAATAAAAATGACATTGATTAGTTGATATCTCCTCAGCTACCAAAAGAACAACTAGCAAAATAAAATATACAGATTTGAGTTTCGAACGTTCCATTAATTTTCTGATACTAGAGATAGAGTAGATGAAGATCATTCCTTATTTCATGTAATGAGTACACAACCACATTGTCATCAATAGCAGTATTCGAAATGAAAGAAAAATACAACGTCAGAATGCTGTGCGTTTTGGGAGAAATCTCATTGTTTTTAAAGAGCGATATGACGACAAGTATACTACTTTTTGCAACCTTCGAAATGAGTCACTCACAAGCAACATTTAACAAATTATATATTTGTACAAACATCATTCTAAATCTTCTATTATGGCCTAAGGGTGTTATATACATGAAATGAATAATTAAAGCATATCAGTTATCTTTCTAAATGGATTTTTGATTGCTTGGGTTCAGAAATGTATTTCGGAACGAAAGGGCGTTCCGTTATAACGAACTCTTTACGAATTTGATACGAATGATGGTGGTTTGGAATCGTGATAGGAATTCTGATGAGTTTTTCGTAGGAATGCTTTCAACATGAAGCCCCATATGTTTATTGAAGTGTTTTTCTCATGTGTGAATTTTAATTTAGACGATGCAACCCCATAACATTTCACGAAACCTCACGCTAGGTTCTGCGGATTCAAATAATTTCGAAATTTGCGAGAGAAACCATGAACAAAAGTAGAAGTATCGGCACAGCCCGCAGTTCGAAGCCTTTTCGAGCTTGTCGGCTCTCTTAAGAACGGCATAGCCAAATTCAAGGTGTACGAATCTGGTACGAATCTTTTCCATCTGAAAGATGGAAAAAACAACAGCATGTGTGTGTGTGTGTGCGTGTGTGTGTGTGTGTGTTGCAATGTGAGGCGAATATTCCCATTCTCGATAACCTTCTCATTCTGTTGCGACTACCTGATCAGTTAAAAAGAATTAATCGTCTGATTTTCACTCATATTCGAAATATTTTTTTCAATATTATTTATCAACTGAATGAGATGCGTTGTTGGAAAAAGAAGGTCATTGGTGGGACATGAAGTCGTTGCATGACTTGACCATGGAGGTTGCACAACAGAAGAGTTTGTTGTAAAGCTTTTGCTCCGTGTGCTTCCATAAAGCACAGTGTGTCTGAAGGATATCAGGTGTCAGGAGGTGTTGCATCGTACGTCTTCATATAGCCGGATGGGCTTTGACAACCATTAGCTGAATTTGGATTTTTCTAAAAAATCAGAAAACTGGAACTTAGGAAATGAAGACCTCACAAAAACTCGACTAAAAGACAGACAAATCACCGGAACAATAGACAGTAAATTCCAAGTATAGGATGTAGTTCAATGGAGCAACAAAAGGAGGTAAGAATCCAATTATCGTGTTGAAAGAATGGATACTGGCATAGTAGTAATGGGTGTAAAGAGAAGCAGCCCTAGATGAGGACAAAGTTTTTCTCACCTTCACAGTAGTCTCTCAGGTTGAGCAAACAAGGATTGATCCCTAGCTTAGAGAAGGAGAAGATGAAAATTTTCTTCCGGGAAGCAGATTTAGATGAGTGAAACAAGTCTTTTCGATATAAAGACCCATCTTGGACACAACCTAGTAGTTAGCAGTACACGTTTCCACAATGGAGATCGCAGCACTAACTTTAAAATAACTATGTCTTATAAAACCATAATTATGAAACACTGTTAGTTCTCCACGTCAAGAATTTTCATTTTCTCAAGTATTTAATATTTCTCCTCTAGAGAAATTGCTTCAGGAAGATAATTCGAGAATACTCAAATTTGGTTTACATTACTCGACCAAATAATCGTTTAGTTCAGGTCGTGACCGATGCAGATCTATGTACGGACAACTTATTAATATTCATAAACTCCGAAAATCGCTATTGTGTCAAAATGGAAATGTGGTCATACGCTTCAGTTAGCAATTTTCATTATAATTCGAACTATGGGCAAATGTGAAATGCAGCGTACGAAACATTTCAATCAAATGTACAATATTATTTTAACAGTTTCAGGGAGATTTTTGCGCAGCACGAAAACGGCACTGGTCAGAATGTTGCTCTATAGAAATGCACGAGATTGAAATAGTTATAATTCATTTTCACGTGTGGAAAATGTAATCTATTTTTATGAAAGCCGTTCTGCAGTGTCGCTGGCATTCAATCCATTTATTTCTATTCCGACGTGAACTGACCAAGCATGGAATTGAGCTTGTATAATAAATCTGTAAACAGCCCTCTTCATCACTTTAGCAGTCTATACCTATTGTTACGAATTTTAGACATTTTCCATTTTGGAAACTGTCGTAGACTGAAAGTTGTCAATTGTGTTCGCTGTCTTATTTTCATTTTGTTCTGAGAGGTGTTCTTTTGGCTGAAGAAATACGAGGAAGTGGCTATCCATTGTTCTCCAGAAGGATGGCAGACTCTAGTTTTTTAGTTGTCTAGGAGGAAAAGAAAACGCGAGAATACAATCGAAAGAGAGATTTTTATAGAACTTGGAGCGAACTTCACCTTCACCTTCAATAAACGGAAGTCCTATATATTTTAGCAAATTATTTATGGTTTTATTACTTCTCACTTTGACTAACTTTGGAATAGATTGCATGAGAAGAATCGCATCACAAATGGAGTCCTCGAAGAGGCATAAGTTACGAAGTGGTGCCATAAAACCGTTTGAAAGTAAAAACTACGAAGGACTAACAACTAGTATAGACGTTTTGGAGTGATTTGAAGAAAACCTCAAATTTCGAATTGAAATCCTTCTTATCAAACTGCATATTCAAACGTAGACTTTTCTGTGGAACACTAGATTGGAAAAACTCATTCTTTCAATGCTCAAACAATATTTTTCAATAAATAATCACATACTTTTACTCTAGATCTATCAACATTGATATAATTACATGTTTGCGTTTATTGATAGGCAGGCATAGAGAAACATGTAACCGCCTTATCTGTGTTCAGTTCAATTCTCAATTCAACATTCACATCAGAGCATATCTCGCTACGTGTAGGTACATAATAACGCACTTCCAACCGTTCAGCCATCGATTATATCCAAAGCCTCCTTAGAGGATTAGAAAGTGAATTCGGTTTAATTGATGTAGAAAATCAACCAAATGTCAAGTGAAAACCCGTTCAATTGATTGAGAATGTCATTCACCTCTCTAGTTTCTAGGCTTCTTGCTAGTCTATGCTTCTTCCTAGTTATGACTTTTCATACATAATTCGTTTATGTAATTCATTGAAAAATGACGAATTTCGTCGTATCTCTTCCTGATGCAATGCTCTTAGGAATTTTATATTGAGCTCGTATTATAATGGGTGATTTTTTAAGCATTGTTCGTTTTTAATCGGATAAAACTCAATTTGCATCATATATTCAAAATTTTTATTGAAATTGATAACTTGGCCTTTGCCATTTACAGTTTTAAGACGACATCATGTAAATGTTGTCCGCGGCTCTGTATCGAATGGTTCATTCAGAAGGTCCAATTTTGTTTCACTTTTTCGAGAATTTCGGCCTGTATCCCAGGAATTAGGCGTGTTATGTTATCCTGTGAGGCTTCAATCGTGTTCGGCTTGTCCACATGCACTAACGACTTTACGTAACCCCTCAAGAAATAATCCAGAGGCGTCAAAGCACATGATCTTCACAGGGCCATTTCGAGAGATAAGCTGCTCACCAAATTGATTCTTCAACATGTCTATTGTTCCACGAGCTGTGTGGCATGTGGCACCTTCATGATGAAACCACATGTCAAACAAGTTCAACTCGGCCAACTGCGCCAAAAAAAATTGCGTATCATGGCTGGATATCGTTCGCCGTTGACGGTAACGTTTCTTCCACGGTCGTCTTTGAAGAAAAATGGACCGATGATGCCACCAGCCCATAAACCACACAAAACTCTCGTTTTTTCGTGATGCATCGGTTATTCTTGTATGGCATATGGCTGTTCATCACTCCAGATGCGATAGTTTTGGTTATTTACATATCCGTTAAGCCAGAAATGAGCCTCATCGCTGAACACAATTTTTCGATAAAACAGCGGATTTTCATTAAGCTTTTCTAAGGCCCATTCATCAAAAATTATACGTTATGCTAAGTCATTCGGCTTGAATTCTTCCAGAAGTTGAATTTTATAGGCTTTGAAATCCTAATCGACAAGTAAAATTTTCCATGTGGTTGAGTAACACATGCCCAATTGCTGAGAACGGCGACGAATTGACATTTCACGATCCTCATTAACTCTGTACGCTACGGCTGCAATATTCTCTTCAGCACGCACTGTACGCATGCGAGACAACGGTTTAAGGTCCAACAAAGTAAACTTGACACGAAATTTGTTGATAACAGTCGAATTGTTGATTCATCAGGTCGATTATGACGACCATAATATGGTCGTAACAAACGATACACATTTTTCACAGAGCACGAATTTTGATAGTAAATTTCAACAATTTACAATTGTGGCTCCTTTGTCCATGATGAAGTCTTTCCATAATGAAATGGCAGAGTATACTGAACACTTTTCACTTTTAAAGATGAAGTTTGCATGTCATTACCAACCGGTGCAGCCAACCTGAGTTGACCAAAAGTTAACTCTTAAAAAATCACCCGTTATTTCTATAATTCATAGAATGTCTTACATTCAGAATTGCGATATTTCGAAAGAAGAGGATTAACAAAATCGCACAGGAAATTCTTCAATTCCATTTTGTTGACTTCCTGTTTAAATTTTATAAAACTTCCAGAGAATTTGATATTTGATATATTTGAAAATATAGGACCGAATTAGTACTGACTGAAGGTCACTCTTCGTGTTTTGAAGCTACGAGTATATTGATCGGATCTAATCGGTGGAGGTCGGTTTAGGTCGTGTAAATACAGTAGGTGACACTGCATCGAGCTTGTATTTCAAGCAAGTAGCTTACGGTTTTGATGCTTCATCAGATTTAATATCAAGAATGTTGGATACTTAACTGCAAAATTCTCCTTCATCCCAATTAGTGTGAAAAGGCTTCTTCCGGAGTTTCTTTCAACTCTATAGCAAGATTGAAGCACTGGTCGGTTTACCGTTGGAAAGCAGACGTCCATACTGCAAGATGTTTCAGTTGATATCTACCTATCATCTCAGGAGCAGTTTTTACTTCGTTCAACTTTGACCGCTTTCAATCCCTTTGCCATTTTATCAATTAGGCGAGATATTCCAACGTTTAGAATATTCGTCAAGTTTACGACGTGAATTCCAATTACACATGAGCTAAACACAATTTCTATTACATTTTATATCTAAGGAATATAGCCTAAATAGAAAATAATATATTTGATAGTGTTGGCGTTTACTTGATGTAAATTCATTAACATTGAATATAAACTTAAATTCAAATACTTGAACTTATGATTGACTACATAGCATGGCTCGTTCCGTCGTTGCCAAGGACCTCTTCAGAATTATTTCTGTTAGCATCTGAAAAATTCGTTTTTAACCCCGAAACGTGTCATGCTATGTAGTCAATAAAGTAAGTTCAAGTCATTGAATTTAAGTTTATATTCAACGAAAATAATATAAATATAAAATTTTGATCTAAACCTGGAAATAATTCAAATTGAACCTTCAGGGAACTGTTTACACGAATGTGGTCAACGAACACGGAAATATCATATAGCCCTCTTTCATTCGACCCTGAGAATCATTAGTCGTTCTTATTATCAGTATAAGTAGTTCTTCAAAGGGCGGAATCAACTGAGTTTTAATACTCACGTGCCTCCCTCTGTCGGAAGAAACAAAATCAACTCTCTCAAGTGCGGTAGAATGCATTTAGTACGTATATCCATACAAAGATAGCAGGCATTGTGGACAATTCTTCCAAACAACTTCAGAAATTTCTGTAGTGTATGACAGTGGTTTCTTCGCCTCATCACACCGTTTCGCACGCATTGCGACTAACTCCTGATAACATGCATACTATAAAAGATCGAAATAATTCAAATTAAACCCTCTAGGAACTGCCTAAACAAATTCTGTCAATAGAGAAACAACTATAAACTTTCTAGAGTCAATGAATTCTGAGAAATAGGGTTTATATGCGTCGAAAACTGATTGTTCAGATACATACCACTGATGATTCTTAAAAAGAATGAAATAGTGCTGAATGGTTTTACACGGAATGCACTAAATATTTACTATCGAAAGTTGGTAGTGATTTTTTATATAACAATTTTGAAGAGTGAGTTAGAATAGACTAACTCTAAATTATACATTATCCATGATGAACCTATATATTTCGTGTATCTTAATCTTGAAATATTCCATTTGAATCACTGGAATACATCTCAAAAATGAATCGAAATTAAAATTCTCCATGAGAGTGAAATTGTATGTGAATTTGTGCTAGTATAAAATACTTTGTCATCTGTTAAAACACCCCATTAAAATTCAAGATTCTATAATTCTTGTTTAAAATAATATTTTCGAACGGAATGCGTTTTCTGTGTTATCATTTGAATCTTCGAAAAACTTGGAATTCATCTTCCACGCGGAGGTAGAGAAACGAAAACGAAACCTAAATCAATTTGGTTTTCAAAAGGGATCAGGGAGATTTTCACAAACATTTTCCAATCGATGAAGTTCACCATTTGTATAAATTGGACATCTTCTGTTTCTCAACCAGTTTGAAATTTTCAGATAAAATATCATTTTGATTGAAGCACTTAAAAGTTTTCCCACCGACAACATAACGCTTCTTTTTCATTCGTATTTTATTATTGGAGTAATTAACCCTAACGACCAAGAAGCCGTATTCTTTTATTCAAATTTAAGTCGGGGCGAGGAAATGCGCCCTAAATATTCGAATTTAATGAGGCTAGTTTCATAGTTGAGTGAACAAATTTTAATTCATCATTTATACCAGACGCCAGGTGGACTTTTTCCAGAGATTTTCTGTATATATTTCATGAATTTTCCTCTACTGAATTCCAAAATTTCAACAATTTTGATTCAATTTGAAAATTTACGATACAATTCTGGTTTTTATTGTCGGAAAAAAATGAAAAACAATCAATTTAGATAGCAGCCATAAATTAAAACACTTTTTTTGGTTATAGAGCATCCATTCAATTTATCAGGCGTTTATTTCGAGTTATTAACTTAATTTGAAGATAATATAATACAATTGATTAAAAACATTAACAATATTCTCATTTCAGTTTGAATTTTTACGGCCACATCTTGTTGGAAGTCCATTTCAAAATCAAAATTGTAAATCATATTTTCCTAATTATATCAACTATTCATATGACAATGTTCATAATCTAATTTTCTTGCCTCTATGACTAACTTTATTTAAATAGCTTTTAGTATGGTGTTCATTATTTTTCTATTTCAATGTAATTTTCCGGTTATGGAAACTCAAGTATATGAAAAATAGATATTTGATACTCGTTTCTGGTTTTTGTATTCATTCATATGGGCATTTCTCATCCAATTATTCTCATCGAAGCATCTAGAGATCTTGCAGGCTTTAGATGAGGCCCACTTCGATCAAACTTTGATCGTTTTTCATCTTCCTCATTTTCGTTTAGCTCAATTAGATACTTCTTTGCTTCTACGACCATTTTATTTAACGACTGTAGGTATTTCTAAACATTTCAGAGGTATCAGCTCCACATATTATTCCAGTTTATTATTACCATTCCATTTTATTTTCTTCTTCAATATTTCCAACTTGTCAGGTGTCTTCCACTCTCTTCTTTTTTAGTTACTTTCTCATATCTTCTCTTCAATTTTCAAAGGTCTCCTGGTATATGAGGACTGTTTAAAAGAAAATGTGTGCTTTAAATTTTCGCGGGCTGCGCATTTTGGATTATCGGAATTTTTTTTGTTTTGTTGGTACACATACGTTTCCTATATGTTAAAATTATCAGTCATTTTGGAATAGTAGTTGGTTTTTGACAACTCAAAAAATTAGTCATGTTTTTGTGTGTTATTCGATTTCACACATTTGATAAAAGTGGATCAAAGAATTTGTATTGAATTTTGCGTTAAAAATGGAATAAAGTACTGAAACACGCTCAAAATGTTGACTGTGGCATTCGGGAGTCTCAAAAGAGTGTTAATGAGTCGTAAAAGCGTTTTACTGAAGGCCGAGAAGATGTTTATAGCGATGGGCGTCCTGGAGTTGCAACCACGTCAACAAACGGAGCAAACACCGAATCAGTGAAGAAAATGGGTTTAGAAAATCGTCGAATCACTATTAGGAAAGTTGCAGAGGATGTTGCCATATCAATCGACTTATGCCATGCAATTTTGTCAACGATGATCCAGATTTGTTAGGTCGAAACTGGTGACGTGGGTATATGGTTATGACGTCGATAACAATGCCCAATCCTCCCAATGGAAGCGGTCAGAAGAGCCAAGACGAAAAAGGCACGCCAAGCTCAACATAATGTAAAGGTTGTGCTAACTGTTTTCCTTGATTATAACGGCGTGGTGGCGTATGATTGGAATTGTGGAAAAACATATCATGGATTTTGCATCACTATCAATGCTCGTAATCATGTCTCAAGCACCGTATTCGCCAGATTTAGCTCCCTGCTACTTTTTCCTAATCTCAAAACCAATGAGACCAAGAGACCAATGGAAAGAAAGCGTTTTGCCATAATTGATGAGATAAAGTCCGAATCGAGGAATGAGCTGATTGCCATACCGAAAAGCACATTCCAGAAGTGCTTTGAGGATTGGAAGAAGCGCTGGTATAAGTGCAATGGGGATTACCTTGGTGAGGGCAAAATGGATATTGATGAATAAATTAATATTTTTGGAAAAATTCGAAATTCACCTCCTCTTTTGAACAAACCTGGTCTATAGAAAATGATAACCCAGCTCCAAATGGAAATAGATTGTTCAACAATTCGAAACGATCATTTACATTGAAAGAAGAATATTTATTGAATTTTTAGGGTTTAATTGTAATAGAGCGTAATTTCAATGAATAACGAATTTTGTTCAATATGATTGATCTCCTGCTCTGCTTTTGCATTGAGACGGCGGTTTTAGTTGAAAATCGAAATCAGGATCCGTAAAATTAGGGTTGCCATATCGGGACAACAGGGCCAATTGTTCCAATTAGTAAGTTTTAACACTGCACTGTGCCTGTTTCCAATTCCAATAAGCACCGGGTCACGGCAGAAATTACGAACATCTGCTTGCAAAATCTATTTCATATGCGCAGATTGGATTAAATTACAAGTTAATGTTACATTTCGCTTCGTCTAGCACCGCGAAGGAATTGTTTCAATTCAGTGAATGCTGCTGAATGCCCCTGTTTTTCTACTATTAATTCATTTACTTTTCTCATTTGGCCATTGTTTCTGTTTTGAATTTAACCCAATGTTTCGTTTAGAATTCATAAGTTTCTTTTTTAAATGAAAATAATGCAAATTTGCTTCATTGAAATGGGCTGCGAGTAAGAACAATAACGCTGGAATGTCTGGCAAATCTACAGACGAAAATAAGGAGGAATTTATCCTCGAATAGAAAAGCAAGTTTTATTAGATTCTACATTCTCCAAAACTTCAGCATAATTGGCTTCCGCTACACTAATTTTTCCAGAAACACACACACTCAACATACATATATATATATATATATATATATATATATATATATATATATATATATATATTATATATATATATATATATATTAGGGTGGGTCGAAAAAAATCGATATTTTTTTTTCGGATCGTAATACCGCGGAAAAGTTGCTAAATGGTATGACTAAATAGGGGAAAAAATATAAAAATTATCGGATGTTATCTTCCGTTCGCGCATGAGCTCTAAAGTTTGATTAAATTTTGAAAAAATTAAAGTTTTTTGGAAATTTTTAATAATTTTTTTTATTACGATATTTAATATGTAATAGGGAAAAATGTCATCTACGACACACTAATGAATTAATATAAAAATACTGGTATTGAGTTTTAACATCTTCCGTTCGCGCATGGGCTGTAAAAATAGCAAAAAAGTGTTGAAAACCTCAAAAATGTGGACTTAGGAAAAATAAATATATACAAGCTTCAACATATTATTGATGTATTATCCAATAATTACAAAGTACATATTACCTTTACCACTCTTTTAAATCGTTTTGAATGTGCCTCTTGTACCACAATAGTGTCGTCTTTACGGCCATCAAAATATAGCCCAATTAGCTTATTTTCTGTTATAGAACTGGACAAATCAGCCCAAACATTGTGTTTTTCTCTTCTTATTTTACACTTGTCAACTACTTGTGAATTGTCGCTATTAGTTACCACGCCAACGTCCTGCAAAACACTTGAGGCTATTGCTGCTGTAGCACGATCGGAAACACCGTAACGATCACTAGTTAATGCAGTAGATTTAAGGTTAATCCTCATTTGCCAACCGGATTTCTTTTTTGGAGATTCAGGTATGAATTCTTGGTCACTGTCACAGCAATCGTCACTGGAGGTCAAGGATTCATCACGTTGTTCAGTTTCGGAAACTTGGACATCTACTTTTGGTTTTGGACAGCTGGAACTAGATTTCCTCTGTAAAGATTTGGCACGTTTCTTTGTTTCATTTAAGTCCACACCTCCAATTTTGCCAATGCCGTGAGTGCGTAGTGAATAGATAAATTTCAGCTCAAGTAAAGGTATTTTTTTAAGCTTTTCACAAGTACAAGTTATTGAGCAGATACACTGGCATTGATCCGGTGTTTTATGACAGGTACATTCAAGGGCAATGGGGCATTTGCATGCCGCAATGTCAAAAAGCAAACAGCACTTTTTCTTAAAATCATCAAGGTTTCTCTTAAAGACCTCCTTGTTTTTGTCTCGAGTATGAGATTTTCTTAAACTATAATACTTGTCATGCAGTGCAGTCAACAGTTGTACTACTCTCTTATCACTTACGGTGGGAATTGATGCTCTATTGTACAAACACACTATTTTGCCAGCTACTGTATTGGCTACTTGTCCAAAACTAACTCTTTTGTTGTTTACTTTAACTGCTAAATTATACCTCTCATTCGATATACATCGAAGAACGTCCTCTCCTGTAGGGAGCTTGTTAGGCGGCAAGTCTCTTGGTGTACCGAAAAACGGACACTGGAATTCTTGTCTAGTGATCACTGTCTTTGATAATGCCATCATTCATTGCACAATTGTTCAAAAAACTACACCAAAATATGAAATTTGGAACACACACTACGCAACACATCCACCGCACTCAAGAGACAACAGCAGACTGGCACACAAAATTGCGCGGCGGACCACTGTAATGGCTGCCTGCAGCGGAGAGGGGTATCACGTGACGCGGCGTGGGTCGTTGACCCGCTAGTGGCGCTGACACTGACAGTAAGTTTTGTATCGCTGTGCGCGATCGAAAAACCAAGCCTAATTACGTCTGAATTTTTTCTTTAACTATCAGAACATGTATAATCAGATATTAGGTATTACATTATTGATATCTGTAACTATACATGAAAAGAAAATAGGACAAAAATCCGATTTTCTTGTATTTTGGCTATATTTGGATGTCCATGCGCGAACGGAAGATGTTGAAGTGCAATACCGGTATTTTTATATTACTTTATTAGTGTGTCGTAGATGAAATTTTTCACTATTACATATTAAATATCGTAAAAAAAAATTATTACAAATTTTCAAAAAAAATTATTTTTTTCAAAACTTTAGAGCTTATGCGCGAACGGAAGATAACATCCGATAATTTTTATATTTTTTCCCCTATTTAGTCATACCATTTAGCAACTTTTCCGCGGTATTACGATCCGAAAAAAAAATATCGATTTTTTTCGACCCACCCTAATATATATATATATTAGTATATTAGAAATTCACTACAAGAAAAAGAATTCTATAGTTCTCGTGCTATATTATCGCACTTGTAGATGATTCTACTTATAGATATTCGCTATCAAAGTACACTATAACGTACTTTAATGCATAAGAAACATTATATAAAAATGCTTCTTATGCATTATATACGCATAATCTATGAATTATGCGTATATAATGAATAGATTGATGTACATCTCAAATTTAAGAATCAATGAAAAGCACATGAAGACATCTACATTGATAGTCTCACACGTTCTTATCAATTGAGATACTACATTTTACAAGTCTAGGTTTTCGGAACAATTTCATCTAATTTGATGAAATAATGTGCCATCTAGGTTGCGGTTGTAGAATCGCTCGTTGTCATTTCTCAAAACATGTCAGAAATTCACTACAAGAAAAAGAATTATGTAGCTCTCGTGCTATATTAACGCACTTGTAGAGAATACTACTTATAGATATTCGCTATCAAAGTTCACTATAACTTTCTTTCGATAATTTTTCATATTATTATAAAGAATATTATAGCAGAGCTATGTGGAACATGAAGAATGCGATGTCTCCATTGTCCTTCTAGGGATTAATGTTGGAGAATATTGGATTCTCCATTATCAATATCTAAGTAAAGAAATAGGGGAAGATATCACTACGAGGTAAAAGTATTATACATATCTTCATTTGTATTACTTTTATTCAAGCTTTCGAAACTGTTCGTTCGTTCACCAAGGAGTAAAAATAGAATTGAAATTGAATAGTAGTGGCTGATAATATGAAATCCACATTAACAAACTTAATACTGATAGCAAGGGCCATCAAGAACCCACAATTGTCCTATATGAACCATAGAATCCATAGACAACTCGCAAGGAGTCTGAAGATCCCTCTTTCAATTTTATTGTTCATATATGACATTTTAAGTATTACGTCAATCAAACAAAATTTTTCCGACTTAACGTCAGTTTCTTCTTAGAATCTCAATTTTTCTTAATGCAGAATTCTCATTGCTTGTTATATCAATTAGTGTTGAGATATTCTGGGGTGTTCGTAATTCATGCTATTCGGTGGAACGGCTTTGTTGTACAAACGACCAGGATTAGTATTAGAAAATTGTAGTTTTCCGTATAAAATAGCTTTGTTTTTATGGTGTCTCCAGACAATGTCGCGACGTCTATGTCAGTTTTGATACTTTGTTTTTACGTTTACCATTTATATGAGTTCAGTAAAGTGAATTTATGAACATGTTCGCGTTTTTCTTCAGCTGTCAAGTGAAGAATATTATTCCCTCGTTTTATGTAAAATTTTGAACGAAATTTGTAGATACTGCTTTCATTTGAATTTATCAACAATACGCAGACCTCAATTTTATTTCATTCGGCATTCATCATCATTTTTCTGTGTGCCTTAAAAAAAACCTAGAAACTATCTGGTACTAAAT
The DNA here is from genome assembly GCA_030704895.1 of Henosepilachna vigintioctopunctata. Classification (NCBI taxonomy): domain Eukaryota; kingdom Metazoa; phylum Arthropoda; class Insecta; order Coleoptera; family Coccinellidae; genus Henosepilachna; species Henosepilachna vigintioctopunctata. The sequence continues at coordinate 4,608,925 of JARQZJ010000122.1, read as the reverse complement.
CGAACAGGATGTAAAAGTATAACTACGTGGTTGAATTCCACGGAAATTTTGACAATATTTAACTCTTGATGAGATTTAAGTGTTTTTAAGCTATTGAATAGATTTTATCGCTGGCTTTGAGCGCGGCGACCTAATTAAGAAATTCTGTAACGAAAATAAAACCTAACACCCCCACTCCGCCTACCATGTAGCTGGAGTTTGCTTAACGTGTATGTATATGGTACGACTGTACGAAGCTCGCACGGATCGAGACGAGGTGCTCCGAAATAGATAGGAATACATAATGTAAAGATACATGTAGGAATATATGTATACATAAGTGTACCTATGTACATCAGTGAATAGCAGTTGCTGGCTTTACGCGTGAAATTTGTGTATAAAGTGTAAAAAAATAAAGTGGATTTATTAATGAAGAAAGTGATGAAAAAATAGTGGGGTAGCTATTTACCCCACCAAAATAATAATAATATTATTAATATTATGACTCCTAATGTTGAAATAAATATTGCACACGTTAGCGATGTTAATGTTAAGCGCTCATTTGTTGAAGATATTTGTGCATGCTTATGCAAACTTAGAAATGGCCTACATATAGTCATGGTAGCAATTTACAATTCTCCGATTCCAAAATGGGACGAGGCAGAGGATTTTATTCATCGCACTTTACTGTAGTACATTGAAGATGGGTCGAAAATACTTGGTACAAGTGGTGATAAATTTCCACTTATCTTGGCTGGCGATTTCAACATCAACTTCACTGATAAAGAATCAGAGCGTATGACAACTTTTCTTTCCGAAAAATTGAATTTTAAAATGATTAATGCTCTACAAGAATCCACAACAAAATATGGGACCACCATTGACGCATATCCTCTACATATTTTCCAGAGGATGTAGAGGATATCAAGTCTCAAACTTATGTTTCTTATTTCAGTTACCGTGAACCTATAGTTTCAATGATAAAAATTCCTGAATAACTTACATGTATTGTAAGATAATACAAATATTTTAAACGATATTAACTTCTCATTCATTCAATAAAAGAAAAAAATTGGTTTTCTTATCGGTCACCACGCTCAAAAAGTGTAACTTGAATCAATATCAAAGAAAAAACTTGAAATAAAATAAATAGATAATTATAATTGCATAAGTTGATAAAAAATGCCATGCAATTGTTTTACCAATATATAGGGGTTGTGATCACGCTTGTTTGCTATCGAGGTTTGACACTAGGAACCTCCACACCAGGATAAGTTTGAATTCATTGAAATTTTTATTCCATTTGCTCAATGATAATCTCGACTGTCCTGAGCTTCTGGGTAAACTTAATTCCTTCGTTCCTCCTAGGTGTACTAGAATAAACCAGACATTTTACTCAGAGACCCACAAAACCAATCTTCTCTCGCAATCGCCGCTTAGCTTTGCATGTTCTATTGCAAACCTGGTATCAAGTTGCTGTGATTTGCACTGGGACTCACTTGTTTCTATCATTAATGTGTATTTAAATCTTAACAGTGAGGTATCTTGATTTCTTCGGAATGGTTGCAAAAAAACGAAATATCAATTTGTTTTCTTGATTATTATTATAATTGAACATTTAGATATTGACATTATAGATTTAGATTATTATATTTGATAATGTTTTTTATTATTATAACTATTTCTTGATATTGTATATCTATGTTGTTATTGATATTTTTAGGAACCATATTTATTTTCCATATAAAGAACCATATTAATGTATTTTCCTCTAATTGGGTAGTTACCAGTTGGATGTATACGTTTGTTATTTTTAGTTTTATAATTATTATTTACCGTGGCAGTCCCCGAGAATTGGAATGAATTTAGGATTATGATATCTAAATATTATGATTTATGGCGTGCATGTTAAATGACAATTAATACTCATTTCTATTATTAAATTTTCTGTGCACGCCTCTGATATTCTAGCTACGCTGATGTTCGAATGTGAATATGAGTGTAGAACAAAATATCATGAGAACCCGAATAAGTGACATGATTAAATTCGACATCGATTCATGGAATCAATAATTAACATATTATTCGAAATTCTGAAAAAAACTAGTATTATGTTCCTGGCAGAATTCGGAGCAATGCATTGTTAATTTTCAACAGAATGTTATATGAGCACATATTTCTCCTCTGGCGCATATTTCACTACAAAAACATAACAGCAGTTTCAGTTACATACCTCAGTTACCTCGTTCCTAAAATTGAAATTTCTACTAACAAATGAAATTGTTGTTTGTAATTGAGAGTTTTTCATTTCAAAGAATAGAAGAATCTCGTTTATTGTTTGTGTTTATATATATTAGTTTCATATGCTGGTATTAGTTTAATATCCAAGTTCATGAACATATAAAATGAACGAAAATAGTATATAAATTTTGATATACAGGTCGTTTATCGAAGAAGATAGAGCTGAAGAGATAAATTATGGAGTATTTCTGAATAATTGTTATATCATGAGTTTTTAATTTCAAAGAAGCGTGCAACAGAACTATCATGGTTCCACCAAAAAGTAAAATTGCTTCGGTAATATACAGAAAATATACAAGGCGGATGTGAGCCAAATGGAAAGGTCATTTTTATTCATTATTATCAATAATTCTAAAGTGTTTAACACTGTTGTACACTACAGTGATGTAAACAAATAACTTTAGAATTTCAATATTCTATCTTGGGATCAATATTACACAATACTGCGTCAATTTCATTGACAGAAAGAAGAAAGTGCATGCTACGAATAGAATGATACGTGAACGCACATACATGCACTACGAACGTTGAGGCTTGCTCTCAGTTCTTCAGAGAATTTAGTGAAGTTTTGAAGAAGCAAAGCAGGTGAATAAATGAAAGAACACGAATTATATCATGGTGCTTAGAAGAAACACCAACAGATGTACTCTAGCCAATGACTTCAATACTCGCACTTGACATTTGATGAAATAAGGCTTTTGAAATGGAACGATCTATGCAAAAGACAGATCGAAAGCATCTACACGACCACCACAAACAACCGTTAGGACTGAATCCTCTCAAAAGTTTCAAGAAGACAACAGTTAAGCTAGCGATTCCACCAAGAGCGTTGCAACTGTGTCTAGAGAGAGGAAAACAGGAGACCACGATGGAACTGAGAAACGAAGAATCCTCAGAGTTTCACCCTTCTTCTTTTGATGGAAGACCCTTAAGGTACTTAGCATGGCGCAACAAGGTGCCAAGCAAATATCTGCAATGGGGTTCCATCACCAATGGTAACTGTGGAATGAATCTGAACTATCAACATCTTATGACTTACCTACACATAAAGTGTCAGTGCATATACATGGATTTCATTCAACAAATGACAATCAGTGGTAGCTGATGATATTTGGAGGTTGGTTATTCAAGTTCCTTTCCAGACTGAAGAAGAATGAATTCGGAAAATACCAAATGGAACACATTTTGTGTTTCAGGTGATTGAGCTGATAATAAGTGTGCAGAGGAGAATATAGCTGTGTAGGAAAAATTTTTATGTTGAGTTGCTCGAAGGAACTCCTTCAGAAAACGAAGTATCAAATATTTTCTGTATTCCTTGAATCGATAATATCTTATTATCGAATATGATTATGTTCTTGTGCCTCCAGAAAAAATGAAAACATGAAAGGACAAAATTCCCAAAAGGTGGCCGAAAATCGCGTTTGATTTAATAAACTGTATTCTTCAGACTTGAAATTTCGTATTTTAATTTGGAGAGTTGAGTTGATAATACAATTTTTTTCATTGGAAGTCTTTCTTGGATATTCTCGGAATAAATATTACGTTTAAGTTCAATTAACATCAACGTTTAACGAATACTGCACTCTTTATTACTGTATGAGGAAATTTCAATTTTCTTGAGAAGCGGTTCAAATGAAAAATATTCTCTATATGTCTAGGAACTCACATATTAGAGCAGCTGAAAGACGAATCAGAAATTAATCTTGTCTCAAACAAAATTTCACGCAACAATTAAATTTTCAAGGGATGTACTTGATGGAGAGCTTATATAATGAACATTTCATAAGCAACATTAACGAAAACACCTTCCATTCTACTTCAAAATTTAATATCTCTCTAGCTGGGGAGAAGGCTCATTACTCTGCCCATTTCGCTTCAAGCCGTCTTTCAAAACATGAATCAACTCTGTTATACACCCTCTCATTTTTCCAGATTCAATATTTATATGAATTAAACTCATTACCATCTGAGTTCCTCTCGAAATTTGATTTCTAATTTTAGATTCCAACAAGGTTATAAAGAAAAATTAACTGGATACTTTTTTCCACTCAATACTTCAGTCCTTTAGTCGCATGGAAGTTAATTGATTTTTTCTGATTGCAAGGAATGAGCTTTGTTGGTATAAAAACCGGATATTTTAGGCTTGATAGGAGCTGTGGCATTTCCAAGAATTATTCGTTGGGGTATTCTAACATTTTCTCTTCCTATTGTAACAAAATACCTAAGTAGATTGGTTGCCGTTGTCTGCACGTATGGCCTTCCCTATTTCCAGATTTAACTTGAAGAATAATTGACAATTTGGACGATTTGAATAACTGTTCTTTGCTATATCGCATATTGTGTTTGTCATGTGTTTCCGGAACAAAGAACCTCAAAGAAAATTATCATAAAACAAATATTCTCAGGAAAAGCTGAGCAATGGAAAAGTTGAAATTTTCGCATGTCTACCCAACGTCCTGTATATATTGATTGATTGACGTTAATTCTGAATTCATAGTATAGAAGGAACAATTATGTGTGGGTTAAACTGATTAAATATATTAGTTTTGAACAGTTTTCTCATCCTCTAGTTCATTAGCAGGGTCTAGTCCAGAAATGAACTTGGTTATCACTACCAGATATTTAATTTTTAAAAAGCAATTAAGTCTGAATGAGTAATTCGTGGATTCTAAATTCTTGTCAACCTACCTGGCGGAAGCCATTAGAGAAGCTTTAAAAGATTTACGTCAAATTATTTGAGTTAATTGAACTCCACTCTAGGTTTTTATTTCAAGATATCTCCTTCTATCCTTGTTAATAATAGGAGAGATTCTTACTGCACGTTGCAGTAAACTAGCTAGACCATTAATGTCACTAGCAAACTGTGGAACAATTACCTTCCCAATTCCTCGACCTTAGTTTGGGCTAAATTAACAATTAGATTTAGATTACATGATATGCTGAGAAAATATTTGATCCTTCTGGCAAGACTGGGACTTCTAGATGGAACAAATGTTACACGGTAACTCCGTACCTCTGTTTTCCAGTTTAGGGTTTATCATAATGAATAACTCATGTGGAGTGATATAGGTGGTTTTTATTACTTCTGAAGCAGTCGACTTGGCTTATTTATTGTTGCTTTGTTCAATATTCAACAAACGGATGGATATTATTAACTTAACTGAAATAAGTTAGGAAATTTTTCTCGGAAAATGTTTTTCGGGATGCCTCGAGATGAAATTATATGTATTTCTAATGAGCGCAATAAACAATATTTATAGAAAAGCATAACAGTTTTATGAAGAAATTATAAAAATCATCAGAAAAATCAATTTGCATCCCTTGTCTTCTAAATTATGAGAAAATATTCATGGTTTGCTTCTCTTTTAGCGTTTTCTGTCAAAAATGCCAAATTCTATTCAATATTTCGAAATTTGAACTTGAGTAACTGAATCTATCTCATAGGAAAAATTAAATCATGTTTTCTTAGAGATTCACACAAAACTTATTTGTATATTTCATTAACGTATAACAAAAAAGGCGTATCAAACTCCAAAACTATAACCCTAGATTACAGCACATCTTCTCTTATATTATTTGAAACAAGCTTTCTCTCAGTGGATTTTTCGAACCCTTGGGATTTCGCGAATAGATTCATGTAATGGTAGCTGATAAATTGACTTAATTTTGAGAAAGAATTGCCATAAGTAACCATAAGTTCAAGAAACCCTATTCTAGAGTGAAGCTGTCAAAATACCATCATTCTTATTTATTGAAGTGTTGTATGTTCATTACTCATGTCAAAAACCCTGAAGAGTAAACATTTATATATAATAAATCTCTCGACATTTGCCTCCCCTACTCTAACATGGTGGCAGGTTTTTTAGGTCAGTATATCTAACGATATGCTCTGTTATGAATTTCACCCCGCTTGCCACATTTTGGCATTTTTTGAGATCCAATTGCATTACGACTCGCCTTTTTTCATTGAAATTTCCTCCACTTTTCGAGAGGTAGATTAATAATGGGTTTCCCAAAGCTCGTATTAGATAACTGATTCTATTTTCCTGAAATTTTCTAGCTAAAATATGGCAATAATATATTTTTTCCCAGTGGCGGCGATTGGAGGTGAGAAATGGGCGAATGCGCCAAGAAAATATTTTTGAAAAAGCGAATTTTGGGAGTTATAGCACCAATTTTCCAATTATTACCTTGAGTATCCCCAACTAGTTATTTAATCAATGCTGTTTGCCACAATGTAGATAATGAAACAACCATATAAATTAAGAAACGCCAGCACTATCGACGAATCGCCTCCACTGGTTCCTTCAGGTGTTTCGTGTATTTTTGAATTCAAACTGAAGAATTCGTTTATTTTTCGTCATAGCAAAATATGAACGTTTCTGAAATGAGCAAATAAACGGAATATAAAACGTGAATTTCAAATAAGGGCAATAATCTTTGAATTTTGTCCTCGCCAATTTTGTGTCTAAGGCAAATCTCCGCACGCTCTATATAAACACGTCTGGTTTATCGATTGAATTCATTTTAGAAGAAATCGCGGAACCTTTGTCAATAGAAAAATCCGCTCTCCTGGAAATTTCGGAGTTAAAAACTATAAAAAATCCATTTTCACAGCATTTGCATCTCAAAGGTACTGGATGAGCAGAGTTCTTTGATTTATTCCATTTACTTTCTCAATAACATTTCTATATAGCTACAATTTATCGAGGATGAAAATGAAAATTGAGAAAGAATTTTTTTTCATTCAATCTTTTTCAATCCAGACATAAGCGAGAATAAACGTGATAATTTTCACAGAATAAAATCCGATCTTGAAAAAAATGAAGAAAAAATAGTTCTGCTGAGATACTACCGCAATCAAAAAGCGAATGCTAGATCTAGAGAATACTAGAATATAATATAACTTTTTCATGACTTCTCTAGAAGGGTTCTCTACAAATTTGGATCAGTTTTCTCAGTTCATATGTGAGGAGTTGGACGGAACAGGTCAGTTTGACGTTAATATAATAATAATAATAATATAATTTTATTGAGAAACATTCCTTACATAATAAAATTACATTCATTTCAATTGATAAATAATTACAACTAAGAGAAATGCTCTCAAAAAGACCGAATTCAGTTTGGAGTCTGATCTTCCATTCAGCCCTCGAGAAAAATATTGGTTCAAACAAAAATCTTGGTTAAATTCATATTTACAATAATATACAATTTTGATTGAAAAGAAAAGAAAATGAAAATTTCCTCAGAGATATTAAACATTTGAGACAATTTCACATGGTGAAGAACATTAGTGTTAAAAAAATATACAAATATATGATACAAGAAATTGATTCAAACATTATTGCCTACATCCGAATCATCGAAGTACTCTGACACACTATAGTTGCCTTTGTTAAGAGCAGAGATTTAACTCTCCTCTTAAACAAATGAGCTTTCAGTACTTTCATATTCGATGGTAAATGGTTGAAAATTTTAATGCTCTGACAATAGAGAGAGTGCTCAAATTTAGCTGTTTTATGCATAGGAATAAGTAGCACATCCCTGTTTCTTGTTGAATACTCATGATTATTATTCAATTTAATAAACTATCTTCATTTTCTTTAACATATAACAAACATCTATAAATATATAAACACGGTAAGGTGAGTATGTAATTATTAATGAAGATAGGTTTACAAGATGTTCGCTGATGAATATTGAATATTAATCGAAGTATTCGCTTCTGTGTAATAAACACCCTATTTATTTCTGTAGAGCAACCCCACAGCAGAATTTTATAATTTAGATGACTATATACAAGACTGTAATACACATTCATAACACAGTTTCTAGGTACGATGTTCTTGATTCTAGAGATTGCAAAAAATGAGTTACTCAATTTTTTACATAAGACCTCAATGTGTGTTGTCCATCTCAAATTTCTGTCTACATATATTCCAAGAAACTTGAATTTACAGATTTCCGGAAGGCTTTTGATAAGATAAACCATAAACTACTTCAGTCAAAACTAGGGAGCTTTTTGGATTTGCGAATAATTTATCATTTCTCGTGGAGTCCTACTTGAGTACTCGCAGTCAATTTGTACAAATAGAGAATTACAAATCGAGAGAAGTTCAAGTAACTTCGGGAGTGCCGCCGGAATCCAATTTTGGACCCCTACTATTTGTCTTGTTTGTTAACGATCTCTTAGAGATAGTGGACTGCATGAAGTTGGCTTATGCGGACGATATTGAAATTTATAAGAGCATGTCATCTATGCATGATTGTTTGAGGCTACAAAGTGACCGGAATGATATCACCCAGTGGTGTAACGATAACTGTTTACACTTGAATGTCATGAAATGTAATGTGGCGAATTTTACTAGGAAGAGAAATATGATATCTTTTGATTACAACATTGAAGGTGTTAATCTGACTCGACTTCAGGAGGTTAAGGATCTCGGCCTAGTATTTGATAAAAAATTCTCATTCATAACTCATATCAACTAATCAGTTTTATCATGTAGCAGAGTTTATGGTCTCATCGTCCGCATTGTTAGATTGTTTTCGAGTTCCTCAACACTTGTCCATTCATTTAATGCCATAGTGAGAATCAAACTTGAGTATGGCTGTCTTGTTTGGCGACCAATATTTAGTTGTCACATAAACCGCCTGGAGGCACTGCAGAGAAAGTTCTTGAAACAACTCTCATTTCAAGAGGATGGTGTATATCCACCTCGGGGTTGTGATCACGCTTGTTTTCTGTCTAGCTTTGACACCAGGAGCCTTGAATGCATTGAAATTTTTATTCACTTTGCTCAATGATAATCTCGACTGTCCAAAGCTTCTAGGTAAACTTAATGTCCATAATGAAAACAATATTTAGAATTTTCTCATAATTTTAATATAAATATGCATGACGACGTTTCGAAGTACTACTTCTTTATCAAATGCTGGATTGATACTGGATGCAATATTACAAAATTCACTACTTATAGCTATTTTCACAGAACATTCCAGGTATGTATTATGACCAACTTGGAATGAGGACAATAGAACAACTGATACATAACAAAAGGGTCTTATACCTGGAAATGAACAACGGAAATCACTTTCTTAATTACGGTATGCCTACTAAAGATATAAATAATATCCGGTAAAGATTTCTAAGAAACCAATAAAGGAAAGTTAAAACTTTTTTGAACATGAAACCGAAAATTTTTTTGCAAGTAATTAACTAAACATACGTAATCAATCTGATCTGCTAACATTCATATTGAACATATTAAGTAAAGGGCTAGTGTTAACATCTAACTGGCTATTAAGTAAAAGTCCCGAATTTTTGAATTTATTAATCTGTAATGATTCTAAAAGATTTAGTTTGGAACCTTTATTCTCTCTATATAATATTTCAAACTCTGAACTAAATTTATGATTTTCATCTATTAAATGGTTGGCATAATGAGAATCTGTTTTCTTTTTCTCAAAACTGCGTTTATGTTCCGATAATCTAATTTGGAAATTTCTGAAAGTTCTTCCTATATAAAATTTTTCACAACTACCACATTTAATTTTGTATACCCCACACATTTGATTTTTATTAATTTTTGATTTATTATTTTTAATTATTTTACCAATATTATTAGTGGTCATAAAAGAAATATTAAGCTTATAGCTTGCCAAAAATGATTTTAATTTTAAACTAGGTGTTCCCATATATGTTAAAACATTAAATATTGACTTTTCTTTAATGAGAGGATAAACTTCTGAAACCGCTCTTTTGTAAAGTTTTTTGTTTATTAAACTGTTTATTAATTCTGGTCTATATTCATTGTTTGAGGCTATTTGCATAATTATGTTTTTCTCTTTGTTAAAATCAACCTTCGAAAGCGGCAAGTTAACAAGTCTATGAACCATACTATTGAATGATGACTATTCAAAAATTCGGGACTTTTACTTAATAGCCAGTTAGATGTTAACACTAGCCCTTTACTTAATATGTTCAATATGAATGTTAGCAGATCAGATTGATTACGTATGTTTAGTTAATTACTTGTAAAAAAATTTTCGGTTTCATGTTCAAAAAAGTTTTAACTTTCCTTTATTGGTTTCTTAGAAATCTTTACCGGATATTATTTATATCTTTAGTAGGCATACCGTAATTAAGAAAGTGATTTCCGTTGTTCATTTCCAGGTATAAGACCCTTTTGTTATGTATCAATTGTTCTATTGTCCTCATTCCAAGTTGGTCATAATACATACCTGGAATGTTCTGTGAAAATAGCTATAAGTAGTGAATTTTGTAATATTGCATCCAGTATCAATCCAGCATTTGATAAAGAAGTAGTACTTCGAAACGTCGTCATGCATATTTATATTAAAATTATGAGAAAATTCTAAATATTGTTTTCAATATGGATATTAATTTTCTCCAAGTATCGGCCTCATCAATCATCAATTTAAACTTAATGTCTTCGTTCCTCCTAGGTGTACTAAAATAAGCTAGACATTTTACTCAAAAACCCACAGAACCAATTTCCTCTCGCAATCGCCGCTTAGCTTTGTATGTTCTATTGCAAACCAGGTATCAAGCTGCTGTGATTGGACTTTGCAAGTCCAGACTGGGACTCTGGACTTTTAGTGGAGCAAAAAAACCCTTCACATTGATTATAGTAGAATGATAATCAGGCCGATGAATCAAAACGTTACCTTTTATTTTCGTCGTTCAGAGATTAATTTACAGGTGAAATAATGAAAGTATTAGCTGGAGAAAAACTGTCGTTATAATACCTGGAAATTTCTCTGGTATTCTGATAACTGAATAACACTTCATCAAGAAATATCCTCAACTGATAGTTTTGTTAGTAAGAATATTGGTTATATCTATTCGGAAAAGTTTTTAAACGACCTTCGATTCAGACTGGATCTACGATTTATAAGACATATATTTGACCGTTGTTGGAATTTGGTTCCTGTATTTGGTGCCCAGTTTTAGTGCGTGACCAGAATCTTATCGAAAGTGTTCAGAGAAGGGCTACTAGAATACCTTTATGTGTCACTAGACTCAATTACGAGCAGCGTTCACTTCTCTTGGACCTTAACACCGAAATGGACAGACTGAAGCGTGGAGACATTATCACCACCTTTATGAATAACCACCACCTAGAATGAATTCTTTTCCATTGATTTGAGTGATATATTCACTTTAAGTGAGGACAAAAGTCTGCGAGGTCATTCGCTGAAATTGAAGCGCGAAAGCATTAGAACTACCATTAGACAGTAGTTCTAACTAATCGAGTTTTTGGTGTGTGGAACTCTCTGGACTCTTCGGTTGTCCGTATCAATAAACCACTTCAAAAATGGCATAGATGTATCTGGTTTTAAGGTCAGTTAGAGAATAAGTTTTTGTTCTCTAAGTAAAACAACTTTTGAATAAGAACTACAAAAGTTGTCCAACTCACATATTGCGTTTCCCGTGAAAACATTTAAATTTTGTTTTGAACGTTTTTTTTTATTCAGTAGCTTCATCAGATGTGATTTGTTCCATTGTGATTTCAGATTTGATATTATATGTTCAATATATTATGTACCCTTCCTTCAGAAATTATCTAATTGAGTCATAGGATGTTTATTCTCCACTGTAATCATGTTTTTGATAATGACAATAATAATAATACTAATAATAATGATAATAATAATAATAATAATAATAATAGTAATAATAATAATAATAATAATAATAATAATAATAATAATAATAATAATAATAATAATAACGATAAAGAGTGAGGCATCACTACTTGAAGAAAGGAAACATAACACATTCGTCTCAACTAAAATGTTTTCAAACATATTTTCTAAGTATATCAATAAATTCCGATCCTTTTGATTACCGATATTTTTGTTATTTCCTTTCCTGTTCACATTATATAGTGAATTTAAGGACTGAGATGTTTCATTAAAAATGCTTCGTCTAAATCAATTATTATTCCTTCGGTGGGACACCAAGTCTCAGGGTGGAGCGTAATTGAATTGGCATTTAAGTGCAGGTCAATAATATTGCCATCAGAAACTTTTATAGACGAAGTATCATTAAAGTAAAGGAATACAGTTTCACCCTTTATATATTATGGAGATCGTGAGACATGAAACGATTGGACCGTTTTTTCCTCAGAAGTGGAATTTTATTGATAATTCATTACAGTCATCATGGTATTAATAGTATCAATTTGGTCTTTCTGATTTTCATGAATCAATTCTTCTATCACATCTATTTGATTTTTGAATTCTTCTCTTTCACAGTCGCTTAGGCGTCTGATGAAATTCACTCCCAAGGCAAAAATTGAATCTCCCAATCCGTGGAGTTCATGCAGAAGCAGCGAATGAGTGATTCACTAGTAATGCTTGTTTCATCCTTGAGTATAAACAGTTCGTCTATGGCACCGCATGAATATATTGTATCATCGGTGAAATCAAATTATAATGAGTCCGGTGTAATATTTGATAATACAATTGAATATTCATATCCATTATCACGATAAAAATGAGCACAATACGTCATGGAAATAGCATATTGAAATGATGAAGATTAACGTTTTTATTATGAAGAAATATCTCTATATAGAGAAAACCTGAAAAAATTACCAGATTCTAAAACAACGGATAATGTTAGATTGATATAAATATCGAAAAGAAATAGTTGCTACATAATATTTTCGAACATCTATATCGGAAAATATTTATAAATAGAGCATCATCAAATTAAAGTGATGTAGTTTTTTGATATTCCTGCATAACAACATTTTCCGAGTAAAACACTTCTTCGAAGATGAAGAAACTTCCGAGAAGTCGTCTTGGAAGATTGATGGAAATGAAACCTTAACAAGCATCTCTTAATTAACCAGCACTGATTGAAATTCAAGAACCTCAGCTGATTATTCAATTAATTTTCAATTACATATAATGTTGCCAAACTTGAAGAGTCATCTAACCGACTTTGTAGGGCTTGAATTGCTAATAGAAATTTTGTTTGTGTCGTTATCACACTCTTTTGAACATCGCAATATCCTGTTATATATATATATATATATATATATATATATATATATATATATATATATATATATATATATATATATATATATATCCTGTTAATAGACAATATGAGCGAGAATGAATATTAACTCCTTTTTTTCGGCCCATCATGCGTTTCCTAATCTTTATAACGCTTTATACGTTGAACACTTACGACAAGGCGGTGTCCTTTGAAGTTCATCTTTCTTATGATCAATTCAATAGATGCAGCCGAAAAAAGAAAACAAATTCAATTCAGCAGTTCAAAATATTTTTATATTTTAATGTACTAGAAAATCAAGGAGTGTCACAAGGTTCTGTACTGAGTTTTCTCTTGTTTTCTCATAGTACATTGTAAAAGTCTTATGTGATCATTAAGGTTTCGCTATAACAGATAAAAATTCGATTAACGTCGAAACGAGAGCTACATATATAGACGAAAAGGACAGTTTCTTAGTTTAATACAAATTGACATTGAGACCCATGTATTTCGTTGTGAATGAGACTAAACACACATATTTCCGAAAAATCTCCCGTCATAAAAATGGAATCAAGTATAGCCCACAATTATAAATGAACTTACTTCAGTAACCCTCTGTCATAAGCCTAAAAACATAATATATGCCAAAGTATCATCATTCGTTGAGTTTATAAACAGTTTATCAGTTATATAATAGTGTTGGCGTTTACTTGATTTAAATCCATTATAATTGAATATAATTTTGAATTCAAACACTTGAACTCATGATTTACACTTTATTGACTACATAGCATGACGCGTTTTATCGTTACAAACGACTTCTTCAGATGATTACAGAATAATACATACATTATTCTTACAGAATAATATATACATTATTCTGTAAGCATCTGAAGAAGTCGTTTGTAATGACGAAACGCGTCATGCTATGTAGTCGATAAAGTGTAAATCAAGTTCAAGTGTTGGAATTTAAGTTTATATTCAAACCAATTCAATAGATACAGCCGAAAAGAGAGAACAAAATAAATTCAGTAGTTCAAAATATTTTTATATTTGAATGTGCTATTAACCTAGGGGTGTTACAAGGTTCTATACTAGGTTCTGTCTTGTTTTCTTCATAGCACATTGCTAAAGTCTTATGTGTGGTTAATTGAACTTTTGCTATAAGAGATGAATATTTCATTAAACGACAGTTAGTTTAATACAAATTGAAATTGAGACCCTTTTATGTCTTTGAACACGGGACTTAACACATGTTTCGGAAAAATCTCTCGTCATAAAAATAGGATCAAGAACAGCTCACAATTGTTAATAGATTTACTAATAAAGTAACGTTCTGGCATATGCCAAAAATCATAATATATGTCAAAATTTCATCATTCGGTCAGTCTATAGATTATGTCACTGATAAAACCATTCAGGATGAAATCACCAATTTGAAAATTTGACAATCGTTTTTTTTTTCAAAAAGTGTATGGTAATAATCTCTTTTCATCAGATGTTGAGTAAATAATTGGAAGAATTAAGGTAGTCTAGATGCCTCGCAATTGATTAGTAAGTTTATATCATTAGCGAAATATCCATATTTCGTTGCCTTGAAATATATTTTCCAGGGAGATACTTAGTAAATATCGAGCACCAGAATATTAATCTGAAGAACTTACTCTAAGCTAAGCTCTCATAAATATCGAATAACTTTTAAGTTCGGTTATACATTATGGATTTATCGTTGTTGAAACTTTGAGGGAGTTGAGAACAGTATTTTCTATTTTCGTGGTAATATGAAATACCTATTTTATATGGGTTAATTTGTTATAGTCCATTATACTCTTGGTATACTTAGATTGATTAATTAGTTGATATAACATATACTCTATAACAGCATGATTCTTTTGCATCAAATTATATGAAGAATACCTACATAAGCGGTTGAAAAATGACCCCGGAAGAATGACGAGAAGTGATTGTTTTATGTAATACAGATTTATTTTCTCTTTATCACTTAAATAATATTTTCAATTCATTACTACTTCATATGTGGTGTAAAAAAACCAAATGCTAGGGTGTAAATCAAAATTATTTTGCGTGCTTCATTGATTATGAAAAAGCATTTTATAGGAAGCAAAATGAAAAGTTGCTAATTATTCTAAAGGCAGAAGGTCTTGATAAAAATGACATGAGATTTGTGAATATTTTTTGTGCTCAAGAGGGGCGATTCATATTGGTAATAATGAATAATTACCAATAATGACATATTGGTAATTACAGGCCAATGTTTATAATGACGAAATTTGCTAAATTTTTTCAAATCAAACTTTTCAATAGCATATATCCTAAGATCAGAAATATTGTTGCAATTGAGCAGCATGGGTTCAGGACTAGGAGATCTTGCTCTACAAATTTGGTTCAGTTTTCCCAGTTCAAATGTGAGGAGTTGGACGGAACAGGGCAGGTCGACGTTATATTTACAAATTTCCAGAAGGCTTTTGATGAAATAAATCATAGACTACTTACTGGTAGTCAAAACTAGGAAGCTTTCTGGATTTGCTTTTTGGAGTCCTACTTGAGTAATCGCAGTCAATTCGTACAAATTGAGGATTGCAGATCGATAGAATTTCTAGTAACTTCGGGAGTGCTGCAGGGTTTCAATCTTGGACCCCTACTATTTGTCCTGTTTGTTAACGATCTCTTAGGGATGGTGGACTGCATGAAGGTGGCTTATACGGACGATATTGAAATTTGTAAGATCTCGGCCTCGTATTTGATCAAATATTCTCATTCATACCTCATATCAACCAATTAATTTTATTATGTAGCAAAGTTTATAGTTTCATCGTCCACAATGCTAGATTGTTTTCGAGTTCCTCAACACTGGTCCATTTGTTTAATACACTAGTGAGAAGCAAACTTAAGAATGGCTGTCTTGTTTGGCGACCAATATAAAATTGTCACATGAACCGCCTGGAGGCACTGCAGAGAAAATTCTTGAAATGGCTCTCCTTTCGAGAGGATGGTGTATATTCACCTAGGGGTTGTGATCTCGCTTGTTTGTTATAGAGGTTTGAAACTAGGAGCCTCCACATCATGAGACGTTTCAATGCATTGAAATTTTTATTCAATTTGCTCAATGATAATCTCGACTCAATGAGCTTCTGGGTAAACTTAATGTATTCGTTCCTTCGAGGTGTACTAGAATAAGCCAGACATTTTACTTAAAACTCCACGAACCAAACTTTTCTCGCAATCGCCGCTTAGCTTTTTATGTTTTACTGCAAACCTGGTATCAAGTTGCTGTGATTTGCACTGGGACTCACTTGTTTCTATGATAAATGTGTATTCGAATTTTAACAGTTTGACAGAATTTTTTCTTGATTATTATTATAATTGAACATTCAGATATCGACACTATAGATGTAGATCATTATATTTGATAATGTTTTTTATTATTATAATTATTTCTCAATATTTTATATCTATGTTGTTAGTAATATTTTTAGTAACCATACTTATTCATTATATATTTTCCTGTAATTGAGTAGTTACCTGTTTGAAATACATGCTTATTATTAACTTAGGTTGGAACCAGTAAAAAAATGTACTGACTGCAGTCTGAATTGACTGAACAGATTGAAAACTTGGGAAGAGTTCGACAAAAGAAAATTGAAAGAAAAATTTTGCCGAATTCCACTTATATTGTTCAATAGAGTCGATAGATCAATAAAGACTTAAAACAGTTGTATTGAACTCTTGATCAGGGATCAGTTGTGCCAAATAATTTCAATTATATACCATCATATGTTGTGAAACATATCGATTGATATTATTCGAATTCTTCCCTATTCAAAAAGAAATAACAGACACTGTTCCAGAGCCGGAAATTTCAAATGATTCCACGGTTACTTCCATCGAATTCTACTTCTTTTTCCTTTCACATTGAAGAATGCAGATTCCAGAGAAGAATTACAAAGAAATGATCCAATTTTCAATATTTCAGTCGCTGTGGATAATAAGTCTTGACATGAGTCTGAAACTTGGGACAGTTTCTCACTTGCTGAACGTTTAAACCAAGTTTATACTCGATATTGAAATTGAATTTCCCTCCCTTGAACAAAGTTGGACTCGAGCATGAAATACAGCACGATTACCAAATTCCACAGATATCTAATTGTCTCAGTCTCTAGGAGGAATCGAGAGCAATGTAATATAATTTTCATTGACAGAATTTTGTAGCAGTCACCAGCCAATTGGTGCCATCTATTCACACATTTTCACAAATTACTTCAATTTTGAACGGATGCAGCTAAGTGATGAAGATTTGTACTCCCCACACAGCCGTTGAGGAGACTCATAATAAGACATTTATAATAATAAGACATTTATTCCCAACAGATATACATCCGATTACAGAGAGAAAATTACAAAAAAAAATTACAATTTACAAAAAATTGCAAAATTGTACACAAATAATAATGAATATGAAAAGAAATTAACAAGAAAAAAAAACAAAAATAAGGAGTATAAGCTAATATATATAATGAAAAATTGATTCAAAATAAATTGAAATAGTATTGAACAATAACCAGATAACTAAAAACAAAAATGAAATATTGTCTATTACAAAGTTACGTATGGTCAGCAGAAGTTGACCATTTAGCAACGAAATATGTTTGATAAATAAAAATAAAATTAAAATCGATTGCGTTAGTATTATCTAGTAAACAAATAAAATAACTAAAATTAAAATAATATTTGAAATAATATTTATAACTAAGACATATGTGGACAACAGAAGTTCAGGAAAATATCACGACATCCCAATGCGCTGTTCTGAGTGGCATGCCAAGATAACTGCTAGCCGATCAAAATAGATATCACATCAACCGCAACAAACATCATAAAGATTACATATAAAATTGATAGGAGAACGTGACATAACATTTGATCTGCTGTAAGTGACATAAAATGTATTATTCCGCCTCAGACCAGGCCTTGCTACGCGAATATTTACTTTGCTGAGAAGAAATGGTGAGTCAATCGAATTGTGCAAAATTTTGAAGAGAAATGTTAGGCCGAACCGTTCACGCCTCAACTTCAATAATTCAATTACCAAACTATCCGTTAGGATAGAATGGTGGAAGCCTCTAGAAGGATATTGCCCATAACATCTGAGACTCATACTTATTAAAATTATGGATATACTGAAACTCGTATATCCATAATTGAACATTAATTTCTCATAAAGAGTATATCATCAGAAATCATTTCGTCATACTCCAAAGCTCCGATGGTTTTTATTTCGCAAAAGGTTTATCTACCTCCACATGCTTCTCAAGTTGACTGAAAGACTCGAGAGTTTATATTCAATTCATTTGGTCTTTCGGATGGTTATAATTTCTTTATAGTGGTATCATTTAAGAGGAATTATGTGGGAAGGGTGAAAATTACTATGGATGTTGATTCTTTTTTACACAATTCCTAGATAAATTTGTTGACTTTCGTGAGTAGTTGGAAAATTGGACCCTTTCTACTTCCCTACGTTTTAGAGTTTTTCTAATAACTTTCTACAAAATACTAATCTGTACTTTGATATTGTTTATGGTCGCATCTTTTTAAAATGATTATTCGCAATATCATGGTTCGAAGCTCTGTTTTGACGTACATTAATAATGAATTGTCCTCTTGAAACACTGACGAAGAAAAATTGATTGAGGTTCTATTTTCCCTCAGAATTATATTTTCGTTTATCAAATCAATTTCAACTCTCTGGATTCATTGCAACAGCAAAATCGAATACTGGGGTTAATGAACTGAAATAAGGTTAATGCGAGATTTAAACCACGAGCCACTTTTAATCTGGACATAGCAAAAAATGTTTTTATTTTGAATCATTTTCATCGTTACTAACAAGGGGCTAATATAAATTCCACCTACGTTCTTTTCAACGGTTTTTGTATACGTAATTCCTCCAATTATATGGCATCAATAGAAGTGAGGTTTCATGTAGGTTCATCATTATTAACAAAATAAAGCTTCTTTTGCTTGATTCGGGTTGACTTCAGGACGAATAAGTCATTTAATGACCTGACTTTGAAGAATAATGTCGTATTTCTCGTGTTTTTGTATGAATTGATCTCAATGTGAATGAGAAATATCCAGTTTTGTAATTGTATCTCCAAATATAGAACGATGACTTTTTATAATCACGTCATTACATATCTTTTCCCATTCAGTGTCAACGTGCATGAATAGACGTCCGAAGTAGAAAAACATACTGAATAGGAAGACAAGAATGTTAGTCTGGCTTTCATGCGAACAAACAAGCAAGTTATCCGGATTGACACCCTAGAAATAGAACTTGTTCGAATCTGATAAAAGCTTTATCGATTAAAAAGAATGGTTTCTTTTGTATCACACTACCACAAATGACAAATAACACTGGCTTGGTTGGAATATATTCAAAGTAGAGTAGGATTACTTTTTATATACATTATATTAATCCAATATTCGTTATATTCGTAGATTTCAAGTCGTCTCATACACTCGAATAGAATAGGTATCAATTTCGAACTACAATTGCGAGAATGATACATAGTTCGAATATTCAGGAATCCTGGTAACAAGAGATGAAGGTATCGCCGAGGAATTCGATGCAGCTATCAAACTTTTTTTTTAAGCATCCCCCAATTGAATGAAACGGAGTTGAAAGAGTTACCTGGAACTTCAAGAATCAAAATACATTTATCCGCTATTTGATGACAGTTTTAATGTGATTTTATTTTGGATTGGTATGGCTACATACATACCTATACACTCACATAACACAACGAATTCGTTTTTCAAAGATAGATAATTGATGAGGCCGATACTTGGAGAAATTTAATATCCATAATAAAACAATATTTAGAATTTTCTCATAATTTAATATGAAATACGCATGACGACGTTTCGAATTACTACTTCTTTATTAAATGCTGGATTAATACTATGTGTAATTTCACAAAGTCAATACTTATAACTATTTTCACAGAACATACCAGGTTTGTTCTTTGACTAACTTGGAATGAGGACCATAGAATACACTGATATTTAACAAAAGGATTGTATACCTGGAGATGGACACAGAAAATCAATTTCTTAAGTCAGGTATTTCAACTAAATGTAGGGAAGATACAAATATACAACTAAGATTTCGAAGAACAAATAAAGAAAAGTTAAAATTTTTGAACATATAACATGAAATTTAATGTAAATTAACTAAAACCTAGGTAATCAATCTGGTCTGCTAACTGGAATATTCTTATTGAACATATTAAGTAGAGGGCTAGTATTAACCTCTAACTGGCTATTGAGTAAAAGTCCGGAATTTTTGAATTTATTAATATGTAATGATTCTAGAAAATTTAGCTTGGAACCTTCACATCAAATTTTCAAAGATAATTAGATGGAAATCTGGGCGGATACAAGACCGAATGATGGCATTATGTTATATAGAATCGAACGCAAAAACGAAAGAACTCTAGGAAAACCCTGATATAATGCTCTTTATAATAATGCCACGAAAGGCATTGGCTGGACACGTTAAGAAGAATTTCAATGACACACAATTCACATAGTGTGGGGAAGATAATCAGTAGGCATAATAACTTTGCAGAGACAGAAGACCAGATGCAGGTACAGCAAGGCTAAAAGCCACGAGACTATGGCGAAATAACAGACGAGAAATGAAGTGTGGTAAGGTATTACAGTAGGAGAAATATTTTTGTAGAGGCAGAGGATTAGATGGGCATATAACATAAGTAGTTGAAGGCCTGGAGGCTATGGCAGTCGACAATTGTTATGTCGTACTGAACAAATATAGACTGATCTCACTTATGGCGAAAACCCTCAAATGGTTGAAAAGATTCTATTAGACAAGGCGGGGTATACAAATGGTTATTATAGGGTTTTCCAGGCTCAGATTCACAGTGATGAATTGAAAGATTGTCATTTTTGCATTTCATTTTCCCATGGTGTCTAGTTCTAGCTCAGTTAGAAGATGAATAGAAGAGTTGAGCTAGAGTTGATAGAAGATATTCAGATCATCTATTATTTTGTCAAAACCATCAAGCACCTAAAAACGCATAAAAGTTACGGATGAAAGAAATTGCAATTAAATTTGATTATTTGATAGACTGCTATGAGCAGACAACGTGGTTGTTCTTTCGAGCATAGCTTCTCAAAACGGAACTTGATATTTTCGTCATTCTTCAAGGACTAATCAGATACTCCTCAAGAAATGGCCTGTTCGAAAAGTTCGGTAATCTTTTCTAGAAATATTTGATTAAAAGTTAGGATAATTTCAACTTGAAAAGGATGGGAACATGTTTCGGCTCAAGACTAATACTCAACAATTCTAAGTTTGCATGTCATCATTCTGTTACTGCTAGGTTTTGCCTTGATGTCCCATATAGCGCCCCATAGACAATTTGGCCTTACTATTTCAGATGAAATCGATTCCAAATGGGCAAGGGTTTTCAGTGAAAGAGCACATAATAATTCCAAGCACTCCACATTTTCCTTGTAAACGGAGAATTGTTAACGCAGCAATAATTTATACTAGTCGATGGAAAGCTCACATTAATTGACTCTGAATTAATTTTCGATAAACTTCACTCGCAGACTTCCAAACTCCATTATCTGCATTTATTCGCAAATAAACGAAGTGAACGACAATCGATTCTGCTGGACGGTTTAAATGGAAATTTTCTGACTATGTTCACACTTTTCACGCTTTTTTGTTTTTGGAATTGACTCTCCGCTTCAAAGGCTACCATGAAATGGCCAAAAGAAGATGGAAGCTGGAAAGTTATTGCACATGGGCAGTTTAATATTATTATATATGACAAATCGATATGCGGCAAAAATCAATGAATGATTCATTCAAAATATTTGGCTGAATTCCATATAATCGATTTGTACACTCGCCGTTTGACTCAGGTTATTACCCCATTATTGAAAGTTCATCACAAGTGTGGATTTGTATTGAACCCTCGGTAATGAAATTATCCAAACTATTCGAACTGTCAATTAATTCTCTTCCTTAAAATAAATCTGCCAACGTGAATTTTATCTTAATTTGCCAAACACAAAGTTCCCAAAAGGTCTAGTCGTGAACAATCTGATGAAAATCTACACATTGCTTTGTCTAATACAATCAAAGACGTCGACATAAAAGGCATTGTTTAATAATACGTGATTTTTTGAGAATAGTTTTTTTAAATAGAATAAAATACTCAATTCGCATCATATAATCAAAATTTTCATAGATATTAATAACTTGGCCTTTGCCATATACATTTTGAAGATAACTTCATGTGAATGTTGTCTGCGGCTCCGTATCAAATGGTTCATTCGTAATGTCCAACTTTGCGTCACTATTTCGAGCATTTCGGCATGTATCCCACGAATTACGCGTGTTATGTTATCCTGTAAGGCTTTAATCTTGTTCGGATTGTCCACATACACTAACGACTTCACATAACCCCACAAGAAATAATCCAGAGGCGTCAAATCGCATGATCTTGGCGGCCAATTCACAGGGCCATTTCAAGACATAAGCTGCTCACCAAATTCCTCCTTCAACATGTCCATTGTTTCACGAGCTGTGTGGCATGTGGCACCTTGATGATTCCACATGTCAACCAAGTTCAACTCGGCGAACTGGGGCAAAAAAAAGTTACGTATCATGGCTCGATATCCTTCGCCGTTGAGGGTAACGTTTCTTCCACGGTCGTCTCTTGAGAAAAATGGACCGATGATGCAACCAGCCCATAAACCACACCAAACTATCGTTTTTTCGGGATGCATCCGTAATTCTTGTATGGCATGTGGCTGTTCATCACTCCAGATTTGACAGTTTTGTTTATTTACATATCCGTCAAGCCAGAAATGAGCCTAATCGCTGAACATAATTTTTCGATGAAACAGCGAATTTTCATTAAGTTGTTCTAAGGCCCATTCATCAAAAATTAGGCGTTGTGGTAGGCCATTCGGCTTCAATTCTTGCAGAAGTTGAATTTTTTGGCTTTCAAACCCAGATGAACACGTAAAATTTTCCATGTGGTTGAGTAACACATGCCCAATTGCTGAGAACGGCGACGAATTGACATTTCACGATCCTCATTAACACTGTACGCTACGGCTGAAATATTCTCTTCAGTACGCACTGTACGCATGCGAGACAATGGTTTAATGTCCAACAATGTGAACTTGGTGCGAAATTTGGTTATAACAGCACGAACTGTTAATTTACCAGGTCGATTATGACGACCAAAATATGGTCGTAACAAACGATACACATTTTTCACAGTGCATGAATTTGGATAATAAATTTCAACAATTTGCAATCGTTGCTCGTTTGTGAGTCTTTCCATGATGAACTGGCAGAGTATACTGAAAACTTCTCACTTTGACAGATGACGTTTGGATGCCATGTTATATGTTTTAAATTCCTCTTGCAAGATGCAAATCGAAATTGTTCTGACGAAAATGAATAATTGACGTTAAACAAACTCATCAATTTGAGAAAGATATCTGTTCTAGTATACGAAATTACTTCGAACATATTAATTATATTTGATCTCGACAAGCATTGTTTAAAGTGAAATAATACCCAGAGGAGTCGAACCCTGACTTGGTTTGGTCGAAATGACCGCCAAGAGAGAAATATTTGGCGTCCGTTTCCAATTTTACTCTCACAAATTTCATTCAAGTTATAAATACTGGATAAAAGTCGGGCAAACTTTTTATTGTTTCCACAATGAAGAAATCGTACACGATTTCAACATATGCATAAAATCGTGTCGTACACGATTTTCTTCATTGTGGAAACAATGAAAAGTTTGCTCAGTATTCAAGAAAGGTGATAAATCAGATATTTGTAATTTTAGGCCCATCTCGATAATTTGTCATTTGTGAGAAGTATTTGAAAGTATACTACATGAAAAAATTTCGTATCATGTTAATCCCATGATTTCATCTCTCCAACATGGTTTCTCCAACATGAGACTGATGTGATATACATGGAATTCTCTAAAGCGTTTGACAGGCTTGACCACGGTATTCTATTGAATAAACTAGGCACTTGGCTTTCGACATCCCTCATCAAACTTTTCGAATCGTACTTGATAGGCAGAAACTCACGCGTTTTTAGCCGTGGGTATACATCAATTGGATATGTTTATTGTTCGCATATGACTTTGAGATTTTTCATTATATTTCCAGCATTGGTGACTGTGAACGCACTGCAAAAAACTTGCGTAATATTGTAAATTGGTGTGAATTCAACAAATTAGATCTCAACATCTCCAAATGTCATGTTATGTCGTTCTCCACCAAATATAATCTAATAAATATTAACTATGAAATTGGTGATAATATTTTGGGCCTAATACATTTATTGACCTCGGTGTAACCTTTGATTCTTAACTAACTTTCGTGACACATATCAATGCTACAGTAACAGCTGTCTGTGGAGTATATGGTTTCATTATTTGCTTTGGTAAGGAATTTAGCAATATATCTGCTCTGAAAACATTGTATTGTGCTTTCGTAAAATCTAAACTCGAATACGGGCCAACAGTCTGGAATCCTGGTTATCAGTTACACATTGATCGACTGGAGTCTATACAACGAAAGTTCCTGAAACTTTTGAGCTTCAGAATTGATAGAATATATAACCTATATGCTGTATGACCTATAGGCATACAACATGAAACGCTTATAAGTCGACATAGTGTGGACACATTCAGTGCACGAAGAAAATGCCATGCAATAATTTTCTTGCTTAAAAAAATTAAAAATAAAGGTAAAAGTCAGGAATTAAAGCATTAGCTTCACTTATCTTTTGAGAGTTTCTTCCAGAAGTGCATTCACGTTCTACCGTCCAGCGGCTACAACGAATATTCTAAAATTTTCTCCATTGCACAAGATGTGTGAACAATGTAATATTTTGGGAGCTAAGGTGGATATTTTCAACTGTTCTGTTACTGATATTAAGGCAAGTTTCCTTCGTATACATAATCTCTGCTAGAACCATCATTTATGTGTATTCACGAACAGAATTCATATTCACTCATGAAAATATGTGTGTAAGTGATAATATGTGAATGTATATGTATTTGTGTGTTTAAATTTATATGTATGTAAAAGTTTGGTCAGCATTTGAGGTTTTTTATTTCTATAATTATTATATTTCATTTCATCAGTTATGATTCATATCACAAACTCTTTCATTTGAAATGGAACTTTAAAATTGAAAGTACAAAATTGAAACTTTTGTATTACCAATTTTGTTTTTTATATATGTTGTGTTCCCTGTTTTGTAATTAGGACCTGTCCTGTAAAACAATGTCAAATAAATAAAGCTACTGGAAGTGAATATACCTTTGCTAATCAGTACAAAATTGAAACTCCAAATTTCATGAAATTAACATCATTGTGCATAAATATATACAAGGTTAACGAGTGTTCATCGATTATAGATTCTTTCCAATGAAATACGCGTCGAATTTTAGGTATAGGACGCCAACAAAATGAATATTTTGCATCAGTTGATAAGAATAAACACTTTAAGACCTTAAGTCTTAATAATGAAGTCATTAAATTACATCAGGTGTTCGGCAACCATTATCTTCACTACTCCACTTGAAATTCTCGTAGAGAGTTTTGAGAGGAAATAATTCTAATTAGAAGCAGCATTTTGTTAATGCATTCCGCAAAGGTTAAAACATTGTGTCATTGATTTAACTCAGTATTTGTTGTTTTTTATTCGAGATTCGTACCAGCAGTGGTCTCTAACGACAAAGAGGAAAAATCCGTGATTTATTTCCGTATTTATTTATCGTATGTTATTTATTTAGTTGGATGAAGGAAAAAGAAGAAAGCACATTATTCACTTGTGGTTCGCACGTATACTCTGCAATATTGAGTTCATAAACATGTTACTATTATATACATGCAATGAAGGGAAAAATAGGAGAGATTAGAAAGGGATGAGATCACCAGAGCTGATATATCTAAATATACATTTGTCTAATGATCAAAAATATTTCTATAAATATATATATATATATATATATATATATATATATATATATATATATATATATATATATATATATATATATATATATATATATATATATATATATATAAATACATGAGACTGAGACTCTCAATCGAAATATCGAAATATTTCAAATAAAATTCTCAGGGAGCTGTCTACACAATTGTTGTCAACGAGAACGAACCCATCACTTTCAAGAGTGAATATTAAGAGCGTTTCGAAAAATTCATCGATCTTGTTGAATGATAAATGGATACAATTGTTTCATCATTATTATGAATCATCAGTCCATATTTAATCTATCAATCAAGAATCGATGACTTTCAAAACGAACATAGGTCCTATACCAAATTGAGGACAATTTTACCGAGTGAAATATTCACTCAGGCTCCCTCTATCGGAGAAAGGACGCATAAACTCTCCCTGCCGTTCAAGATTCCTACTCATGACAACAAGAGTGAGAGTAGAAGGCTTTGCAGATATTCCATTCGAGCACTACAGAAAATTTTCCGCAATGTGTACGAATGATCCCATGCCTAAACGCTCCAGATCACGCCCTAGCGGGCAAAAGTGTAGCTAGTTTCAAGATTCACAAGTCATTCAATACTAGTAAATACTGAGACTCTTAATCGAAATATCGAAATATTTCAAATAAAATTCTCAGGGAGCTGTCTACACAATTGTTGTCAACGAGAACGAACCCATCACTTTCAAGAGTGAATATTAAGAGCGTTTCGAAAAATTCATTAATTTTCTGTAGTGCTCGAACGAAATATCTACAAAGCCTTCTACTCTCACTCTTGTTGTCATGAGTAGGAATCTTGAACGGCAGGGGGAGTTTATGCGTCCCTTCTCCGATAGAGGGAGCCTTAGTGAATATTTCACTCGGTAAAATTGTCCTCTATTTGTTATAGGACCTATGTTCGTTTTGAAAAACATCGATTCTTGATTGATTGATTAAATATGGACTGATGATTCATAATAATGATGAAACAATTGCATCCTTTTATCATTCAACAAGATCGATGAATTTTTCGAAACGCTCTTAATAATCACTCTTGAAAGTGATGGGTTCGTTCTCGTTGACAAAAATTGTGTAGTCAGCTCCCTGAGAATTTTATTTGAAATATTTCGATATTTCGATTAAGAGTCTCAGTATTAACTAGTATTGAATGACTTGTGAATCTTGAAACTATATATATATATATATATATATATATATATATATATATATATATATATATATATATATATATATATATATATAATTGAAATCTATTCACGTTTTGAATCAACCAAGATTCAATGATTTATATTCAAAATATTGTGAAATTGAGAAATAGTTGATTCTGAATCAATCGAATTCGAAGGTTAAACCTGTTACATGGCCAGAGAAGACCTAGAATGGATTTGTCAGTTGTTTCATTACAGAATTGTAGTTTCTAGTTCGAACGTATTACAGAAGTTGTAATACAAATAGAACATTACCTAATTCATGAGTTTGTCAAACTTCAATATTAGGGTATTGCGACTTGAGTTATTCACGGAATTCACAGTTATATATGTATTATAAATAGATATATATTCGCAGTTAGATATTTATCTGTACTATTACGTGTTATGGAATTGGTTATTATTTATATTTGAATTATTTTAGCAACAAAATGAATGAATAATTGATTATTCTACAAGAACTTTATATGGAACGTATTCGTCTACAGGGTGTTTGACACCGAAAAATTTACTGATTTTACTGAATGGGGAAGATTCTCAGTTCTTTCCTTATGAGGGTCCGTTAGTTTTCCAAATAGGCTACGTAGACAACCATAATGTGATTTGATTAGATACAACTGATAATAACTACAATAATGATAATTATACAACAGTTAAATAATTGAAAACATTTGATAATGATGATTTATCTGTAATATTTAATTGGAAATAGATTTTTCAATTGATAGTGTTGGCGTTTACTTGATGTAAATCCATTATAATTGAATATAAACTTAAATTCAAATACTTGAACTTATGACTTACACTTTATTCACTACATAGCATGACGCGTTTCGTCGTTACAAACGACCTCTTCAGATGCTTACAGAATAATTCATTCATTTCTGTAAGAATTTCTGTAAGCATCTGAAGAAGTCGTTTTTAACGACGAAACGCGTCACGCTATGTAGTCAATAAAGTGTAAATCATAAGTTCAAGTGTTAGAATTTAAGTTTATATTCAATGGAAATAGATTACCCAACAAAGGGGTCACTTCTGAATATTAATTCCATTCCAAACGATGTTATTGTTAAGACTTATATGTTTATCAGTGTACTTGATTACAATTTCGAGTTTGTTTGAAAATAATGAACTGGTGCTATCAAAATAGACAGCAAATTTGTAGATATGAAGCTCAGCGTTTGAAGGAGTCGAGAAAGTATTCTGTATGAATCAAATTATTTTTGCATTTAGGAAAATAAAATGACATAAATGTCTAGTGCTGAAACATCATGTTTTCCTTCCATCATTCAACTTGAAATACGAAGATATTACAGTTGTTATGTTACGTTTATTATTGATGTTTCAGGTATATGCTCTCTTTCTAATTCATTGAACTATTGCCATAAAATTCACTTGTACCGATTCGTTTACCGTGGAATGGAAATAAATACGATGTCTAAAGTATAACAAACACAATAGTTTATTTACCTACTTGTAGAATACTACTCAAAATATAGAATTTTCTATTTATAATATCAACATATTTTTCTTGTAAATTTATTCCATGATTTCGTTCTAGTTGATTCGGTCAAAACTACAACAAATATTTCACCGTTTCCATCAGAAGGAAATCTATCGATTTAATTCAAAACAGAGGAAACTGTATATATATATATATATATATATATATATATATATATATATATATATATATATATATATATATATATATATATATATATATATAATGCACTTCATTCGTTCAAATTTGCCGCCCTTTATATAATACGCGCGTAGTTCAGTTAACTCTCGATAGACAGAACCAGCGATAACATGACTGTCGAATGTCGAAATTTCTAAATTTTGAAGATGGCATTTTGAGAAAATAATTAATAATGAAAGAAAGATCACTCAGTAAATAACAAATACTTTTTTGAGAGTTTTAAACAAGTGAAGCAAAGAGTGATAATAATAAACTTTAATTGTTCTTTCTCTCATTTTACAGAGAAACAAAACTCATTATTATCATCAAGTTAATCTATAACATCCATTATATATATATATATATATATATATATATATATATATATATATATATATATATATATATATATATAAATTTAAATATTTGGAATTTGAATCGAAATTACACCACAAAAGTTTTTCAACCTCGACTGGGATACGAACCCAGGTCTCTCAGGTTTACGCCCTGTTGCTCTACCAACTAAGCTACCGAGGTCTACTACTTCGCGATGCAATTCCGACTATATCTAATTACTCTTTTGTTCGCAAGCCAGTCATCGACGCACGGGTTGTCGTCTTCAAACTGCACGAACGTGAGTAAACACCTTCCCATCCTCCCAGATGTATTATTGAATTTTTTATGAAATTGAAGTGAATATTCACTTCAATTTAATCTCATGTTCATTAACGAAAAAATTCAATAATACATCTGGGAGGATGGGAAGGTGTTTACTCACGTTCGTGCAGTTTGAAGACGACAACCCGTGCGTCGATGACTGGCTTGCGAACAAAAAGTAATTGGATATAGTCGGAATTGCATCGCAAAGTAGTAGACCTCGGTAGCCTAGTTGGTAGAGCAACAGGGCGTAAACCTGAGAGACCTGGGTTCGTATCCCAGTCGAGGTTGAAAAATTTTTGTGGTGTAATTTCAATTCCAAATTTAAAATATTTCTTCATATACAATATGTCCGCACGTGTATGGTTAGCGCGAATAATGTTCACTTATATATATATATATATATATATATATATATATATATATATATATATATATATATATATATATATATATATATATATATATATATATATATCTTGAAATTGATTTATTGCTTGTTTAAGATATTTTATTTCGAAAGTTTTCAGCAATAACAGGCTTTTTGATATGAAAAAGTTTATTTTTGTTGACGTTTCGTTGTTATATTACAACTTTTTCAAAACTAATGAATAATATTCATTATTATTATATTATAATGAAGATTATTATAATATAATAATATTCATTAGTTTTGACAAAGTTGTAATATAACAACGAAACGTCAACAAAAATAAACTTTTTCATATCAAAAAAAGCCTGTTATTGCTGAAAACTTTCAAAATAATATATATATATATATATATATATATATATATATATATATATATATATTATTATATATTATATATTGCCATAAGCACAAAAAATTTTATTTCCTTATATATATATATATATATATATATATATATATATATATATATATATATTAAGGGTTAAATTGGGATTGAGATTGCAGTCTAGGACAGAAAAATAAGTTACCTCTTTAAAATTGAAAATTCGAAAATGTTGATTTTCTTCTTCAGGGCCAAAAT
The DNA here is from genome assembly GCA_030704895.1 of Henosepilachna vigintioctopunctata. Classification (NCBI taxonomy): domain Eukaryota; kingdom Metazoa; phylum Arthropoda; class Insecta; order Coleoptera; family Coccinellidae; genus Henosepilachna; species Henosepilachna vigintioctopunctata. The sequence continues at coordinate 4,577,915 of JARQZJ010000122.1, read as the reverse complement.
AGTGCAATATTAACAGTTTATATAACAGGACACTTTTGAAGATTTTTCTTACAATTACTGTGAAGTTAGTCCGAAAGAACATTTGTTTCTTGAATTTTGAAAATAAGTACGAGTATTCCCACATATATTGGGTTCGAATATTATTGCATTCTACGTGTTCAGTAGTTGAAGGAAGCAATGACACTAACTGTATTTCTCAATTCTCCTTTTCATGTGGATTGTTTCCAGATATCTCGAAAAGCATTTCTTAAACTGCATAACGTTGGCCGAAGTTTTATTATTAACGAAAAGTGAATGAATTTATTTTGTGTATTTGGAATCGATTTTTCGGGAAATAGGATATCAGGATATAAGCCATTAATCAGAAGAACCAATCAGATTTATATATAGGTTGCTTAGATCATATGTATCAGATTTTCTATTGATACAATTTCCTGTCTTTATTATATGAACCATTTCTAGGAAAAGGCGTTTGTTGTAATTATTTGGGTAATCTAAAATTTTTGACGCATTGTAATTCATATTGTGATCAGTGGCTTGTACGTGTTGAGTTAATGCAGAAGAATTCGTCTTGTTGGTATTTCGACAATTACTTTTATGAGAAATGATCCTTGAATGGAGATTTTGGGATGTTTGACCTATATATACAGAATCGCAATTTTGTAGAAGACATATATATATATATATATATATATATATTATATATATATATATATATATATATATATATATATATATATATATATATATATATATATATATATATATATATATATATATATATATATATATATATATATATATATATATATATATATATATATATATATATATATATATATATATATATATATATATATATATATATATCTACTGTTTCTACGGAAAGCGAAAATTAAACCACAAAATGTTATTATCAGTATTCTACCGAAAAAAGTTAGTCATCTAAAAGTTAACGTGTGGTACTGCTATGGAAACTTCAAACTCTCAGAGTCTGAAGATTAGAGATATTTTGACAAATTCGAGGAAAAAATTCCAAGCATGGCACAGGTTTTGGAAAAAAATCACAGGCTTAACAACAAATTCCTAATGCTGAAAACATGGAGAAAAATATACAACCTTTGTTCATTATGAGTCATAGAAATCAGTGACAAGAACTAGTCTGTTAATTTATTGAATCAACAAGTTACTGCTGTGAAAGTTTCTTGAGTATTCAAATTCGATCTCAGTGGTTCGATCGCTTTCTATAGCCGCTATAAACCATTGATAGCAGACATACACACATGGACACAACGCATAGATAGGAGTAGCCGTTCACAGAAACCTAATTGTAAACTTCCTTTGCTCATTCTTGATCACTTTCATTAACAATAGCCAAAATAAATTTATTTACAATAAGAGATATCATTGTTCACACTCCTAATACTTTTCAAAGGCACAACCGTATCATATGTATGTAATTGAAGACGTTCTCAGAGCCCCTCGAAAGGGAACGCTATCGTTCTGTGAAATTGGAAAATATTCTTCGAAGGGTCTCCTCAACCCTATTAGAATTCCCACCACCCACTCGACTGGAAAATAACATCTTGCCATGCGTTTCAGGCCACCTGTAATGCAAACTAAATGAGCTTTCCTGTTGATTTTAACACATAAACTGGTCGAGAGAATAGGAAAAGGAAAACGGCAAGCTGCAGAAGTTTTACCAATTTCCTTGTTATATCGATTCGTTTTCATTTCGGGATATTTAATATATTTGGTGATAAAGCCCTTGTCTCAAATCGAAGACATATTGCCGATCTTGGGCTGTATCTGTATGCGACTCTCTGAATCTTCTATCCCAACCAAATATACGATAATGTAATACAATATTAACTTGTCTCCGAAATTTTCTGTTTTAAGCGCCTTTATTTCTTCAACTGCTACCATTCCTAAATGCATCGGATTTGCTGTTTCTATATTTCTCTCCTATGTTATTTCAACAAGAGGCTATATTTTGCATCTCTGTTGCAACCAAGTTAATAGCTACAAAGTTAATATTCCGTTAATTTCGATTAATCCAACTTCAGTTCCATCAATTTCTTGACCACATATACATTTGAGTTTTCTTATACGTATGCTGTTTAAATTTCACTATTTTGATTCTTAGCTATCACAGAATTCGTGGCAGATAAGGCTGTTCACCTGGCTTGAATTCCGATCCTCAAATGATCCAATTTAAGTATCTGGGTATGGCTTTCCAGTAGACTGTAATATAGAACCAGATGAGTAAAACACATGCTTCAACATGATCTTTTATTCCGAGAGCACTCTTGAAGAACAAAATGACTGTGTACAAAACCACCTTAAGACAAGTCCTATTCTATGATGGCGAAACAGAAAAAATGCAGTTTTGAGATGATGAAGATTAGAATCCAGTATAAGCTCGTAGGACCTTGCTATGACAAGACGTGTCAACCAGGTTGTGAAACACTTCCTATTCATGGCTACATAGATGGAAAGACTCAGCAGGCCACCTATCACATAATTAATTGTGGACGAAGTATGACAACACCTTCAGATAAATAGATCCAAATGGGGAGAGAGCTGTTTGATTTCAAGTTGACTACCGAACCACCAGTAGTCTTCGGAATTAATGATTCCTTGAAATAATGTAACATCTGAGTAACTTATAAACTAACAATAAAATTGATACTGTGATATCTCAATAGGCTCAATGTTTTCTATCACAGTTGATTTGTAAACTAACGGTCCTCAGAACAGTTGATGAACAGGAATTCAAAACTCCTCCTACTAATGACATACACTCACATAAAGACTATCGATTAGCAACATCAATACTTGCTATACATATTCAAAAGGAATTATTTCAACTGATTCAATTGGCACGTTACTTATATGTACTCGGATTCGCTTAGGAATTATCTGTGTGAAAGTACATGAATACCAATTTTTTTCTCTCGGTTGGAGGAAATAGAAATCAGTATCTACTTTGGAAGAAAAAGCTTAATTTCATGGTTTTGTGCAGTTCATTTCAACGGTGTGTATTGAATTGCATGATTAAGATCTTACTGTTATATTGAAAAAGTTTTTTCAGTTCCTGAAAAAATCAGATGAGCTCATTTTCTCATTCATTCAGGTAATTTGTAAAGACTAAGCACGAAGTAAAAATGAAACTTATAAACTCACAAAATGTTTTATGTACAAATGGAATTCGTCTTTTTTGATGAAATGGTATGCCATTCGTTATCATTAATTTTTCCTAGAAAAATAATCATTGAAAAGATTGCAAGAAATTCATCATAATGGATTAACGATATATGCAATTTTCATTTTTCGTTTTACATTTCTCAATTTTGGAATAATATTTGTATTGAACTTCTTTCAAACTCTTTTAATCAAATAGGTCTTATTGTCCATGGAGATCGATTATTATAATAATCGCGTTCTATTGTGGATGTTGCTGAGCAAAATGTTATTCAATTCAATTATTATTCAAATTCTTTGTTTATTCGATAATAATGTTTTTATGTACCTCACCAATATCGTAAATTCTTGTATTTTATTTGTAGAATGAAATTGAGCTTCAGGTTTTGATAGATACCTCTTGGTAATAAGTATATAATTCTTCATTTTTCAGCTATGATATATTGTGTGTAGACACAAATGAAAATATATTAAATAAAAAACACTTGACTAGGTTTCACAAAATTTATAATATAAAAATACTTGTCAATTGTTTCGGGGTGTTTTTCACTCATTTTCAAAAATTAGACTGAAAAACATTTTTCGACCAACATTCTTATATACCTATACATCGTTAGCTGCAATAGACTTAAGGCTGATATCGATGTCTCAGAAGTAAAGGAACAGGTCAATATACAGGTAGGAAATCTAAGAATTAACGAATAACAAAGAAGGTGTTAAATTAGGAAATTGAGGAAAGAAACAATGGTGATAAACTGAAGGTTTCAACTGAAGTTGATATTCGTTTCATTGTTGATATTCGTTTTTTCTTTCGGTGTGAATCAGAAATTTCCACTTGTTCAAGGAGATCCACAGTTTTACTCTCCATATGTGGGTGCAACAATTTCACTGAGTTTAAATCTATGAAATGGCTATTGCGAATGCAATGTATTGAAAGTCTCTTAGAATTTTTGTTATTTGATATGGAGAATATGTGTTCTTCATTCTGGTTTCGATGTTTCATCCTATTTGGCCTATGTAGTATGTATGGATAAAATCGAAAAAAGATTGAGAAAGCTTAATATTAAAAACATGAGCACGAACAGAAGAAATTTGGGTTCAGTTTTAGTTGATAAAAAAGAGAAACAGGCAACAAAAGATAAGAGTGGAGTATACATAGGCCCAACAGGACAAAGCATCGAAACCAGAATGAAATAACACAAATTCTCCATATTAACTAACAAGAATTCTATGGGACTTTCAACACATTGCATTCACAATAATCATTTCATAGATTCAAACTCAGTGAAATTGCTGTACCCTCAGATGAAGAGTAAAACTCTGGATCTTCTTGAACAAGTCGAAATTTCTGATTCACACAGAAAGAATAAAACTAATATTAAATGCACCTTCATCAACACACCTTCAGTTTATCACCATTGTCACTTTCCACAATTTCCTAATTTAAGACCTTCTATGTTATTCGGTAATTCTTAGATTCAATTTAATACTCCTACTTGTATATTGACCTATCCTTCTACTTCGCCTTAAGTCTATTGCAGGTAACGATGTATAGGTATATAAGAATGTTGGTCAAAAAATATTGTTCAGTTCAACTTTTGAAAATGGGGTAACAACCTGAAACAATTGTCGAGTATTTATTTATTATAAATTTTGTGAAACCTAGCCAAGTGTTCTTGATTTAAAATATTAAACAATGTTTCACCAAGAGATCAGCGAACACTCAACTGTTCACTAGAACTGTTTCAAGAACCTCTAGGAAATTATATTCCTGATTTTCAACTTTACAAATATAGCACTGAGATATCCTCTATGAATTCTTCCTCAACGTCTAGATTTTATGTTGAATTATTTCTTCTTTCGTAGGGGATGAAATTTCAAATAATCATTTACGGCAAAAAAATTGAATGAACAATTCTATGAACAGAAGTTTCCATTGCCAATTTGATGGAATACCAATATTAATACAAATAACTCAAACATCTCCCCTTCCAAAGGCATCACGCAATTCCCCATTATTATGTACATAGATACCCACCTAACCTCTTACAATAAATATTGATACTCCTTGGAAAGAATATAATGCTATTCAAATATTGTAGGTACATATTCTTTCATGGAGTTCTCTTCTCTATACTGCTCGGGATATATCATGAAGATTCTTTCTGTTCACACTCTCACATACATATCATAAACTAACGGGTGATTTTTCAAGAAATTAGTTTTTCAGGTTGGGGGCACTGGTTGGTAATGGCATCCAAACGTCATCTGTCAAAGTGAAAAGTTTTCAGTATACTCTGACATATCATCATGGAAAGACTTAAAAACGAACAACGATTGCAATTGTTGAAATTTACTATCAAAATTCGTGCTCTGTGAACAATGTGTATCGTTTGTTACGACCATATTATGGTCGTCATAATCAAACTGGTGAATCAAAAATTCGTGCTATTGTCACCAAATTTCGCACCAAGTTACTTTGTTGGACATGAAACCATTGTCTCGCATGCGTACAGTGCGAACTAAAGAGAATATTGCAGCCGTAGCTTGCAGTGTTAATGTCAATTCGTCGCCGTTCTCAGCAAGTGGGCATTTGTTACTCAACCACTTGGATCATTTTACGTGTTGATTTGTGTTTGAGAGCCAATACATTTCAACTTCTTTTGAATTGAAGCCGAATGAGCTACCACAACGTCTAATTTTTGGTGAATGGGCCTTATACAATGAAAATCCGCTGTTTTATCGAAAAATTTTGTTCAGCGATGATGCTCATTTCTTACTTAACAGATATGTAAATGAACAAAACTGTCGCATCTGTAGTGATGAACAGCCACCTGCCATACAAGAATTACCGATGCATCCCGAAAAAACGACAGTTTGGTGTGATTTATGGAATGGTAGCATCATCGTTCCATTTTTCTTCAGAGACGACCGTGGAAGAAACGTTACCGTCAACGGCCAACGATATCCAGCTATGGTACGCAACTTTTTTTCCACCCCAGTTGACCGAGTTGAACTTGGTTGACATGTGGTTTCATCAAGACGGTGCCACATGCCACACAGCTCGTGAAACAATGGACATGTTGAAGGATTAATTTGATGAGCACCTTATCTCTCGAAATGGCCCTGTGAATTGTTCGCCAAGATCATGCGATTTGACTCCTCTGGATTATTTATTGTGGGGTTTTGTGTTGTTAGTGTATGTGGACAAGCCGAACACGATCGAAGCTTTACAGGATAACATATCACGCGTAATTCGTGGGATATAGGCCGAAATACTCAAAAAGTGACGCAAAATTGGACCTTCCGAATGAACCATTTGATACGGAGCCGCGGACAACATTTACATGAAGTTATCTTCAGAATGTAAATGGAAAAAAAAAAACTACGCTTGAAAAATCACCCATTAGTATACTTATTATTCGATTCTCAATGTAACATTTTCTGAGTATTTGCCGATATTACGTTCTGCAGAATAATTGAAATATTAAAAAACGATGCAATATTACTATTGACGTTTGAAATATCAATAGCAAGGTATTGATGGAAAATGAAGTATTAAATTCCATTTCGTGTATGGTTCAGTATTCTGGCGATAATGGTCAACACACAACAGATATGTATATGCTGAGTTTTTCCAAGAACCATTCAACTGAATCATTTCCATTCCACATTGTTTCGATGTAACTATTTCAATTTTGACGGCAATATATCTCGCGAATAGCAGTTTTCATCACCAGTTTAATTGACAAACATCGATATATTTGGTTCAATTTCCAGAATATCTTCATCAATTAGAAAATCCTTGTTATGAACTGATATATGAACTTTATTATCGTGAAGCTTAAATAACCTGGACAGTTATTGAATAGTATTTTTATCGACGTATTTTGTCCAACGTGATTATTGAATTGATATAACTTATTTATTTATAAACTGATGACATGAAACGAACACTTAATATTTGTGTGAAGCTTATGAGATTACATTAAGAGCAGCTTAAGTTAAATTGGGTGAGCTGTTTTTGAGGTTAGAGCTGGTAAACACATACATGGACGAAAGTTTTGGTTTCTATTTCAGTTTATTTAATTTAGACCTTCATTGAGACAAAGACAGCGATCAGGTACATTTGCATTATATGTATAGAAGATGTACGAGTTCTGAGAGTTCATGAATTACTTGAGTTTTGTAGGGAATTTCTCTGAACTATTAGACGTGTTGGTCCCTCCGTATCTGTTATAATTAATCTATGTAATTTCATTTCAGGATATGTCAGAGTATAAGTGTCAGTCTGGTAAACCACCGATGTATGTACCTCACAAACCTGTCACAGCTGTAATAGGTGCATCATTCAGTGTGGTGTCCATTATGGTGGCCAATATTTTGCGGCTCTTCAAGGTAAGAGACCATTTTTATTCCTTGACATCCAATGAAATTTTATGATAGTAATTATTTGAAATATGTAGTTGAATTTCAGTACGTATTCATCATTTACTTGAAATATATTTTTACTTAAGTAAACTACAATTCATGGAAAAAGCTTGATGTTGATTGGTGCATAGAAAAAACTCTTCAACATAGATTTTTCCAACGAAAATTTTTGGTAGGAATAATTTTGAATATATTGTTGAATTTCATTCAATTTTCTCGAATTAATTGAAATATTCATTTGAAGACATAACAAAAACCTACAGCTGTGTTTTGGGAGAGTATAAAAACTTGCTCAAACTTTTTTGTGCCCAGAAAAATTTTATTCTTCTCTGTCGAGAAATTTTATTTTATTTTATTTTAATTGAAAGTTTTATACTTATTAAGTGTAAATCCTCTGAGAAAGCTACAATTTGTTTTGCTGGTATCAGTGATTTAGGTATACGGAATGAGTAAATGAAAAGATTCTGTAGGATTACATTTTCATCAGAATATTTGTAGAATATAAATAGGAAATTAGATATCCAGACTATATAAACAACAAAACTTACAAAATTCTCTCCTTTCTCAGAGCCGCGTCGATGTTCTCGCATTTGGTCTCTAAAATTATGATTATTGACTGATTTTTCACAGAATAGGCCCTCTAAAATTTTGCACCAAACGCTGAAAGATTTATTTTAACCTCAAATGAATGCGAATAACTGAAAATTATTTCGATGTAACATTTTATCGTTGGTACTGCTTCATCTGTTTAATTACCAATTTTTCACTTCACTGACTGATTAGATAGTCACAAACTGTCAATATATAATGACAGAACGCATTTTCAACTGTCATTAGAATTGTCATTCAGCGAAAATCATGCGAAGTTGCGAGAAGGCCATGAATACTAGAAATTAATTTTTTAATGCTTGTTGTCTGTGATTTGACGAGAATATGAAATTTCAGTTTAAATGTCGACCGTCAAGAAAAATCAATGTAAATGAATATATACAAATATATATATATATATATATATATATATATATATATATATATATATATATATATATATATATATATATATATATATATATATATCCTTAAGCAATCCATAGTATTTAAGAATGGAACCGTAAGTGAAATTACTAATTATCGCCCAATATCCATTTTGAGCGTGTTTTCCAAGGTAATAGAGAAAATTGTTTTCGCCAGAATGATGAGTTATCTCAATAGATTCAAAATAATTGACTTCGCGCAACATGGATCCAGAAGAGGCCACTCAACTCAATCAGCTATAGTTAAGTTTTTCGAATCCGTCTACGAGTGTTTGGCTAAACACTTGTTTGTGGCGGGGTTCTTTTTTGATTCATATTCGGCATTCGATTCACTATCCTTTGAATTTATACTTGATAAATGTACAATTTTGGTTTTAGAGGTGTTTTTCTGAATTGGTTCCGTAGTTATCTTGAAGAAAGAACAATGGTAGTGAAAATGAGCGAGAGTTATTCTCAGAGACATGACATTGCTCTTGGGGTGCCGCAAGGCTTTATACTCAGACCTCTTCTATTCATATTGTTTATAAACGAGCTTTCTGCGAAGTTGTCTCGGTTTTGGTGACACTATTTGCGGATGATTCATCGGTGGTTGTTTCTGGCAGGACTCCTGAAGAACTTCTGGAGGCATGTGAATGCATTGTGAGGGAGTTTGTAAGTTGGTGTCGAATGAACAATCTGATGGTGAACGTTGACAAAACTGTATGTGTTCATTTTTGTTTGAAGGGCAATGGAATTCTCGTACCTTGGATGATAAATATGGGGACAACAGTATATCATCATCCCAATCAACAAATATTCTTGGAATATATGTAGACAGAATTTTTTTATGTAGACAGTAACTCATTTTTTGCAATCTCTAGAATTAAGAACATCGTACCTAGAAACTGTGTCATGAATGTGTATTACATTCTTGTATATAGTCATCTAAATTATAATATTCTGCTGTGGGGCTGCTCTACAGAAATAAATAGGGTGTTTGTTACACAGAAGGGAAAACTTCGATTAATATTCAATATTCATCAGCGAACATCTTGTGAACCTATCTCCATTAATAATTACATACTCACCTTACTGTGTTTATATATTTATAGATGTCTGTTATATGTTGAAGAAAATGAAGATAGGTTTATTAAATTGAATAGTAATAATGAGTATTCAACAAGGAACCGGGATGTACTACTTATTCCTACGCATAAAACACTTAAATTTGAGCACTCTCTCTATTATCAGAGTATTGAAATTTTCAATCATTTACCATCGAATTTAAAAGTACTGAAAGCTCATTTGTTCAAGAGGGGAGATCAATCTCTGCTCTTAACAAAGGCGTTCATTGGTGTGGCAGAGTATATCGATGATTCGAATGTAGGCAATAATGTATGAATCAATTTTTTGTATCATATATTTGTATATTTTTTAACACAAATGTTCTTAACCATGTGAAATTGTCTCAAATGTTTAATATCACTGAGGTAATTTTTTTTTCTTTTCTTTTCAAACAAAAATGTATATTATTGTTATGTATATTATGTATTATTTTTGTTCGAACTAATAGTTTTGCTCGAGGGCTGAATGGAAGATCAGACTCCAAACTGAATTTAGTCCTTTTGAGAACATTCTTCTTAGTTGTAGTTATTGTATCAATTGAAATTAATGTAATTTTACAATGTAAAGAATGTTTCTCAATAAATTTATCTTATTATTTTCATTATTATTATTATAAATATGTATATATATGAAACCTTGATTGAGGAGGACAAATTATTTGGACTTTAACGGACTGATTATTTGCCAACATTTCGTCATTGATTAATTGAAATAAAAATTAATTGACATCAATGATAAAATTAAATGACATTCTGGAACATATTCGACAAAATAGAAGACTATAATAAAGCATAGAAAAAGTCAAATGCAAAATGAATTGAAGTGATAAAATTAACGAATAAATACATTGAAGAATAAAAGAGCTTTAATTCCACATTCGACTTTTGCGATGTTTCAAACTCTTCCAATTGGTCCACCTCGTTTCAGCCTTGAGAATGTTGAAATTGTTGAATACACTGAAATACAGAGCAGATATTCGAATGGTGTGCCAGTACAAAAACGATTTATTTTCTATGGTGAAGGAATTTCTCTATTTTAGCAGCAATACATCAATTGAAACATTCAGATGTACTGAAGAATTCGGTAGAAAAAACGATGTATATATCTCTCGCGTAGAGACAACACGGAGAAAAAACTTTTTTAATATTCTCTGAGTATCGGAATTTTTATGTCAGCCATTCAACAGATGGAAGCCCCAACTGAGTTGACAGGAAATTCTATCTGGAGATAGATTCAACTTAATTATCTTGTCTGGTAGGTTAGAGCCAGAAACACGTCAGAATCGGATATTCTCGAATTAGTTTTCATCTATCTACGCAAGGCATCGGTCAAATATATTCGGTTCTGATTTAGGAAACATTTTGGCTTTTTCCCAGATAAGGCCGGATAGTTTACGAATTTTCGTTACGAAATATTCGAGATAATGATGTTTTCAGTTCTATGCGTCCTCACTCATGTGTATTTTAAGATTATATCCAATAGTTCCTACAACTTTCTAACTTCGATATTTTCTGGCATCGCCATGTTGCACATTTCACTGAAGTTTGTGATTGAAAAGTCATGATCGTAATAAAAGTGATGGAACGTTTTGAAAGTGACACCCACTTAATACAATCTTCCATAGTTTTCGTCCAGTTGTCATCAGGGATCGTACTTCCAGTTTACAGTCCTTCCAAAAATTACACTTTCGAGAAAAAATCCGATACATCTATTGACTTGATCATTCTACCATTTTTGTTTTATTTTTTTTTTGGTCCGTCATCTTTGGACATTACCTATTCATTTCATTTTTTCATTTAACCGCTGAAACTCATATACATACACAAACATCCATGTCTTACCTGGGATTCGAACCCAGATACCCCTGGTGAGAGTCCGTCACTCCCTCACTACGCTAAAGATACGATCATCCTAACATTTCGAAGTAGACCCCGATCGAGTTGGATGGGACTACGTAATTGAACGAGAAATTTCAATATTTCATATGAAACCAAATTTTTTCTGCGAATCTATTTTGAAATTTCCCCGAAATTGAGAACAGAACTATATTTGAATCATTTTCCACGTTTGAAAAATCATCAGTTTTACTTGATTTCACGATGTCTTTCAATTGTGCATCCCACAATAATTTATTAAATAAACCCGAAGTGCATGTCTGGGTTCAGGTGTGCAATTGGTGTGCCTCAGGGTTCGATTTTTGGTGCCATAATTTTTCATATATATTTTTATGGTCTTTCCTTTCACGTGTTTCTGCCTAACACTTGCAAATTTATTAAGAAGAGGAACCTGCATTGCGTGAAGAAAATGACACAACGAAAGGTCTATTGTGGTTCACTGAAAGTTGATTGTGTATAAACGTTGCTGAAATTGAGGAGTTTTCTTCAGCTTGAGGTCCTGTGATAGAAATAGTGCGTCCTTATTGGGTGTCTATGTTGACTTGGACATCAAATATTGGATATTATTATCAAAATTATATTTGAATATATTTGTCCAACGCAATTTATCTGCATCGGTTTATCTTCATTATCATTAGCAGTACAAAGTGAAATACAATGATAAATGATACATTATTGAATAGTGTTGACGTTTACTTGATGTAAATCCATCATAATTGAATTCAAACTAAAATTCAAACACTTGAGCTTTTGATTTACACTTTTATTGATAACATAGCATATGTTATGTTATCAATAAAAGTGTAAATTAAAAGTTGAGACTAGTGGATGAAGTGTTCAATCAAGTCTCGGCTAGTGAAACATCAGGCAGACATTTCAATCGAACATGGCTCTTAAATTTGAGCCAAGACAGCACTATTTCACAGTGATCGATATATTTCATATCAAAGATTTCCCTCTTGAGTCGTTGTTCGAGATCTTCAAGCTATGGCTCAACTATATATAAAATCGAACATATCTCTTTCAGTTTTTCACCAAAATTCAATGTGACTCTAGTGGATACTTATATATTGCACTATAAATCAACTTTAGCAGCATAAACATTCCCCCATTGTCCACTATATTTTCCCTTTTTTCCTCGAGAAAATTAATTGGTCCGGCTTTTACGCCTACTCATACTCGTATGGAAGTGAATAATAAGATTTCACGAATGCTGTTTTATCGATTCAATAAAAGGGTTCAATTAGCATCATGAAATGGAGTGAACTATAAAATTACATTATTGTATGAATGCAAAGTTTCTGCTTTGTAATACGGATTTTGTTAACTCAATACCTACTTCAAATGGAACTCTGTATAAAACGTTTCATACTATATAATTCATAAAAAGTGTGAGTTACCTTATTTAAATTTAATTTTCTATTCTCTCGAGTCACTACTTTAGATCAGCTCTGAAGTATAATTTTTGATTAAAGTCACTAACAAGAAAAAACAGAATAGGACAGAAAAAAAGAACATACTAAATTTAAATTGATGATTGATGGGGCCGATACTTCGAGAGAATTACTTATCCATAATGAAACAATATTTAGAATTTCCTCATAATATAATACAAATACGCACGACAACGTTTCGAAGTACTACTTCTTTATCTAATGCTGGATTAATCCTGGACTAATCATTAATTCAGCATTTGATAAAGAAGTACACTTTCGAAACGTCGTCATGCGTATTTGTATTGAATTATGAGAAAATTCTAAATATTGTTTCATTATGGATACTAAATTTAAGTATTTTATTGAGCTAATGTTTTTATATACTCCTTTTTTTTAATGGTACGCCGACGACCAGTTTCTTCCTTTGTCAAACATATTGACTAATAAGTTTAGAAAAAATGTCTAAATGCAGTAATTGCGTAAATCAGTTTGTGCATTTTGAACTTTTCCGAACATTTTGATGACTTCAGTTTTCTATGTTTCTGAGAATTTCGCTACACACATTTATATATAAAAATATATATATATATATATATATATATATATATATATATATATATATATATATATATATATATATATATATATATATATATATACGATAATGTAGATATATACGATAATATAGATTCAATCATGAAATAAAAATGAAGTTAAAACTGATTAGTCAACTCAAGAATCGAATTACCATGCAGATACTGACAGTACATGCAGATTACTGACAGAGTTAACTAACCCGTTCACAAGCAGTCCTCCTCAACAATGGATGTCCAATAAGAACTATTCAAAAGATTCTATGGAGTACTTACTGTCACTAGACCATCGGTTCCATCCTCTACAATCACTTTAGATATAGAGGAGCCATCACAAATCGATTCACAGACTCCTTCAACAAAATACAAGTCCTTACCATATTTACACTCGCTCACTAGTAAACTATCTCACGTCCTATCTGAAATAGACCGTTTAAAATTGGCCAAATATAATATCATTTCTGGCAGAAGTGCTTTTACAACACTAAAAGACAAGGTCCCTTCATCTTCTATTTCGAACTATGTATATGGTATACCATGCTTAGATTGTGGAGGAGTATACATAAGTTAAACTTCGCAAAACATCAAGCGAAGAATTACTCTCCATAAAAGTGATGTAAGACTTCACCCAGACAGACGTGCTTTGGCCCTCCATGCGGCAAACATGGAACATAACTTTGACTTCGAAAATTTTGAACTGGTAACTACCAGAGAAGAATATTTTTGGAAATGTGCCATATTAATGATAATGGCAATAGCATTAATAAAAAAACAGATATTGCTAGGCTCAGTTGCATCTATAGTTATCTACTCTCGAAGAAACTTCGATAAGCCCCGTTACAATTCCTTAGCTCTAATTGGCCTTTTGTGTTTTTTACTTGTGGTGACAATTGACAGAGTGTTTACACTTGACATTCTGTGATCTTTAGTGACGTTTGTCTGTGTTTTCTGACAGCCCGGTATTTATTCCTATATGATTTTATGACATTTAATTTTTTCTATCTTTATATTTTAATGATAGAGTTTAGTTCTGTAAGTTTCAACATTTGTTTACCATCTATTTTCACTGCTCCGTACAGTCTGGCTACATCTTCAGCCTAGTTGACCGCAAGGTGTAATTTTTTGTTTAGATCATTTTGTTTTTCATTTATGTATTTTTTAGAGTCCTGATGAAGAATAGAAACATATTCGAAATATAGACCAGGTTAATAAATTGGTTGTGTATCAATTATAGTGGCCCTACTTTTGCCGAGAACTCATCTATATTTACTTATATATATATATATATATATATATATATATATATATATATATATATATATATATATATATATATATATATATATATATATATATATATATATATTGTATATGAAGAAATATTTAAATTTGCAATCGAAATTACACCACAAAAGTTTTCAACCTCGACTGGGATACGAACCCAGGTCTCTCAGGTTTACGCCCTGTTGCTCTACCAACTAAGCTACCGAGGTCTACTACTTCGCGATGCAATTCCGACTATATCTAATTACTCTTTTGTTCGCAAGCCAGTCATCGACGCACGGGTTGTCGTCTTCAAACTGCACGAACGTGAGTAAACACCTTCCCATCCTCCCAGATGTATTATTGAATTTTTTCGTTTATATATATATATATATATATATATATATATATATATATATATATATATATATATATATATATATATATATATATATATATATATAATATTTGAGTTCATCAAGTGAAAGGGCTTTACATCGCAGGAGAATGAGAGAATGAATCGCGACGAAATAATAAGCTCTCTAGCTTGATATAGTTGTGTTTCCCCAAAGCTGGGATATTTGCGTTTGCAGACGTGTTCATGACTACAAGGAAATTTATCAGAAAAGCATTTTCCAAAATGTAATTCCACTCTTTAATGTTATAACAAAGGAATCGAGCAATGTCCTCGGGCTAGAAGCAGAATATCGAGAAATATATCCAAATTCATGGAAGCGGCGTTTTTCGCTTTTGTTTTTTTTTTTGAAAAAAAAACGAGAAGTCGCTAAGTTCACAGATATAACAATGTTATGCAATATTCTTGAAGATAATTCGATTTCAGTTTTTTGGAACTTAAGCTGTTATACAATCTGCCAATTGATATTTGTAATTTTTCATTTTTGCTTCAATTATTTCGATATGAACCTCTTCTTATAGAGAATATCACGAGAATCGACTAAGTCATCGACAATAATATTTTAGTTCGGAAGAACATAAAAGAAGATATATTGATGATTAATCACGAAATATCTTTCCAAGTGGCGAAGCTCTATAAATGTCAACATAAAATACAAATGGTGTCTTTTAGTTTTGAGTTATTTCCATTCCCAAAATTCAATGTGTTTTACTGTTATGTTATACTCAGACGTCACTTGACACTTCTGTCAAGTCGAATTGACACAAGTTTTGTAAAATTTAAGAGGAAAATGTATAATCAATGATGAAATAATTCGATGAAATCAATCATATATATAGTATCTCATCACAGTAAATTGTAGAAGAACTAATTAATTCGTTATGAAATAAATATTTACATATGACGAATCAATTGAATACGATCACTGAAACATAATGTTCATTACACGTCGCAAAATAATGATTCTTCAAGAACATAGGAGAATAGTTCTATGATGTGTACACTTCACGAGGAAGACATAATGTACAGGTTGATTTCGGTAGTCATTTCTTCAGAGACAGCTGAAGACATTAGAGCATTATTGAACTATAATAATATTATCAGAACTGTTTACGAACTAATTTTTGTGGAATTTCAAATACAAACTCAAAACATCGTAATATGTTCAATTTTCCAAAACGAAAATGTAATAACTTCTCTGGTAATTATCGGACTTTAAACCGGTGAAATTACGAAAGGTAAAAGGTGTTCGCAGTCCCCAGTAAATGTCAGTTGCTGAATTTACAAGGGGATTCAAATGCGACCATAATATCTCACTGCAAAGTGATTTACGTGCTTCTGAAAATGATTCATGAATGGACAGGCAATCCCCATCGGTTCTCTAGCTTTGTGTCGGGGGCATTGTTGCTGTAAAAATACTAGAGATGTCGGTAACCGCGAAATATTTATCAAGCTCCTTCCAATTCTGTCCACCCCCGTTGCAAGCCCATTAAATATGACCATGTATCTGCTGTCCATCAAATTGATTGATTTCATCAGAAGAGAGTGGCGATATTCCGTTAGATATATACTGTGTATCCGGATATTGCTTCGAGGTATTATCATATTGACGAATGACGTCTACATAATCTAACGGAAAATGTCCTTTGTCATCCACAGAATATGCCGAACTTGTACAATTAGGCAACAGGATATGAATTTGCATAACTTCTGTCGATGTGTTTATCTATACATTTGATCAAGCACTATTGAAACTAGCAAAGTTACCTTTTAATGAGACTGGACGTGTACCAATTTCCCAATCCGCAAATATGTTCACGAATGAAATATTACTCAAATTCAATGAAAACTGATCACTGTTTGATTATTTCTAGAAGTAATTTGTGTTTGTAAATCAAGCGTCCTAATTCTCTCATTTTACAATTCGCAGGAATTTGTATTATGAGTAGATATTCAATGCTCAATGAATTAACATTCTTGCTAATCACGAAGCCTTGAAGTACTTATTTTTCATTGAAAATGAACAAACGCTCTTTTCAAAAGTATATTGCTCTGCGTTCAATTATTTACAGAATAAGAAATACCCTTTTTTATCAATTCAGATGACTGTTAGGTGTAGATTCATTCGAACGTAAAAATTTAATTCGTGTTTAGTTTTTGAGTTATACAATAGTATCAGATTCTACCGTGCGTTTTCAGAAATTACTCTAGTAGATATTCGAACTTTTAGCGAATGAAACATACATTTTATTTCCATATGTGGAAGTATAGATTACCGAATGAAGCATTTTATCTAAAGTATGTATCCATTATAAATTGTGAGAAAATTGAATCCTTTTATCTATGGTTGCCTTTCGTGAAAATGTGTTGTTGAGTGTCTTCAAGTAAATGGCATACCGCAATTAGTTGTTTCTCTAGTGCCCAATTTCAAAGGGTGGGCTCTAGTTCAAAGTGAATAATGAATACAGGAAAGAAGGCTGAATGAAATTTTAACCAGTAGCAGGCACATACTTGTAAATGCCGCTTCAGTGAGAGAATAATTAACTGCGCGCTAGGAGAGGAGTAAGTCTTTGATATTAACCCTCGCAATTCTATTGTGAATTAGTTAATACCCAGATAGCGACGAAGAAGCGGAATACTGCGTTTTGTGCTACATAAGTTAATCCTTTAGTAATAGGTACCACAATTTTATTAAGTATTCATTGTTGTCCAACTTGATATTAACAACTATGCGATAGTTACATGCGTTACGGAACACAAACTGAAGCAAAATAACAACGTTATGATCTCATTCATCACATATTTATACATCTAACGGGTGTTTTTTTAGAGGTATAGAACTTTAAGTTGGCATTACTGTTGAAGGTGGCGACCGATTTAACAGCTGAGAAGTGATTTATTCTCAGTTTGGTTTGGCAATTCATCAGGAATAGACTAACGATCATCAAGCAAGGCGTAGATTCGTCGAATGAACCCAAAACGAGACTGCCGTTGTTCCTGATTTTCATAAGCGAATTTTGTTTAGCGATGAAGCGCACTTCTGGTTGAATGGCTACGTAAACAAACAAAACTGTCGCATTTGGAGTGAAGATAATCCCCTTTTGTATTTCAAAACACCGTTACATCCAGAAAAACTGGATGGTGCGCTTTATGGGCTGGTGGAATCATTGGTCCGTTCTTCTTCAAAAACGATGATGGCCAGAACGTTACAGTCAATGGTGGTCGGTATAGAGCCATGATTACTAACATTTTCATTCCATTCCTGAATTGAACAACCATGATGTCCAGAGCTGTGGTTTCAACAAGACGGCGCAACATGTCACACAACTCGTGCCACAATCGATTTGCTGACCGCCTAATTTCACGTTTTGGACCTGTGAATTGGTGTCCAAGATCTTGTGAGTTAACACCGCTAGACTGATTTTTGTGGTGCTATGTAAAGTCAATGGTCTATGCGTATAGCCACAAACACTCCATTTGGAAGACAATATTCGCCGTGTTATTGTAGATATACGGCCACAAATGTTGGAAAAAGTCCTCGAGATTTGGACGTCCACATTAGACTACATCCGAGCCAGCCGTAGCGGTCATATGCCAGAAATCATGATTAGAATGTAATGCCACAAGATTATCTTTCGAATAAAAAAACTTCTTGTCAATCGAATGATCCATCGTTGTTTTATTGCAATTTGAAGTTATATACCTCTAAAAAACACCTTTTATAACTATGACTGCATTTGTCGTATTAATATAAGAGATTAAACAATACCTACATAACATATTTTTTTTTTTAATTCAGTGGACCTACAGTTTAACGCCGGTTCCGAACGGCCATTGGGCTTGTAATCGATGTACATTACCCAGCATATTCCATTATTTAAACTACTTAAATCATAGACAAACACAAACACTCATGCCTCAAGCGGGGCTCGAACCCGAGTTCTACCGCACCATAGTCGGGAGTTCTACCGACTAAGATACGGAGACTGGCAACACACATAACATATTATTGAAATGGAGTAAAAATTCATTTCGTATGATGACGAGAACCGAAGGGTGTCAAAAATTAACGGTTGGGGTTTGTTAGGATGTAAACCCAAACTCTGTTCAGTATGAACAACTTTATTTAACATAACTATTTACAACTAAATACATTTAAGTTCACTAATAATGTTTGTAGATGACAGTCATGTTGACTGTTTGGCGACTAGCGCCGAAGTCGACGAAATCTCCTGAGGTTGCGCCTCGAGCATGCGCAGTCGTCTTTTCTTCTTCTTCCTTGCTGTGACTAGTCTATCGGTTGGTGCATCCAGTGGCAGGATGTGACTAGTCGGCACATACTCCCCCCGCAGTGTCACACATAGTTAGCTAACATGTGCGGAACGTACTAACCTCCCTGTATACTTTATGAAAATATAATATGGTTGGCAATGTAGTCCAATGTTCGATGCAATTATGGCTGATTTCAGTGGACGGTGGAACTCTTCGATGAAGCCTTTCGATTGCGGATAGTAAGGGGTGGTCCCTATTTTTGAATCCCTTGTGGATGAGCTAATTGCTGTGAGAGATTACTTTTGAACTGCCGTCCTTAATCCTTTGTGAATCGCGAAGGTTCTCCAATACGTGATATCCAATTCTCGTAGAATTTTGTCGCAATTGTATCTGCTGTGATATCTGTAATTAGAACAGCTTCTGGCCATTGTATGAATTCATCTGTCATTGTCATAAATAACTTGTATCTTCTGAAGAAGGTAGAGGAACTACTATATCGAGGTGGACATGGTCAAATCTTTTCAATTGGTCAGTGAGTGAATTTACTGTGTAGATTGAATTCTGCTTTTCTACAACTTAACATTGACTCGACCATTCGTTGCAGTCTTTATTGATATAAATTCAAGGGAAAAACAAGTTAATAAATTTGTTCGTAGCCCTAATTTCTATATGAGAAATGTGCAATGTTTCGAAAACCTGGCGCCGATACCCCATTGGTATATATGGCTTTACTTACCGCTTGAGTAAACCAAAGTTTTGTACTGTTTTACCAAATTGGTTGCAATTTTAATGAAACACGTGCAATTGACAGGCATCGTTTTCGTTATTCATATTTTCAATAAAAGTTTATGTAGAATAACTAGAGTTAATTGAAGAGTTTTTTTATGTTTCTACATGAAATATGTTCATATAAATAAATATTACTTATTTATGTGTGAAATAAGAAATATTTTGAACAATGATAAGTGAACTTCAATAAATAAAGAAGCAGAAAAATAAAGCAATGACAAAACAAGATACAATAACTTCAATACTTTATTAATGTCGATGTTAAATGCAAATTCTGAAAAAAAATTATTTGTGAGTATTTCAGTATAAAAATATGACCAATATGAGAAGATTTAACTAATTGACCTTACCTCTGTACTAAAGTTGCTCGTTGCGTCGATCACGTCAGGGGTCACCAATGTTGGAGTTTATTAGGATGTGTACCCAAACTCTGTTCAGTATGAACAACTTTATTAAATATGACTATTTACAATTAAATTCATTTAAGTGCACTATAACGTTTGTAGATGACAGTCATGTTTACTGCTTGGCGACTAGCGCCGAAGTCGATGAGATCTTTACGTCTTCTTTTGAGATTGCGTCTCGAGCATGCGCAGTCGTCTTTTCTTCTTCTTCCTTGCTGTGACTAGTCTATCGGTTGGTGCATCCAGTGGCAGGATGTGACTAGTCGGCAATGTAGTCCAATGTTCGATGCAATTATGGCTGATTTCAGTGGACGGTGGAACTCTTCGATGAAGCCTTTCGATTGCGGATAGTAAGGGGTGGTCCCTATTTTTGAATCCCTTGTGGATGAGCTAATTGCTGTGAGAGATTACTTTTGAACTGCCGTCCTTAATCCTTTGTGAATCGCGAAGGTTCTCCAATACGTGATATCCAATTCTCGTAGAATTTTGTCACAATTGTATCTGCTGTAATATCTGTAATTAGAACAGCTTCTGGCCATTGTATGAATTCATCTGTCATTGTCATAAATAACTTGTATCTTCTGAAGAAGGTAGAGGAACTACTATATCGAGGTGGACATGGTCAAATCTTTTCAATTGGTCAGTGAGTGAATTTACTGTGTAGATTGAATTCTGCTTTTCCACAACTTAACATTGACTCGAACTCGACCATTCGATGGAGTCTTTATTGATATAAAATCAAGTGAAAAACAATTTAATAAATTTGTTCGTAGCCCTAATTTCTATATGAGAAATGTGCAATGTTTCGAAAACCTGGCGCCGATACCGCATTGGTATATATGGCTTTACTTACCGCTTGAGTAAACCAAAGTTTTGTTCTGTTTTCCCAAATTGGTTGCAATTTTAATGAAACACGTGCAATTGACAGGCATCGTTTTCGTTATTCATATTTTCAATAAAAGTTTATGTAGAATAACTAGAGTTAATTGAAGAGTTTTTTTATGTTTCTATATGAAATATGTATATATAAATAAATATTACTTATTTATGTGTGAAATAAGAAATATTCTGAACAATGATAAGTGAACTTCAATAAATAAAGGAGCAGAAAAATAAAGCAAAGACAAAACAAGATACAATAACTTCAATACCTTATTAATGTCGATGTAAAATGCAAATTCTAAAAAAAAATTTTTTTTGAGTATTTCAGTATAAAAATATGATCAATATGAGAAGATTTAACAAATTGACCTTACCTCTGTACTATAGTTGCTCGTTGCGTCGATCACGTCAGGGGTCACCAATGTTGGAGTTTATTAGGATGTATACCCAAACCCTGTTCAGTATGAACAACTTTATTTAACATAACTATTTACAACTAAGTACGATTAGGTTCACTGATAATGTTTGTAGATGACAGTCATGTTGACTGTTTGGCGACTAGCGCCGAAGTCGACGAGATCTTGTTGTCTTCTCCTGAGGTTGCGTCCCGAGCGTGCGCAGTCGTCTTTTCTTCTCCTTCCTTGCTGTGACTAGTCTATCGGTTGGTGCATCCAGTGGCAGGATGTGACTAGTCGCCGCACAACCCTGGACTTGTTGACATAGACCTGTGATTTTAAATAACCTTAGTAAAAGAAATCTAATGGTATCAAATCACACGATCAAGGGGGATAATTTTGATAACAGAAACGATAGAGTACAAGACCTGGAAATGTCTCATGCAGTAATTGAAGTGCTTCACTGGATTTATGGCATGTAGCACCTTCTTGTTGGAAACACATATTGGCCACATCAGTATCGTCCAATTTCCGCAGAAAGAACTGTGCTGTCATGTCGCTATCCAGCTCCAGTAACAATCACTGCTTCATCAGCCTCATTTTAAGCAGTATATTCTTATTATGCCTCCAGCCTGAAATCCACACTAAACAGTGACATGTTTTGGATGCATCTGTTTTCAGAAAATCACATGTGCGTTCTCAGAACTAAAAAGCGACAGTTTTAACGATTAACAAACTCATCAAGGTACGAATGCGCTCCGTTGCTTTGGATGATTTTGCTTGAAAAATCAGCATACATTTGTTGATGCTTGGTACTCCATTGTGCAAACTATCTTTGATTTTTGTAAATCTAGAGATACAGTTCTTCAGTGCGTATACTCTGTAGAGAGCTTCTCCAAATTTGAATTTCTTGTCCACGACGCCGTATTGATGTTACTGGATTGTCACTGACACTCCATTCACATTTGAACGGATTATTTTTGGACGACCAGTGTATTTGACGTCTCTAACGAATCCTGTCTCCCGGAATTTTTCAATTAATCTCTTCACAGTTGAAACACTATTCAAACCATATTTCGTGTGAAATTTTCAAACTGCGGCTGCCAAGCCTTCATTATTTTTGAAATTTCGTTCAATAATCGAGACACGTTGTTCTATCGCGTAACGTTCCATTTCACTAATCCTAAACTGTCAGCTGTCGATTTGTTTTTTAGGGTTGACAACATTTAACTGCATAAATAGCGACAAATTCAAATTTTGAGTTGATTTTGAGACACCTGTTATAACTGAGTTGGAATATCTTTGTTTGATCAGGATCACTACTCGTAAGTTCTTTTAGCACAAGCAATGGTGGTCCATTTGAAGGAACTCTCAAAGATTATCTGGTTTTAAAATGATCGAAGTGCAAATTATTCCATAATAATCCAGGGCTATCTCAAAATGTACGCGTTTGATAAGCACCCTGTATATATTCTGTTTCATTTCGGATGATATTGAATATAGGCAAAATAAATATATCTCTAAGGGGCAATGATTTTTATATTTCGGTCCGGTATAATATAACCTGGAGCGACCCTGGTTATGGGTTATTTGCAATGTCATAAAAAGCATACCTCAGGTATTCAGTGTGCCGTGAAACATTATCCAACCAACTGAAAGAGCTATGAACTTCATCCAACTGAAATTACATGGTTTAGAAACGAAACGAGAACACGACAGATAGCTTAATTTCATAACCTATTTACACGTGCATTATTTCAAGAATATTCATAATAATATGTTGAATAATCGAAAACACTTGTTCGCTACCACCTCAAAGAATGATGACGAGAAATCTGCCAAATAAATTGACCGAATCGTAAAGAAAATATTCAATACAGCAAGAACATACATCAGGATGCTGAATAGGTTTGAATCGAAACATCGCACTGAAGAAGTTCAGAAAATTGAGACAAAAGCACCAGTGAATAAGTAATAGACATTCAGTTCACAACAAACACTCATTCAATCATTTTGAATGAAAAAATACTTGGTTACACAAAAATTATTTTAAAAACAATAAATTGAAATGAGCACAGTTGACTTGATTTATATTATAAACTCCACATATGTTTCGGGTTATTATCCACATTATCAATATTACATTCAGTAATATCGTATATTGTATTTCAGTAATATTGTATACTCTTGATAATGGGTTAACCACCCGAAACATATGTGTAGTTTTGAATATATTTAGTGAAACTTAAGCAAGTGTGTTAATTATAATTTATTGTTTTTAACATAATTTTTCACCAAGAGATAAGCGAAACCTCCGTGTCATTTGTTGAAATTATTTTAGTTGCTTCGGTTTTGGGCTGTTACCCCATTTCTAACAAATTCAAAAGATCAAAATTTTTATATACTTTCACGTTTCTACCTGCTATAGACACAAAGATTCAAATATAGGTATAGATGTAAAAGCAAATGGTTTCAAATTGAAACTATAATTTTTGATCAGTTAATAAAACACATTATTTTGACTGCAGATTTGACTTGATTCGAATTTTTAATGATGATTAGAGTTTAAGGTTTGATAGTAGGTAATTCTTTATGAACAGTTTCTTTTTTATGACGTATAATGAATAACAATGTCACAATTGAGATTCAAACACTTCACCACGCCATAATAACAACAATCTGTGACTCTTTGCTTTTCAACAGAGCCAATCAAATAACAAAATAAAATAAATCACTAAAGCTGATTTTTTAAAAATTTAACATTTCGTTCTGATGAAATTAATAAATTGACATCTTAAATGGTCTGTTTTTTCAATTCATGTGGTAACTAAACCTTGTAGGCCTTTAACGATAAATTATTGTGCAAAATTCACCACAAAGTTGTTAGTAATATGTTTAACTGTTGTGAACGCCGTGTAATTGACAATCTTGGATCTTCTTCAACACTCTCACGAACTGACTAGACCAGTGATGGGCAAACTTTTTTAAAGGAGGGCCAGATGAAATTAAAAAATTTACAGGCGGGCCAAAAAACAAAAAAAATACAAGTTATAGGCCTAAACGTTTTTATTGTTTAATTTTACATCATACACAACTTATATACTAAAATGGTAAAACCTTCCAAACAAATCACAAAAAATGATAAATCTTTAGAAGAGCATGAAGGCGTATGAGACAGATGAAACTGTGACTGAGATTCTAAAAATTGATCATAATCTGGTAGAAACTGAGATGAGCTGATTCGCAGTAGTGAAGCTAAATTATGGTCAGTCAATCGGTTTCTAACACTGTTTTTGCGAAGCTTTATAGTAGAAAACACCTGTTCACAGATGTAGGAAGAGGAATACATCGAAATTATCTTCTGAGCGTGAGATCTCAGGTTTGGAAAAGTTGTTTTTGACAGGGCTTTATAGAACTCAATCTTCGAAACATTGAGAAATAGTTATTTCAATTCAGTGTTACATTGCAACTCAATTAGTTCGAGCTGCAGTTCTGGTTTAACTGATTCACAATCCGAATTAAATGGCATGTAGATGCGATAATACCATACCTAAGACTCCCGTTAACTATTATAGCTGCACAAAAAAAGTTATCACTTCCTATGTGCAATTAATTTTAGAGGTTAATCAAAACCGCGTCGCGTGTCGCGGGCCAGATCAGACTAGACCGAGGGCCGCACTTGGCCCGCGGGCCGTACTTTGCCCATGACTGGACTAGACGATAACGAACTGGTGCTCTTACGTAGGAAATTGAACCACTTTGCTCAAACTTCTGCAGTATTCCCGATATTGTTGATTCATCTGGTTTATTTTGTGAACCATCAGAAATGCATAATTTACAAAAAAAAAATAAATTCAACCGTCCATTTTCATAATAAAGCTGAATTATTTGGACGTGTTGTTCAGCACTTTTTCTTTCCATTCTATAAATTGTCAACCATAGTAGATTAGAGATGAAAATTGGGAGAAAAAAAATTATTTTATCCTGTTTCACCAAGAGGTAAGCGAGAATTCAGTTAGTAGATTAAATTTATGATTTTTTCAATTTTGAATTATAACATTACAGAAAATTCCATCTCTAATGGAATAGCACTAAATCAAAAAATGTAAGATAAAACAAGTACTCATTTGAGCTTGCGAAAATGGGGTAACACCCTTGAGAAACATTTGTCAAGGAGTTGAGATAATATTTGTGAAACCACCATGTGTTTTTTCAGTATATTGATCGATGTTTCCCTAAAAGATCAGTAAAAATATCAATTTATTGGAATAATTCATAATTATATTTAAATTGAAACATTCGAATGAGGAATTCCCTCGAATTTTGCAGCAGACAAGAGATATTAATTTCAAGAAAAACTTTCGAACTCCACGAATATGGAGTGCAAGTGTTAAGAATAAATGGATCAATTTTCCCAATCTTTTCGCCGCAACTACATATTACTGGAAAGGCTTTTAGATGAAAGGGCCGTAGGTTTCCCATCCTACTGAATTAAAGTTACCTGAGAAGAGCCATTAAGCTGTTGAGAGGCCGTTTAGGGTTACGTATCCTCTAGGCTGTGAATTCATTCACTCATTCTTGTCTTTTTCTGATATTGCCCCATCAATGGAAAAGTATTTTCAAGACTTTTCAGTCCTCATTTGCTGAACTGCGGTTCATGCTATTTTTTATTCGAAATAGGAATGTATAATTATTATCATTCGAATATTTCGATATTCTGACTTTGATTCACTATAATTGGAGATGAAGTGATCAATAATTGATTGAGGTGGTCAAAACGTATTGAAATAGTATCTTATATAATCAATAGATCGAAACTTATTACAGAATTTTGAAATATATTCATATAAAGTTCACAACAATATTGTTTCTTTTGGCAATACACTCATCAAGTGAATCAATATTGAGTACGAAAATCGGAGAACTAACTTATCTCGTATTAGAAGATCACTATTAGAGGTTATTTTGGGTGTACTACAGGGCTCTAATTTGGGTCCACTCTTGTTTCTACTTTTTGTAAATGATTTAATAGGATGTATAGTAGTTCATAATCTCATGTATGCTGATGATTTAAAAATATATCGCAAAATTGATACATATGAGGGCTGCATAAGCTTACAGGATGGCCTCGCCGCTGTTTTTGATTGATGTTACCGCAATAAACTCAATATTAATGTAACTAAAGGTAACGTTGTCATATTCTGAAAAGAAACAGCCTATACAATTTGACTACAAAATTAACCAAACCATTCTGACCAGGGTCTCCGAAATTCGAGACCTCGGTATAATATTTGATCAGAAATTCACTTTTGACCTCATATAAATAAAACAATTTCAACAGCA
This sequence comes from Henosepilachna vigintioctopunctata, assembly GCA_030704895.1. Lineage (NCBI taxonomy): Eukaryota > Metazoa > Arthropoda > Insecta > Coleoptera > Coccinellidae > Henosepilachna > Henosepilachna vigintioctopunctata. The sequence goes on along the minus strand of JARQZJ010000122.1, from coordinate 4,550,455 downwards.
TTCAAATCTTATGGGTTTATTGTGCGTAATGCTTTAAACTTTTCGAATACAAAAACACTTATGCAATTATTCAATGCGCTTGTGAGGAGCAAATTAGATTTCGTATTTATGATTTGGCGTCCCATTTACAATTCTCATAAAAATCATATAGAGTCGATACAACGAAAATTTCTCAAATATCTAATTTGGAGGAAAGATCACGTTTATCCGGCCAGAGGATATCGCCAAACTGAATCTACTAAACAGGTTTGGACTAAATCAATCGAAGTTGGCAGGGACTTGTTGTCTCTGAAGTTTATGTTAACATCTTACATGTTTTTATAAACTGCCATACCCTTATTAGCTCTATTGACTTTCATGTTCCTAGACAATGTTCACGTTCAAGTCAATTTTTGTCATTCGGTAGTCCGAAAACTAATTCCCTCGGACAATCATTAGATATATATGCCTGTCTCCGTAGCTTAGTCGGTAGAACTCCCGACTATGGTGCGGTAGAACTTGGGTTCGAGCCCCGCTGAAGGCATGGGTGTTTGTGTTTGTCTATGATTTGAGAAGTTTAAATAATGATATTTGCTGGGTAATGTACATCGATTACAAGCCCAATGGCCGTTCGGAACCGGCGTTAAACTGTAGGTCCACTGAATTAAAAAAAAAAAAAATTAGATATATATGTTCGCTATTCGAGGATGTGTCTGACAAATGCGATCTCAACACTGACTAATTTGCTTTCATAAGTCGGGTTTACTTGGAATCTTTTCATGTATGGTGAATTTCTAAGTATAGCTATATTCTCATTGTCTATTATTCATTATAATTACTTCTTTTATTGATAATCATTTTTTAAACGTTTGCATTATACTGGTGTTAATACTGTATATATATATTTTTGAATATTTCCTGTAACTGGGTGTTTTCACTTATAGAAAAAAAGACTTATTAGTATTATTATTGTTAGACTTATAAACTTCATATGTTATGTTTATATACAGCTTTCATATGTTATAACATTCATTTCAGAATGATATGAAAATTCATGTACTAGATATTGAGATTGTATTCATTTTCAATACAATTCTTGGCCAAAATTGAATATGTTCTCCGGTTTTGCTGGAAGTTTTTTCTTGTATAATTTATAACACAGCAATTAACGTATAATTAAATTATATCAACAAATTCTCTGTGGTTACAAAAAAATACATGAACTGTATCTGCAACCTTTTATGAGTAGTGCAAAGAGAAACCGAAAGAATTAGTGGAAGTGAGCATTAAAATACCTAATGCCATGTGGACAGCCTGTATCCAAAAATAACAAGTCTTGTCATACATGTTCAAAAGAACTTAAAATTGAATAAAGAATAACGCATAACAGTTTCGTTCCTCTCTTGGTGTTCATTGATATCCTTCAATTAATTCTTTAGAACCCAAGCAAATATCACATGGTAATTTCAACCCTACAATGTAGGCTGGCATTCTATTTGAAATTCTACGCCATGCCAGAAGGGAACAAAGCGCTGCGGTCGTGCTATCTTTTCAGTAGATTAACATTTTCACAAATTTTCTGTCGACGTATTTCTGCCGTTTATTTCAAATTGAATTTTTGGATGACCTGTGACATAAACCACTCGAATCCCTCGACTGGTTCAACCAACAAGTTCTATGCCGTTTTCATCTGATCACTATACTTGTAAATTAATTATATTGCCCAACATCCTTGCCGAGCAATATGAATAATTTCGAAAGGTTTTGTAACCAATCGACTTAATGTTGAAATGTTTTCAAAAATGAGTTGAATGTCTTAAGTAGGTAAATCAATCTGTCTTGACACCCTATCTATAATTCATCAGAATGAATTATGTGAAAGCTGAAGTTCCTACGTGTGACTTTTGAATTGACTGATTTCGATCTCTTTCGCACTATTAAGATATTACACAAACGCTTCGTTTGGACTGACTGCTCATCTGTTCAGGAGTTGCCACCATTGGATTTGATAACACCCTGTCATCTTTACACACAATCGTGGTGACATCGTTGATTCAGCAAAAACGAGAAATCGATTGAAATTGATCAGATGAACACCACCAAGACAACTTGGACAACATTAACCCGCTGCAATTGTAAAACTCGTCAGCTGATACAACTGGCTAAGACTACGATGAAGCTGGAATCGAAGAAAAGGATAAACCGAATACAACAAAGAGGTTCAGTAGTGGAAAGGTGTAGTGACTTTATAACGCTTTCGACTGAAGGTGTTGGTGGGTAAATATCGAATAAAGTGTTGGTCTAAGCACCGAAGCTCTGCAGGTTTATGACCTCCACTTTTTGATCAATAACAATAATAATAAACACCTCGAATTAGATCGCTTCGGCCTTCGTAGCTTTCGTAAGAAGTGCGTCATCTGTTTCGAGTAATTATGTGTTTAAAAGTGATAGCACGTCAGTAAAATTATTCAATCACTGGAAAATTCATTGAAAGCATCAAGGTAACGCAAAATGAATTATTTAAACATCCAGGGAATAACTTGCCGGTTATGATCAAAGTCAACTAAGTTAACGTGTCGTTTTGATAATTTACTACCTATTACATTTTCACATTGTCGGGATCTCATTTACATGCTGAGTTGCTTGAAGACAATCCAAGCGGAAAATTTGTATATTTCGAGCATTATTTGTTCCTGAAAATTTCGAACTAAAATTTTGTTTAGCATTTGATAGATGACACTTATAATTATATTCTCCAAGAGCATGAGGGAGGCAATGAAAATATGTGCTTTCCTATGTACTTATATTTCACTGACTTAGAACGGATGAAAGAAAAGTTTGTTTCTGTAGTTCAGCTATTGGTCAGAGGTTATATGAAATATTTTCGAATTACTACAGCTGCAACATATCATTTCGCACTTTTTCTATGATTTATTATGAATTTTCGAACGAAACGCTTCTATATCTATTACATTTCGGTTATCAGAGATTCATGTAATACCTTCTTGAAACGGCAAACGTGCCGTTTCAAAATTTTCAATTGGGAAATGTTTCGGATCAAAAATTCAACGCGTCTCAAAATTTTCGAATATAACATTAAAGCGTCATTTACAGAGAAAATCATTTTAACATTTTACAATTTGGGGCTGGTGAAAAGCGTGTATAACGATAGAAAATTGCACGTTTCCATTGATGAAATATTGGCGTTGAATCACGAAAATATTTTCACTGAAAAATATTTTCAATTTCAATGTTTGATTGGCAAAGTTAACGAATTCCATGAAAATATATTAATGATATATTGATTCAGTTCGTTTTGTGGTTTAACAAAAATTCTTCGATTTAGAAGAGGAAAAGTCAACAAATCTTTGAGTAATTTAGCCACCTCGATACGAAAACGCTCATCCCCTGTTCACTTTATCGATATTCCACCAAAACAATTACTGAGAGGTAATTGTAAACAACCTTGTGAATCTTGAATGAATTTGAAAGCATCCTTTGATAGAGAAATTATTATTATATAAATGGAGCAGTTGAATAAATCTATTTGAATATTAACTCAAATTCAAACACTTGAACTTGATTTGCAGTGATGATTTTTTGATGATTTACACTTTATTGACTACATAGCATGACGCGTTTCGTCGTTACAAACGACTTCTTCAGATGCTTACAGAATAATAACAACATTTTGAAAAACACATGTATAAATATCAGGGAATTTTGGGATTCTATGACTTTGGTTTTACCTAAGATATTCCATTCTGACAGGTAATTTCTATTATAGCCGATTTATTTCCACTATTTCCCAATAATCTAATTGACTACTTCTCTGTATATTGTGTAAAGTTTTGAAATTCGTATCAAAAGTATGGTTTTCTGTTAATAAATGGTTAGCATAATTCGAATTACTTTTATTATGCGCGAAGCTATATTTATGTTCCTGTATTCTAGTACTGAAATTTCTACTGGTTTCACCTATATATATATATATATATATATATATATATATATATATATATATATATATATATATATATATACCGGGACATGTTCCACAATTCAATTGGTAAACACCTGATTTGTCTTCTCTTTTAATTTTGTTTTTATTGTTCTTGATGTGTCTCGATAAATTATTGTTCGTTTTGAATGAAATATTAAAATTATGTTTACTTAAAAAGGTTTCGACTTTTTGAATGACGGTTCCAAAGTATGTTAAACTATTATATTTACGATTTCTATTCGACTGATAAGGAAATACTAATCGTAGAGCTTTCCTATAGAGTTATTTGTCAAGAATTTTTGACACTAGTTCGCTTTCATAATTATTATTAACCGCAATATGTTTAATGATATTCAGTTCTTTATTGAAATTTTCTTCTGATAAAGAAGTAATCAGAAGATTGGTTAATCTGTGTATCATACTATGAAACGCTGCCATTTTATGTGGATATGGGTGGCATGAGGAGTTGGATTATGGTATTCGTATGGGAAGGCTTATGGAAAATAGAAAAATCGAATTTATTATTTAATCTTGTGATTGTCAAGTCTAAAAAATTAATAGATTTATCAGATTCTATTTAAGTTGTAAATTTTATATTAGGATGAACTGCATTAATGAAATTTTCAAAATTTTTTAATGAACGATCGGGACCAGTAAAACAAGTGATTATATCATATACATATCTACATATACTAGAATACAAAGTGTTTGAAATTCGGTTTTTTTTTAATACTATTTTCCAATACTATTTTTCCAATACTGTTTCCAATACTATTTATTATTCTGTAAGCATCTGAAGAAGTCGTTTGTAACGACGAAGCGCGTCATGCTATGTAATCAATAAAGTGTGAATCATAAGTTCAAGTGTTTGAATTTGAGTTTATATTCAATTATAATAGATTTACATCAAGTGAACGCCAACACTATTAAATATAAAAAAATGAATAAATCTAATTTCAGTTCAGTAGGTGGTAAGATATTCAATTCAATCTGAGCTCCATTCAAATCGGATGAGAAATGACAAAATGATTGCGATATTCGACTTTTTATTTGCCCTTTTCCTATCGATGTTCCGGATCTTGCTATCACAATTTCCTTCACTGGCGCTCGGTAGGTTAATGATATTTAACTGCATTATGACTCCTCGAAAAATTTATTCAGTTTTTGCGCCCATCTACTGTCATTAGGGGCTGGTACGACGACTGATTAATCGCTCCTTACCCCAATATCGATTTAAGGGACGCGGAAAATCTTTCGATGGGACAATGACAAGCTGTTCCCTAGACTGAGCGTTCTGTATTTATTAGCAACTCTAGTCGACACAATTATAATTTCTCCGGTGAGATGAATTTATGAAATTTGTTTTCGAAAAGTTTTTCAAGAAATTTATATCTAACATCAACTATATACATATTTTTGAATCTCTATTTCATTAATTACCAGGAAGGTAGCGCTAGTGGTCAGCTTACTTGGTTGATTGCTAGAAATTACTGATGAGCTCTTAGAAGTGAGAAATCTGGTGTGCTGGTTAATATTGCTTTTCCTCACGATCCCTGTGTTGGTGATTAATGCTATTCCTTACGTTTACTCCCTGTGCTTGAGAGCGAAAGGTTCCACTACCAAGATTCTTGAAGTTTAATAGTAATTTTGATTTTATTCATCGGACTTTTCATCAATTTGAATTGGGAGCTTGTCGTTTGAAAGAATATTGCATCAGGTTTTATGATTCGAAAAGAGAAAATTACTAAAAGTTAATTGTTCATTTCTGTTACTGAAGAAGTGGCTAAAATCGATACTTAGAAGCACCGTTTATCAAACCATCCAAATACCAAAATATAGAAAACCATGAAATACATACAAAATAATCGCATCAGCCTAAATCTCGTGAGGTAATCCACGTAAAAAATTCTCCTGTAACCATAATAATATTTTATTGAAGGAAGTATTTTTTATGTACATACTAAATGGAGGTCTGGTAAACGAATAACCAGCATTAAATATTTCAAGCACTTTCACGATCCCTCCTGCTTGCTGAGAAAATAAAGTGAAATATGCATAATGATCGAAGGACGAATTGTAATTTTGCCAGGCTGTTTTCATTTTTATTTTGTATGTCGTATTATAGTCTCGTAAAACTCATATGCGTAAAGAAAAATAAAGGTAATATATGCATTTGCCGTACTTTTTCATCTTACGGTTAGGCCCCGAGAGAATACCGAGCTATAACTCAACTCCGATCACCTTTTCCATGGAGAATTTAAATGTTGAGATGAAAACCTTCAAAATTCACTTGTCCACCCACAAATACACTTTCTGAAACGAGAAATGGAAATGCTACAACATATGTCGCCGATAACTTTCACGAATAGATAGACCTTTTTATTCTAGAGCGCTATATGGAGTTGCAGAAAATAAAATACAATTTTTCGATATCACTCATAACCGATGAAATTGAAAAGAAAAAAACTAAAACAATTCGATTAAAAACAAGACATTGGATCTTGTCATTACTTGCAAAATTAGTGGCAATACATGAGGAATCAACAAACAATTTCCAAAATTCGAAACTCCGGGCTGAATTTCACAAAAAAAGACGAAGTCATTTGAGTTTTGATAGAATTAACAGCTCTCATCAGTTCTTGATAATGGGTAATCAGTCCGAAACACAATTTGAGTGAATTGAAACATTTTTGTGAAATTAATGTAAATGTTTTCATTAATGTCATACGTTTCAATTATTTCTATACAACGAGATCAACTGACATAATAAATTGTAGGTTGCATAATTTTATGACAACGGAATTGTCATAAAATGATGCGAAGGACAAGTCAATACAGTTTTAGAAATATCTGAAGAAACGAACCCAGAAATCCTGTTACTAGAAACACGTATGGATTTACTTCAACCTTCGATCTATATTGATTCTGCAACTCTATTCAATTTAAATAAATTTTAAATATATACGAGGTCTGTTCAAAAAAAGGTGAATTTTGAATTTTCACTGGATGCACACATTCGATTATCGAAATTTTTCTCGTTATGTTGGTGCACATACGTTTGTTATATGTTGAAATTATCAGCCGTTTTGGATTAGTAATTTGTTTTGACAACTGAAAAGGTTAGTCGCGTTTAATATGTTCTTTGATTTGTACTCTTTGATATCTTACTTCTGAAAAAAATGGATCGAAGAATCTTTATCAAATTTTGCGGCGTTAAAAATGGAATAAAGTGCTCCGACGCACTCAAAATGTGGACTGTGGCATTCGGCGTCTACTTTATCGAAACAGTGAAGAAAATGTTTTTGGAAAATCGTCGAATTTCAATTTGAGAAGTTGCAGAGGATGTTGGCATATCAATCGGCTCATGCCATAAAATTTTCTCGAATGATTTCGATCAGATTTGCTCAAAAAGGTCATAACTGATGACGAAACGTGAGTATATGCTTATGACGTCGAAACCAAGTCCCAATCATCCCAATGGTAGCGGCCAGAAGAACCAAAACTGAGGAAGGCACACCAAGCTCGATCGAAAGTGAAGGTTTCGCTCGCTGTTTTCTTCGATTACAACGGCGTGGTGCAATATCCGTTTTCGTCAACAGGTCTAACGGTGAATACGAAACAAATCAAGGAAGTTATGCAAAATGTCCGTGAAGCAATATGTCTCAAATGGTCGGAATTGTGGAAGAACAAATCATGGATTCTGCATCACGATAATGCACCAGCTCACTCATCAATGACTTGTGATTTGGCTCCTTGCCAATACCCAATTGGCAAAAAGCCAATTCTCCTTCCTATTCCCAAAACTGAAGAGACCAATGAAGGGAAAGAGTTATGCCACAATTGATGAGATAAAGTCGGAATCACCGAAAAGTCAGAAAAGAACGAGATAATGGGATTTCTGTTAACATTTCAAGTTGTTGTATTCAAGAAGAATCAGAAGAATTCGGAAATGTTCACGAAATAATCACTCTTCCAGATTAATGTGCAATAAATAAAAAATGGTTGGATATATACAATGTTTTATACAATATTCAGTAACGTTCACATAATAAATTGTTGAAATTTATATGTTTTTTGACATAGAAAATCATTTTCACTTGAATTCATGTCAATTTGGCAATATTCATCCCACTAATATTATAAATATTGAAGATTTGATGTTTCGTTGCTTGAATGGATGTTTTCCACTCAATCACGCCAGAACAGCTGAACGCATTTGGATGAGATTTTGTACAGAAACAGACTGTGGTTCAGATTGAAACAAAGTGTAATTTAAATCACGAAAAATTGACATCACGAGAACTAATAAGATTAGTTTACCATTCAGGTGAAGCCGTCAAGTCTACTTCAGTTTATTAATAGGAACGATGAATTATAGGATATTGATGACAATGAAATGTCAACAATTTCAATCATATTAAAAGAGGTGTTCGTAACAATGTAACATGATGCGCTGAATGGATTAAATGAAATATTCGATCATTTCTGGTGAAGGTAAAACATTGATTGAATAGAAAATATTCATTCATATTGAATTAAGCAACTGTATAAGTATCTCATCTGCAGCTAGGTGTGACCTGAAACGGTAAATTCTTCCCAAGGGGGGTCAGAAAGTTCAAAGCTCTGCACTGATGTTTACAATCCTAAAATCAAGGCTCCTTCTAATCCTACAGTGAATCAATCCAGATACTTTCGTTTCTAACTACCTGTCCTGCGGCGTTGCCCCCACAATTGCGGTCTCAATGGTCTATCAAAATTTATATTTGAAGCAGTTCAGAAATTAATTAGATTTAACTAAACCGCAGCGAGAAGATATTGAATTTAGGTGAATTAAGGTTTGGTTTTGCGATGGCGAATGAGACAAAATGATATAAACACGGGTGTGTATTTTATGACCTGAATTTCCGATTAAGAGAATTGATGAAATCGAGAGTAACATCAAACGACGCTATTGACATACGTTTATGATGGAGGAAAACACTATTCGTAAGTATTCTCCATACTGAAGCTGTACGAATTCTATAATTTTGGATTATGCCATTAAAATCTTTACTCATGAACTGGAATATACATTCGTTTACTCATTGAAAACTTATCGAAGAACAACTTCATTGAGTTCTTATGAATTTGATCTCCATGAATAGGAAAGCTACCCCAAATGAGAACAACTGTGTCAAATCTCATTCAAACTTTACTCTTGTGGCAAACACAAACTCTTATGTTGAATGTTAGTTCAAGTTACCTCTGGTACAAATAATCCTAACCAAATTTTCTTGCAACGTAGGGGTATTATCTACTTCCAAACACAAACACATATACGAGCTGGTATTATATTTGGAATGTAGAAAATTTCGCTATATATATATATAAAATCAAAATTAATTTATTGCTTGTTCAAGATAGTTCATTTTTAATGTTTTCAGCAATAACAAGCTATTTTCGATGTTAAAAACTTTATTTTTGTTGACGTTTCGTTGTATACCACAAATTTGTCAAAACTAATAAATTTTATTTAATTATTATCCATCATTATTCTCAATTATTTTAATTAGATTTGACAAAGTTGTGCTATGCAACGAAACGTCAACAAAAATAAAGTTTCTAACATTGAAGATAGTCTATTATTGCTCAAAACATTAAACATAACATATATATATATATATATATATATATATATATATATATATATATATATACAGATATATATATATATATATATATATATATATATATATATATATATATATATATATACAGATATATATATATATATATAATAATAATAATAATAATAATAATAAAGTAATTTTATTTCATTGTTCTTACAAAAATGCATTTTATAGCACCCAAAGAAAGAAAACATAGAAACAACGTCAAAAAACTGGTTGAAGAGAAAATTATCAAGATATTAGGATTCAGTTGCACAGTATCGGTAGAATTCTGCTACATCATAGGGTTCACATTCCATGATCAGTCCATAAATCATCCTCTTAAATTGGTGAAAGTCCGTTATAGATTGATACCTCTTAGGTAATGCATTGAAGAATTTCATTGACATATACTTCATCCGATTCTGAACTAGTGCTAAATTATGCCGCGGATACAAAAATGGTTCTATTCGTCTTGTTATATTTCTACTTTTGTGTTGATCAAAGTAAATTTTATTCTTATGTAAAAATAGCAGGCATTTAAAAATGTATATACCATTCAGCGTCAGAATTTTATTTCTCCGGAATAAACCTCTACATGAGTTCCTCAGTTTCATCCTGTAGATAGTCCTCAGAGCAAATTTCTGCATGCCAAAAATACGGTTACTGTGAACACTGTTTCCCCAGAAGATAACACCATAATTGAGAAGGTTTTGAAAACTTGACGTATAAATTATCATTAAAGTATCCACTTCCACGTGATGTTTCATAACATTCAATGAATATATCACAGAACAAAGTCTTCCTGCCAATACATTCACATGCTCTTTATATTTCAGGTTGAAATCCAAATGAATACCTAAGAACTTTGTGCTCATAGCCATCTGTAGGTCATTTCCTTCGAGAGTAATTGACCTAGGCACGAGAAGGTTAGATTTATCGGTTTGAAACAGAACACAATCTGTCTTGCTGACATTCAAAAGAAGTCCATTCACATTACACCAATTTTTGATAGCTGTGAAAGCAAGCTCATTATTTCGTATGACATCAGCTAATTCAGTAGATGATGTCACTATATTCGTATCGTCAGCATATATAGTAGTGTGTGAACATTGAGGCAATGCATTTGGGAGATCATTGATGTATAGAACAAATAGAAGCGGTCCCAGGATACTACCTTGTGGTACTCCCATTCTGATATTCAACTTATCTGACAGATGGACTCCATTCAATTCAATTTTTACAAGTTGTGTCCGATTCTTCAAATAGCTTTCAATTAATGCCAGTTGTTTGTTTCTTATCCCATAGTAGTTCAGCTTTTCGAGAAGTCTATGATGATCGACACAGTCGAAAGCTTTGGTCAAGTCCAGAAAAAGAGCAGTCGGAATGTCACCGTCATCTAATGCGTCTAGTACTGTTTGTGTGAGTTCGTAGATAGCCGTATTTGTTCCTCTGTTTGGTAAAAAACCATGTTGGCTTCTACTGAAAACTTCAAATTTTGTGCAGAATTTTAACAACCTTTTTGCAAGTAGTTTTTCAAAAACTTTCGAGAATGACGGTAGCAGGCTTATTGGTCTATAGTTGTCATAATCATTGAATGATCCTTTTTTATATACAGGTTTCACAACTACAATCTTCAGTGCGTCTGGAAAAATTCCCTCTATGAAGGACATATTGATTATATATCTTAAAGGCTCCACAATATATTTTATTGCTCTCTTTATATATATATATATATATATATATATATATATATATATATATATATATATATATATATATATATATATATATATATATATATATATATATATATATATATATATATATATATATATATATATATATATATATATATATATATATATATATATATATATATATATATACATATTTATTTATATTTTCAATGTCTTTAGCAAACAATAACAGGCTTATTTTAATGTTAAAAACTTTATTTTCGTTTACGATTCGTTGTATATCACAACTTCGTCAAAACTAATGAATAATTGAATTTTGTGAATTACTATAGATATCTATACTGTATCCACTATATCTGCGATTACTTTCAATAGTTATTCATGAAATTCAATTATTCATTAGTTTTGACGAAGTTGTAATATACAACAAAACGTCAACGAAAATAAAGTTTTTTACATTAAAATAAGCCGGTTTTTGCTAAAAACACTGAATATATATATATATATATATATATATATATATATATATATATATATATATATATATTTTCCAATGTTTTTAGCAATAACAGACAATCTTCAATGTTAAAAACTTTATTTTTGTTGACGTTTCGTTGCAAATAAAAATAAACCTTGGTACGCTCAGTTGTAATTTTTTGGTTGTAAAGGAATTGAATTTTTGATTTGTTTAAGTGCTACACCAAACACAAAACAAAACCAAATAGTTGAAAATGTGCACAACCATGACCGAAACGTTCTATGTTCGAAGTAAATGAAAATATGTAACTGCAACCATACTACAGTTTTATTATGAACCAAGATCCCAAGAAATTCAACCCTCTCTATAACAGAAACATCGATTCGAAGAAGTATCCCGCTATTGATGATAGCAATGTGATGATTTTCAATTTTTACATGCAGAAAACTTGAAACTGAATGTGAATATTTATATGAAGAAACTCTAAGGTGCTTATGTAAATATGGATGCACTTGGAGAGGTCGCTGTAATTTCCTTGCAGTAATTTTAAATCTAATACAGCTCACATCTACTAACTACTGATAGAGCATCAAATTTCTACTAAGTTGAGCTAATAAGTTGAATGACAGCCTTTAAATTCGTAAGAAGTGAAAGCTTTCGAATTTGGCGAATGAAATAGTGCTATTCTAAATATTAAGGCTATATTAGAAGTGCGTATACTTCGAAGAGCGTTAAAATAATAATAATAATTTTATTCTCAAAAAATACAAGATAGATTTTGAACAGTATCAAAAGAGCGAAACCCAGAAAACTGAAAAAGGAAGATTTCTTCAGATTCTGCTCATTTAACTTAAAACTTCCCAGAACAACATACAAAAACAAATGAATATTCATCCGAAACAAAACAGTACGAAAAAAACTTTCTGTTGAAACCCATTGAGCAAATTATACTTGTTGTATTAGGAGCCAGCGTGACAATTCTTCCTTGAAAATAGATAATTTCGAACTTCTTTAAAAGTGGATGGCACATAATTGAAAAGTTTGAAAGCTATGTGAGAGAAAGCTCTTTGAAAAGCACTAGTAATATGATGAGGTGCTGAGATCAAATTTTGCCTATTGTGAATATTATGCCTTTGGTCGGCATGTTGGATTTTTTTTGCGCAAATAATGAGGTTTTCCGCACAATAATACTGTATTTTGTATGAACCAATATTTTTGCTCGAGGGCTGAATGGAAGATCAGACTCCAAACTGAATTCGGTCCTTTTGAGAGCATTTCTCTTAGTTGTAATTATTCATCAATTGAAATGAATGTAATTTTACTATGTAAGGAATGTTTCTCAATAAAATTATATTATTATTATTATTATTATTATTATTATGAACCAAACACGCTATTTTCAAACATATTCTATTTTTCATGTTTAACCAACACATATTTTATAATCGTGAACTTACGTGGTCAAATTTTGTCAAAGTGGTCAAAAAGTCCGTGAATGAAGCGTATACAGTTATTTTGAACCTTTTGCATGCGACACAAATCCAGTTCAACTAAGCATGGTCCGTAAGCAGCAAGGGAGAACCTAAAATGAGATAAATCAAGCGCCTCCGACAGAACAATCTTAATTTTTTTATCTAGATTATATCGATTGCGATATAATACATTCAAAGAGGAAACCGCTCTAGCTATAACATTCGAGATATGAGTACTGAATCTCAAAGAATTGTCAAACGTACCACCTAAAAATTTCCCCTCCTTCACAAAATCTAAACGTGCATTGTTAATGTGAATATTTATCTACTTTAACGGAATGCTCTTACTTTCGGTACCTAAAACAAGAACCTTTGTCTTATTTGCATTCAAACTGAACCCATAGCTTCTAAAGGAGTGAAAATTGCATTCAGATCAGTATTCAATTTTCCAAATGCATCAATCAAATCCAAAACGGGGGACGACAGGAAAAGTTGAGTGTCGTCAGCATATGATCTACTTTAGTAATACTTAACGGATCTATAAAATCACATCCAATTTCAGAAAGAACAACAACAGTGTGAGATAACATTTTAATCAATAGTAGGTTTGAATATACAGAAAAAAAAACATTTTTAGAACTTCGACCACCAAGGCTGATGCACGTTCACAATGAGATTTCTGCGTCCCCATGTAAATTTTTTTTTTTCGACTTAAGTCGTGCATTTTACACAGTTGATAATAATGCTCTATTTTATAAGTTGTAGAATTATGAAGTTCGGGAGAACCCTTAAACAGGGTTAAATCCTACCATGCTGGCAGATCACAAAGAGAATGTCTTTGTTCAAGTGGAAAAAAATCATATCCGATTCCAGAAATGTAAGATCTGGTGTTTCACAAGGCAGTACCTTGGGATCGGTGCTATTTTTAATATTCATTAACGACTTGGTGAGCTGCCTTGAACAGCCGGGTCGGAATGTCACGCTTTTTGCGGATGACTGTTCGGTTCATGTTTCGGCAGACACTATGCGTGAGCTAGGCCGGAATGGAACCGCTACTTTCGGAAGAATGTTGGTTTGGTCGAGAGGTAATGGACTGGTCCTCAACGATACTAAGACAGAAATGATACAATTTACTCCAAAAGGAGCAGTTTCGAACTCTTGCCCACTAATTCGTGGACAATCTAGTTTTATACGGACGTCACCTGCAGCCAAATTTCTGGGTGTCGGTGTGGGTGCTTATTTGTCTTGGGACCGTCATATTCATTCTTTGTGCTCCTCTCTTGCCTCCAGATGCTACGCCATTAAGTGTTTTGCGAATCGTGTAGATTGCGGTGCGTTGAGACTTTATTACAGCGCATACATTCAGTCGGCATTATACTACGGTGTTTTATGTTGGGGCAATAGTACAAATAGCATCAGAGTATTCAAAATGCAGAAACGGATCATTCGATCCCTGTATTGTATTCCTGGTAGAGAATCTTGCAAACCTTATTTCAAGAACAACTTTCTGACCCTTCCATCTATATTTATACTCCAGAATTTGTTGTTCGTTAAGAGACACATTTCTCGATTACCCGAACGTGGTCAAATGTCTGCCTATACAACTCGTTTTTTCAGTATGCTACATATTCCGTTTTTCAGGCTGAGCCAGTCTCAGGGAACTACTCGTTTTCTCGCCTTGAGGCTTTACAATTGTCTACCAGCAAATGTGCGTGACATTTCCAATGTTCATATTTTCAGAGATAGAATATATGATTTACTGTTTCAGGGAGCGTTTTATTCGATAGATGAATACCTTAGGTAAAGTGGTATTGGACATACTGTAATTTTTTGATTATTTGATTTCTTTAATTTTATGTCTTGATGTTTATTTGCAATTTTATGTTTATGACAATATCCTATACTTTTGTTTAAGTATGAAGAAAATAAGAATTATTATTATTATTATAATAGAATACCCTCGACAGAGGCCACTAAAAATGTAAAAATGGAGGCATTGGTTGATCCTGGAACAACCAAACACAATTCCATTTTTATAACTCATATACATATATTACGCATCGCCAAATTAACTAGAAATGTAATGTCACGCATGTCTTAGCAGATAAGGGTGTAGTGGTGCATTTGTAAGACCTTATGACATATTCTGTATAGATAATGTAGCCACGGACCTGCGGCAGATATATAGTCAAGGTTCCTACGCCATGACATATTCAATCGCAGCAGATGTGCAGACATGACATGTATGTGGGCACAAAACCTGACGGCATGAAGCCAAACCAGCGATCTGAAGCTGCACATCGTCCCGAAGGAGCTTATCAATGAAATCCTAATGATTCACGTCCCTGTTAGCGAAAACTACATCATATATTAAAAATTTCAATTCAAAATAAATTTACTCGTTGTTTTCAATTTCGCAGTCATTCCTACACAATGAGTATTATTCACAAAAATGTTTGAAAGTGTTTCCCTCTTAATCATTCACAGAGTATCTTCTTCTTCCATATTTTTGTACATTCGTTCTATTTTTAATTTCGTAGTGAAGGAAACGTTGTACAGATAGATTTCGATACAGAAGAGATTAATAAATATCGTGTTTCTATGATACAATCTATAGATGACAAAAATTCGAGTTTGTATCGAATAAACTTCCAGATGATATGACACTCTAATTAAACGTCAGAAATATCAGAGTTTACACTTTATTTCATCATCCGAATACCTACGCTTTCTCTGTTACTATCTTAATATCAACCATTTCCTGAATGATCTGAAACATCGTTTATATTGCGGAGATGTAAATAAAAACAACGTTCTGTATTAAACTTTGAAAGCGAACGGATGCAGCGTTATGCAATTACTGTTCTGATAATTTACTTCTTATGATTTTGTTGCATTTTCGCATTAAAATGAGATTCTCTTCTCTTTATTCAGAAATGGAATAGTAATAAGCAAGTTTAGTGCTTGATTAAAACAGGAAATGACTCTTCAGATGAGCTCATTATCTCATAGGCACTTATTATTATTTATATCATATAACTGAAAAGAGAAAATCATAATTTCTCCCAAAATTATGATTTTTTCTATGTAAATATATATATATATATATATATATATATATATATATATATATATATATATATATATATATATATATAGTTGAATGTTTAACGACTGTAGATATGTATTTTCAGTGTTTAATTGGGATTGCAGTCTAGGACAGGAAAATCAGTTACCTCTTTAGTATTTTCCAAGCTTTCGAAAATGTTTATTTTCTTCTTCAGGGCTAAAATAGTACAAAAAATTAACAGTTTATATAGCAAGGCACTATAAAAAGTTTTTTTTTTTTTTTTTTTTTTTTTTTTTTTTTTTTTTCCCTTACAATTACTGTGAAGTTAGTCCGAAAGTACATTAGTTTTTTGAATTTTGAAAATAACTGCAAGTGTTCCCAAATGCATTGGGTTGGAATGTTACTGCATTCTACGTGCTGGATAGTTGAAGGAAGCCACGACAATGACCGTATTTCTCAATTTGGCTTTTCAAGTAGAGTGTTCCCAGATGTTTTTAAGGGCGTTTCTTAAAATGCATAACGTTGGCCGAAGTTTTATGACTAACGAAAAGAGAATGAATTTGTTTTTTTTATATATTCAGAATGGATTTTTCGGTGAATAGGATATCCGAATATGAGCCATTAATCAGAAGAACCTATGAGATTTATATATATATATTGCTTAAATTATCTGTATCAGATTTTTTGTTAATACAATTTCCTGTCTTTTTAATATGAACCATTTCTAGGAAAATGCGTTTTTTGTAATTGTTTGCGTGATCTAAAATTTTTGTGGCATTGTAATTCATATTATGGCCAAATTGAGAAATACGGTCATTGTCGTGGCTTCCTTCAACTATCCAGTACGTAGAATGCAGTAACATTCCAACCCAATGCATTTGGGAACACTTGCAGTTATTTTCAAAATTCAAAAAACTAATGTACTTTCGGACTAACTTCACAGTAATTGTAAGAAAAAACTTTTTATAGTGCCTTGCTATATAAACTGTTAATTTTTGTACTATTTTAGCCCTGAAGAAGAAAATAAACATTTTCGAAAGCTTGGAAAATACTAAAGAGGTAACTGATTTCCCTGTCCTAGACTGCAATCCCAATTAAACACTGAAAATATATATATATATATATATATATATATATATATATATATATATATATATATATATATATATATATATATATATTATTTCGATAATAATAATAATAATAATAATAATAATAATAATAGTAATATTTCGATTGTTCCCCATGAGGAGAGCGACTGAACTTGAATTCGCAATCATTAGGAATTCTGCTTCATCTTTTTTGCCTCCCAAAAACGCTTCATCCTTTCTGAATGCTCTTTCTTCTGTTCATCTGTCCACTTTACTCCAGGTTGACGATTTGATTTTTACTCAAACTTTACATGTGCGATTTTATTCGACATTCAGTGCGATCTTCGAGATTTTTTATATCGATCTGTTGTAGATCCTTTTGGACCTCTTTTAGCCACTCTGTTCCGCATTAACTATTCATAATTATATTGAGTAGTTTCTTCGGTATTCTGGACTGTTTCATTCTGTAGACATGTGCATAGAACTTTACTCGTCGTTTTCTGATTTCTTCCGTTATAGTATTTGTCTTTTGATACAGTTCATTTTGAGGTCTTTTCATCCAAATACCGTTTCTATTGATTGGACCGTAAATCTTTCTGAGAATTTTTCGTTCTTGTTTTTCTATTTCTCTAATTCTTGAATGGCCGCCAATAACCATTGTTTCAGCTACGTAGATTGCTTCTGGAAGAATCGTTGCGTTATAATGCCTCAATTTGGCGCCTCTCGAAATGCACTTTCTGTTATAGTGTGCCCATGTTAGTTTGTAGGCTCTTTGGAGCTTGGTTATTCTCTGTTCATTGGCGATTCGGTTTAAACCTGAGGACAGGATAACTTACCCGAGGTATTTAAAATGGCCTACTTGCAGAATTTCACCACGTTTCGTCATAAGAGAAGATTTATTTTTTGGTTTTCTTTCCATGTATTTGGTTTTATCATAAGAAATTTGTAACCCGGTTTTCTGCGCAATTTCATGTAGTTTTTCCACGGCGCGAATGGTTTCAGTTATATATATATATATATATATATATATATATATATATATATATATATATATATATATATATATATATATATATAGTATATATAGTTTCAAGATTCCCGAATTATTCATACTAGTAAATAGTGGGAGTGAATATTAAGTGCGGTACTTCATGAGTGGGAATCTAGAAAGCTAGGAGAGTTTATAAACCATGGCCGATAATTTTGAAAATGGTAAAAAGTGAAAAAAAACAGCAGGACGAAACCCGTCAAAAAAGGACGAGAATATAACAAAAAATAAAGGAAAAATAATTTACGGGCGATCTGAGGTCGGAAAGTGGAAGGTGGTGACTTTTTGAGGGTAAAAAACGCTGTACCTCGATTTCCGGCAAAACTGCAAGTCCGAAGGAAAAAAGTTGAATGACAAAGTTGTAGGTAGTAAAGAGTCCTACAACTTTTGTGATCACACTTTTTTTACATAACCTCAAAATTTATGTGAATAAATCAAATGATCAAGGTTTTGGTTTTTTATTTTTATCTCATGCAAAAAAATTTTTGTTTTCACGAAATTTGGTGAGAACTTACGGTTCTATGTCCTAACGACACTGTAATTTTTTTGATTTGAAATATTCATTTTTTCACCTTATATTGACTCAATATCGAAAAAACACCCTAATTTTCAATCGAAAATTCTCGCGTCAAAATGTCAGCTTTTTGAAAAAAAAATTGGGGAGTTTTATGTTCGTTGAAATCTCTTTGTTCTGATAATATGAAAAATATATACATTTCTATGGTAAATTTTCTCAGAAAATGCAACGAAAAGAAAAAAACTCGAACCCGAAATTTTATTTTAATCACTATGTACAATTTTGAGTTATTTAGTGAAATTTACACTTTAATTACTCGAGAAACGTAAGATTCTATTTTACATTGATAACCAAAAAAATTACAAATCCATAAATCATAAAGATTGCACGAAATATAGGATTTAAAGGGGGTATTTTCATTGAAAAATGTGATTGCTGCAATTTTTTTAGCCAATAAGTTGATTTATCGAATTCTCATTACATGTATGTCATAGAAAATCTCATAATATATGAATAGAAATGTGAATCATACTATTGAATTTGGATACTTTATACTGATAGTTATCATATATAATAATATTTTAAAATGCATTAATCTTCATATTCATAATTCTTATCTTGAACCCTAATCACTTATCCATTACTTTTTGTCTTTTCGGTGGCATTTCTCCATCGTTAGATTTGCTAAACATTCCCGATTTTAGTAGATCTTCGAAACCTTCAAGACCATCATCGTCTTCGTATCCAATATTATTTTTAGTCTGAATTGGTCCTTCATCCACAATTTCATCAGAATCACTAACTTCTTCGTAGGTTTTTCTTCCCCATTGGAGCATTTTTCAGAACCATGACCATTTTTTCAACAACAAATATCTCTTATTTTGTTTCCACTCATACCCTACATGTTCATATACAGTTTGTAAGAGAAACAAAATAAGAGACGTTAGTTGTTAAAAAAAATGTTGAGTTTCGTTATCACTTCAAAAACTCTAATTCTTATTTTTTCTCCTGAAGATGACAAAAAAAAAGTGTCGAAATATCGAGAATTGTAATGAATAAATGAGTTTTCGAACACTTCACCAGACCGATTATTCCCGTTACATAAATTCTACAGTATCGCACGGTCGAGAAATTACCTTTATATATATATATATATATATATATATATATATATATATATATATATATATATATATATATATATATATATATATATGTAACAGCCTTCTTGTAGCATATCATTTCAAAAAATCAAATAAGTCTCATACGGTATAATAATATATGCAATTCCATTGATTATTCAGAAACATAGATGCAAGTAGTTATATTTCACTTCGCATTCACCATTTTGCACACTGTTGATGAAATGCAATAATATTATTTTATATTATATATACATATATATATATATATATATATATATATATATATATATATATATATATATATATATATATATATATATATATATATATATATATATATATATATATATATATATATATTATATAAATTTGAATCTTGGGTTTTTTGGTTCAATTGAAACAAAATGATATTAGTTTATTTCCATACTTACGTTTCGGTTATTATTTTAACCTTTATCAAACTGGTATATATGTCATATGCTCGCTAAAACAAAATTAATATAAAAACAACGCTCACAAACATGATTTTAAATCTTACCACAATATAAATACTTCGGAACAAAAGTTCATAGGTGACAAACAAACAACTATATTGACAATTATACTTAAAAATTTAAAATTTTTCCAAAATAACAATTCACGTCTATCTCTTAAAGCGTATTACAATTATATGACTGAAATCGGAAATTGATTCCACATCTGCAATATTATATACCCACATCAATGATATAATTTTTATGTTTTTCCGCATGTTCTTATGCGGTTAAAATATTATTGTAGATTTTACTTAGACCAGTTATGTCGGTTTTATCATTGATGAATTCTGGATTTTTCTTTATATGGATCATTTCCTGGATTTCGCGTTTTTTTTATTTTGTTCAGTTTTTAAGATTTTTGTAGCCGAAAAAATAAACTTATGGCCCAATGTCTGCTGGTGTTTTGTGAGAGCAGTGGTATTTTTTTATCATATCTATGTCCATTTAGCCTATTTTTCAAATACCACTGCTCTCACAAAACACCAGCAGACATTGGGCCATAAGTTTGATTTTTCGGCTACAAAAATCTTAAAAACTGAACAACATAAAAAAACGCGAAATCCAGGAAATGATCCATATAAAGAAAAATCCAGAATCCATCAATGATAAAACCGACATAACTGGTCTAAGTAAAATCTACAATAATATTTTAACCGCATAAGAACATGCGGAAAAACATAAAAATTGTATCATTGATGTGGGTATATAATATTGCAGATGTGGAATCAATTTCCGATTTCAGTCATATAATTGTAATACGCTTTAAGAGATAGACGTGAATTGTTATTTTGAAAACAAAATTTAAATTTTTAAGTAGAATTGTCAATATAGTTGTTTGTTTGTCACCTACGAACTTTTGTTCCGAAGTATTTATATTGTGGTAAGATTTAAAATCATGTTTGTGAGCGTTGTTTTTATATTAATTTTGTTTTAGCGAGCATATGACAAATATACCAGTTTGATAAAGGTTGAAATAATAACCGAAACGTAATTTTGGAAATTAACCAATATTTTGTTTCAATTGAACCAAAAAACCCAAGATTCAAATTTTTACAAAATAAATAAAATGGTTCACGAATCAGATAGTTTGTCAAATATATATATATATATATATATATATATATATATATATATATATATATATATATATATATTACTGAATGGAGTTCTTGGGTTATTAAGTCTATTAGTAACTTTTGGAAACTCTATATTTTATTTACATATAGTTTTTAACGTTTCGGCAAACCAATGTTGTGTTCCTCAGAAAATTGTTTTTCCTTATAACTTCTTCTCTGTGTTCTGTCTCTGCACATCATAGTGTTAAATTCTTTTAAAATTACCTACAATACGATAATAAATATTACAGTCACAAAATGAACGTTTTAAATCAAACTGATCGTCAGGTAGGTACGGTGAATTAAAAATACTATCAATAAGCGATTTTCAACAGATTATTCATTTTTTGTCAAACTGCATCGAAGTGTCCGTGTGTAGCTGGTGAACTCAAATCAGTTTAATTTAAAACGTTCATTTTATGACTGTGATATTCATTATCGTATTGTATGTAATTTTAAAAGAATTTAACACTCTGATGTGCAGAGAAGAGCTGTTATAAGGAAAAAAAATTTTCTGAAGAAGACATTGGTTTGTCGAAACGTTAAAAACTATATGTAAATAAAATATAGAGTTACCAACAGTTACTAATAGACTTAATAACCCAAGAACTCCATTCAATAATATATATATATATATATATATATATATATATATATATATATATATATATATATATATATATACATTTATATATTTTATTGTCAACAATGTCACATTATCGAAGGATGTTTAGGATTTTCAAATAATGATTATGAAGTATTTTGAAGTCTTTTCAATTTGAGATGAATCATTGCTGATGGATAAGATTTCCTCTACTTTTCAACTAGATTTCGAAAGAGTTACACACACCTCATTTATTACTGAAGTAATTTTAACTGAAAGTGAAGCAGATTCACGTTTCACTTCCATATCGTTCAAGGAATTCTTTTTCGGCATTTCGAAATTGTCATAGAAGCAAATATCTCACATTCCGTAGACACAAAGTGTTATTTAAGATTATAGCAGTTTATGTGGAATCGCCAGACCCTTGAGAAGAAATATGTTTTTCAATTCTCATAAGAAAGACGACGGAAAGAATTCAAAAAGGAGGAACTGGATGGTTTCTGTGAGTTTTTTCCCAGGAAAACGTAGTAACTTTGTGTGATTCATAACCTCTCTTCATATACGAGTATGTTAACTATAGCAGGAAAAACCAGTTGTTGAATTCTCGTATTTCATCATCTATCATGTTTTTAGAATTGACAAAATTCCTATGTACCTGCCTAAAAAATAAACACTTCAGTCGTTTCGCGATTTTTTATGATAGTCTTAGAAGAAAAACAGTAAATGACATTGATGTCGTTAAGTATGGAGAATGAATGAATTAATATCGAATTTCAGATCCGAAATATTTTTTAGAAGGTAGTGGGACTAATAAACATCAATTTTTTGTGACGAGGAAAAGTTGAACCAATAAACCAATCAAAATAATTCTAATTCTTTTATGCCTTCAATAAATAATTCTTCAGAGGAGAATTATTGAATTATATACACAAAATTGATAGGTTACTTCAAAAAACTGTCATGATAATTGTACAGTACTCAAATTTCAAGCTGGGTGATTTTGTTCAAGATGAAAATACAATTGCAAATAAATCTGTATTCTTGCGTTAGCCCTTGAAGTTTCCAGATCAATTCTATTCAATAGCTTCAGTGAATAGACATAATAACTTGTAAATGAGAGGTAATAATAAAAGCTTGTCTAAAAATCACTGACTGAACAATTCTTTATTCGACTAGTTTCGCCTTTTACAGCCTTATCATTCTTGATAATGCTGTAAAAGGCGAAACTAGTCGAATAAAGAATTGTTCAGTCAGTGATTTTTAGACAAGTTTTTATTATAACCTCTCATTTAAATATGAAATATCACGGAGTAGATTCATCGTCCATTGAATTTATAATAACTTGTATTTCATGAAGCATATAAGAATTGGTTATACTTCATTAATTCACCCAAACTCATATACTTTTTTTTTCTGTTATGAAATGAGCAGAAGCTAATAATTTCCGCAGAATCAGAGCTATCAAGTACGAAGTTTCAAGCTTATGAAATATTTGATATAATTCAACACGTGTACATGTGGCTTTTCACAGCTTTGCGAAGGTTCACTACAGAATTGTAGTGTTAATGGATCTTATCTTTGTTAATAGGATTTATTTAATACCAAGCTTCAGTAATATAACTCAAAATTGGACAGGTGTTTATGAAATGATGTTTATGTTGACACATACGAAATCAGTGAATGATAAATCTTATTATTTGAAGGCAACTCTGGTCTGAATTACCATAAAAATCTTTCAATTTTTCAGATTTTCTGTTTGATTTTGTGAGTTGTATGTATTGCTTCCACTTTCTCTTCAGCTCAATATTCAACTGAAATTAAATTTCGTCAATCCCAAACAAAAAGCCACACATTACGAAACTTACAGATATGAAGTTTCAGGACGTTGAAAGATTCATTGAAATATCATGAAGAGCATGTAAAGTCACCCTTTTCAACATTTAATACAGTAACAATGGCCAGTCGTAACCTTTCTAATATTTCTACAGATATTTATTCATTGTTTCCTTAATACTTCAATACTTTCCAATCTTTTTTATGTTAAATACTTGACAGGTTAGTAACAGTAAAATGCATAGAATGAGAATTTATATGAAAAATAAATGAATATTTATTTTGCAAGAATTCTTCTTTTGTTCGAGGTTCTTGAAGATATTTTTGAAATACGTAGCAATTTTAAAGGCTATTTCCGAATTCAGCGGGCAGGTTTTCTGTTATATCGTCAGAATGTTTGTTGATGGTCTCACGTGATTTCAGGTATGTAGAATATACGTTCGAATTTTAATTAAGAAATAAAAAATTTGGATAATCATTTGAAGGTAATTATCAAAAAGAATTAGTTATTAATTTCAAAAGAAAAAAATGAAGAATATAGAGAAATAAAAAAAGGCAACCAAGTATGGACAAACAGAACACAAATAGTAAATAAATTCAATGAATTTTTTGTTGAAAGCATAAGGGAAATAGAAAATAGCATTGCTCCAACAGATGAAGAGTATGAGGTAAGGGAAGCTGAAGCTGTATGGGAAGTTTTTAAGTTAATTGATTATCAAGAATTAGAAAATGTGATTCGCTCATTACCGAACAAAGGAAGTCGCAATGAAATAACTGCAAATATGCTAAAGCAGAATTTAGATAATTTAATACATTTTCTGATAAATATTATTAATAGCTCATTGGAAACTGGAACAGTCCCCGACAAGCTGAAAAAGTCCACAGTAATACCGATTAGAAAAAAAAATGGTGCAACACAAATGGAACACTTCAGGCCTGTAAACACTCTGCCTACAGAAGCCAAAATATTAGAAAAAATTGTTATTAAACAATTAGAAGAGTATGTTACATGCAATGGATTATTGATAGAACAACAGTCAGGATTTAGAAAGAACAATGGATGTGAAAGTGCAATACAAAATTTAATTGAAGAATGGAAAACCAATATGGACGAGAATATGTGCACAGTATTTTTGGATCTACAGAGAGCATTTGAAACAATAGCAAGAAGAAGATTACTTCATAAACTAAGAAGGTATGGAATCAATGGAACAGTATTTAAGTGGTTTCAGGACTACATGACTGGAAGAAAACAAACTGTCAAGATTGGAGATGAATGTTCA
Source organism: Henosepilachna vigintioctopunctata (assembly GCA_030704895.1). Classification (NCBI taxonomy): domain Eukaryota; kingdom Metazoa; phylum Arthropoda; class Insecta; order Coleoptera; family Coccinellidae; genus Henosepilachna; species Henosepilachna vigintioctopunctata. Next base: position 4,524,933 of record JARQZJ010000122.1, on the reverse strand, counting down.
GAAGAAATAGATGTGGAAAGTGGGGTACCTCAAGGTAGCGTATTGGGCCCCATGCTTTTCTCATTATATATAAATGACATTGGAGGAGTACTAAAACATTGTAAGTATCACTTGTTCGCTGATGATATGATAATATATATAGCGGGAAAAGACTCGGATGAAATTGAAGAAAAAGGTGATTAATAAATTGAAAATAAATGTTACAAAAACCAAAGCAATGATAATAGGTAGCACAAATAATATAAATGAATTCACAGACAGATTTAATGTAGTAATTGAGGGGCAAAAGATTGAAACGGTAAATTCTTTTAAATACTTGGGAATAATGTTGGATCCAAAGTTGAAATTTACTAATCATATTGACTATGTGTGTAAAAAAATTTCAAAGAAGTTGGGGGTATTAAGAAGATCCAGTAAATATTTAACAACATGGACTAGAAAAATAGTATATAATACCATAATACTACCGCATTTTAACTTTGCAGGTAGTGTATTGTACTTAGCGGGAAAAACTGACAAAGAAAGATTACAGCGTCTCCAAAATAAAGGAATGCGTATAATCCTGAGTTGTGACAGGTATACAAGAATTAAAAATATGTTGGAGGAATTAAAGTGGGTGCAAATAAGTGATTATATAGAAATGCTGGCAATGAAGTTCATATATAAATGCATAGTAAAGAAAATGCCCAATTATTGTAATGAAAGACTTACAACATTCCAAGAAGTCCATAACTACGGGACGAGAAATAAAATGAATTTCATTGTTGGACACAGAAACAAGACGACAACTCAGAATTCATTATTTCATGGAGCACTATTGAAGTATAATAGTTTACCAAAAAAAAATCAAGGACTGTACTAGCTTTAAATCATTTAACAAACAATTATTTGATTATTATTTAAATAGAATGTAATTACTTTATATACAGTTTATAATATAATATAATACAGTTTAATAGGGTAAATATGCAGGTAAAATATTAAAATATAATTATGTACTTATACATGTAAAGAGAAGAAAATTGTACAGCTACTAGCTAATAAATATGTTATTATTATTATTATTATTTGTTCCATATAACGTAACCAGTGGTAATATAACGCAGCTCTTGGACGTAAGAAATCACGTCTAGAGACCAGAAAAGTAGTAACGTTATGGTTCGTACTCCTAAACGAACTGAAACACGATAATAACGATTATGCTAGCGTGGTCTATTCTTAATAAGTCTGTGCAAAAATCCGATTCGGTCGAAAAGAATTAATGTTATCTTTGTGACAACGGTGTCAGCTTTTGCCGGAGCTTTATTCTTCCGACAACGGATCTGTTCCGGGTAATTTCTGACAAGCTCCGATTTTCGAGTTACGCGCCCATATGAAGTTTTTAAAATCAAAATGGCCATTAAATCTCGGACGGAAGCTCGCAATTCGGAGAGCGAGTTGTCCAGGTATAGAATTGGTAGTTTCGAGTGAATATCGCCGAATATTTGCCTGGAATGCCAGAAACTTGTGCAGATAGTCATTAACCGATGCGAGGTTCGGGCACTATATGACAGATTCTGGTCGACCGAGCAATCAATTCAACATTGTGAGTGTTTCATTCGACTAAGACAAAAATTGCATCCCGGAAAACACGTTTCGAAACGAGCGCATAAGTTGGAATGATCGATTTTGATGATAAATAGAGAAAAACAACGTTATTAATTTTACGCTTCAGTTGGCGTAGAAAAATAATTAGTGTAACAAGCTACTCGTTCGATTGGATATCACAATTTCCAATTTGAACGTTCGAGTCGGACTATAAACAAACATATAATGATAGGTGGCGCTATATGATAGATGCCATAGAAATTCCCTGTTTTAAACAAATTAGAAAACAATTGAACTACGGGGATAATAACAATCACAAACGAATAGATAATCTCGACCAGATTCGTTGATATCTAAAATAAATGATCTTAAGTAACGCAAATGAAGGAGTAAGACACTTATCCACTCCAGGAATATGAGTAAATAATTATTTCCAAACATACATATTTCTTTGAAGTTTGTCGCGATCTCTTTGAGATTCTGTGGTTCAACTAGACGGGACAATTGAAATGATTGATGAATCTACAATCATAAAAATATAAAGAGTCAGTGAGTAAGTATGATTTTCATTATTTTATTCTGAAAAGGAAAGACTAAAGACGTAAATTTCATCGTTTTTAAAGTCTGCTAGGGCCACATTGATTTATGAAATAAGTTTGGACCTGAATCGCATAAAGTTGCAGAAATTTATTGTCTCTGTTATTTCTATACACACTCTGTGCTCTTCTGTATTCCTTTTTATTATTTATACATTGTGCTCAGAAGGATCCTGAGATCAAACCAAAAGTCAATATGCAATTTTTTATCATCGTGAAAAATGTTTTAATCTCTATTATCGTTGGTTCAGGCTTTACGACTTCTATGCTCTATGATGGGAGATAAACCCATACCAAATATGATACGTAATATATACTATATATACGTAATCAAGTTCTACAAGGTCCTGACAAGATCATTAAGTATGAAGATATTTCAAAAATATGCTCACTGTTCAAGCTTCAGAGAGCTGTACTCATTGCTGTATTTCTTTCAATTTCCTTATTGTTTGAGTTCATATCTTTCTCTGGAATACCTCAAGGGTCCAATCTTGGGACCATTGTTATTTATTCTGTTCGTAAATGATGGATAATATTCACTCTCAACATATGATGTTCGCAGACGATTTGAAACTATATCATGAAGTGAGATCACAGTACAACTGTGTTCAACTTCAGCTCGCGCTGGACCATCTTGCTAGTTGGCGTGAGGAAAATTATTTGAGTTTGAACGTGTCAAATTGTAATGTTGTTTCTTTCACAAGGAAAAGATACCGAATTGACTGTGATTTTAGCGTCGGTGGTCAGGTTCTCTCTCGTTCTGATAAGGCGAGAAATCTCGATGTAGTCTTCGACCAGAAGCTTTCCTTTGTCCCAAACATCACCCAATTCATTTCATCTGCTGCGAAAATATATGGATTCGTTATACGTAATGGCAAATATTTTGATAATTCCTCAACATTCATAGGACTATTTAATAACCTAATCCGTAGCAAGTTGGAGTATGGCAGCACGATCTGGCATCCCATTTACACTTGCCATCAACGCCATCTTGAGGCTATTCGGAGAAGGTTCTTGAAATTCTCCGTTTGGAGGGAGGATAAAGTTTATCCACAGAGATGCGTCAATCATAACGAATTATTGAGTCGATTCAGTTTAATCTCATTGCAGAGCAGGAGAGAAACATTATCACTCAAATTTTTGTACAAATTACTGCACAATAGTACCGATTGTCCTCCTCTCTTGTCCGCTTTGAAATTTCGTGTTCCTTGGCAAAATTCTCGTAATACAGAATTATTCCACCTAGAGACTCCGAGGACCAACTCCCTAATACAATCTCCCATTGGGTTCATGGAGTCCACATTCAATAGATTTGGCAATAATTGTGACATTCACTTTGAATCCAAAGAATTTCTTATCAGGAGTTATGGGAAGAACAAAAATCGACTTAAATGGATTGATTTAGTTTGAGTTATTTGTAAAATTTCAATGAATAATGTAGTTATAAGTTACTAATTTTTTTTTTATTAGATTGAGCTTTTGTTAAATTTTTTTCAATTATTTAGTTATGTATTCAACATTGTTATTATTTTCTGTAATTGGGTGTTAAACCTGTTGAGAATAAAGAACTTATTATTATTATTATTTTGAACAGAGTGAGCTTTTCCACCAATACTTGAAGGTCCTGGATGCAAGGTATCAAGGTAGATGGGATGTCAGTATGATGGCTGACTACTGTTGGAGCATCGAGCGAGAATGTCTCCAAATTCAACATTATAGGAAAAGTTATAAACGAAAATTTTTACCTTAATATCTTTTTTATTTTTTGTATAAACACAATTTGACTTTTAATATTATAATAACCTTTGTATGAATAGAATATTCTAATATGTTTTGTTTTGAAAAGCCGAAAAATGTGATTTTCCAAAATTTTCCACGGAATTCAGTTTTAGGAAATATGGTACCCTTCGCTGAAAATTGTGAATTGTGTTGAGTTAAACCAAATATTTGACATTCTACGGTAGTGTTCTGAATTTATTATTCATCATTATATCCTTTCAAAACAAGTTTCGGTATAAAAAGAATCATAAACGTAAATTCAAAAAGCCCGGCAGTTGTTGAGATTTCATCTCACATACTATGAATAACTCGGAGTAAACAATAAATTCGATTGGGAATGTGAAAGGGCAAAATATAAATTAATTCTCTATATAAACTAGGGGCCTCCAAGGGTGCTTTATTCTGTTTCTTTGCTGAATTAATCAACGCTAACAGGGAAAGCATGCAGAGACAAATCATAAAATGCTAATTTTTCATTTATATTCAGGGGACTAATACGCCAAATTGTTAAATTCTTTTATTCTATAAACTTTGGGTTAACGACGATTCCGTCTGAAGCCATTGGGAATTTTCTTTCGCGTGAACCGAATGGGAAAGAGGCAGGTGTCGCACGTCTTCAAGTATTGACATTTTTCCCTAATTGGCACTTCAAAGCAGACATACAATGCTGCTGATAAGTTCACCATCAGTTTGGTGCTGTACGGAACAACCACAATCAATTTAGTTCATACATGACTCATTGAACTCTTTTCGATAACACTGTCGGAAGATCTTCAAGTTGAAAATATGTCTCTTGTTATGGTTTCCTCTCAATTCAAGAAAAATAATAAGATACTCAGAAATGGAACTTTCATATTTATTTGAAAACACAGAGCGCTCTATAATTAATAATAGAAAGGTTGATATTTCGAGAATTGTCCCATGGTCAATAATAAGCATTATTCATTCTTTGATGGGTTTTGAAACTCGTCGACTTTCAAGATTTCGAGATAACCTAAAAAGTGATTCGGTAGTTCGTATATTTTGAGCAATTCCGCTTGAGTTGTGGGAAATGAATGAATGACAGTACGTAGTTCCATACCAAATGGTCTACAGGTTCTAGTCAGGGTGTCGAGCAAGTTATTGGTAGAGTTCACTACGACCAATCAAGTCATCTTCATATATTATGCAATTGTACACAGTCTTAGATTGAAAACATTTTGATCTGAATGAATGAAATGAATGATTGAAAAGGCCTTTTATAGAGTTCTTCGTTAACATTGCAATTCAGTGTTATTTCAGAATTACAAGGTGGGAGGTTGTATGATTTAGCGACCTTCTTCAACCCTGTGCTAATCAATTATATTGTAACCAAAAAAAATTTTTTTTATATATGTTCACATTATATATCAAAGGTCCGACTGTGGCCGATTCATCTTTACGTGCCATTCGGTCGAATGTCAGATTTTCAATTCATCGGACATTTGATGGTAAAGGTGACCACAGGAAATTTTACCCACATAATTAAGAACAAAGAGAATGTTTACAATTACATTTATAATATTGATACAATTGAAAGAATAACACGCTTCCTCACAAGCGCAGTTTTGACTTGTCTCACACTGCGACACTTATCGCACGTTAAAGGATATGCACGATAGCGTAGTGGTATGTCCTCTCAGTGATCGAGGATAACGTCTGGAGGCTCCTGAATACTATGCAGTATCGGTGCTGGCCGAAATGAGAGTTTCTGGGTTTTCTGCGTGAAACACGTCCAGGTCTGTACCATTCATGTATATATATTCTGCCAGTGAAAAACTCTTATTTAGTTATAAGACGTCTCTATAGAAATCGGCATTTGCCGGGATTTCTGTTGCGAAAAAGGCTGTGTGAAATGTAAGTTCTTCCGATCCTTGGCTATGGACTAAATATTCTAATTTATCCTTGCTTATATGCTGTGACAAAGGGAAGAATGCAGAGGACACAGAATTTTTGTTGTCGTGTTGTTGGCTTGAGCAAGTACGACAGAACGTCAGCAGGAATCAATTCCTTGAATTGGCTAAGAGTGGATAAGTAGAATTGGTTAAGAGTACATTCTGTGATTTTACATCCTTCTCCCACCTACTTGAGAAATAAGCTTGTCGCCCGAGGAGTGATCGGGACGACTTTTGAAGTTTGGCAATATGCTGGAATTCCTAAATATCGTTTACGCAGTTTCGGGAGATGTCATGCCAGTTATGGCATTACGTACCCCATTTTCATTCAAGGGCAAGGCATTATTATTATTATTAAAAAAAGCAGCTTTCACTATAGTTCTTTGCTCCTGCTCAGCGTGGTTGAAAGGGTATTGACACCATTTAATTTTATTTTTTAAGTAAGAAACTTATTTTGTTTATATATGTTATATTTTTGTATATACATATATATATATATATATATATATATATATATATATATATATATATATATATATATATATATATATATATTTTGTATATATATATATATATAGATTTATATATATATATATATATATATATATATATATATATATATATATATATATATATATATATATATATATATATATATATATATATGAACGATAACGGGAGAGAGCAGAAAACGACGAGCCAAGTTCTATGCACATGTACATTCTACAGAATGAAACAGTCCAGAATACCGAAGAAACTACTCGATATAATTATGAATAGTAAATGCGGAACAGAGTGGCTAAAAGAGGTCCAAAAGAATCTACAGCAGATCAATATAAAAAATCTCGAAGATCGCACTGAATGTCGCTAAAAAATCGCACATGTGAAGTTTGAGCAAAAATCAACTCGTCAACCAGGAGTAAAGTGGACAGATGAACGGAAGAAAGAGCATTTAGAGAAGATGAAGCGTTTCTGGGAGGCAAAATTCCTAATGATTGCGAATTCAAGTTCAGTCGCTCTACTCATGGGGAACAATCGTAATAATTATAATGATAATTTATATATATATATATATATATATATATATATATATATATATATATATATATATATATATATATATATGTATATATATATATATATATATATATATATATATATATATATATATATATATATATATATATATATATATATATATATATATATATATATATATATATATATATATATATATATATATATATATATAAACGACAAAAATATAATTCTTGGTATAGCTCGCAACTCATCTGGAGGCCTAGCCGTGCAGACTTCCTTTACAGGTGTGTTCTTTTATTGTTGATTTTCATCTCCAGGTTCGTACACCTTGAACTTGGCTACGCCGTTCTGAGGAGAGACAATAAGCTCGAAACACACGTCAACACGACACGACACGTCAATGTTGCGGGCTATACCAAGAATTATATTTTTGTCGTTTGTACTTTTCACCGCAAGAAAATTTTTCATTCGTTATATCTATATATATATATTTATATATATATATATATATATATATATATAAACGACAAAAATATAATTCTTGGTATAGCTCGCAACTCATCTGGAGGCCTAGCCGTGCAGACTTCCTTTACAGGTGTGTTCTTTTATTGTTGATTTTCATCTCCAGGTTCGTACACCTTGAACTTGACTACGCCGTTCTGAGGAGAGACAATAAGCTCGAAACACACGTCAACGGCTCCATCCAATCCAAGTTGCGGGCTATACCAAGAATTATATTTTTGTCGTTTGTACTTTTCACCGCAAGAAAATTTTTCATTCGTTATATATATATATATATATATATATATATATATATATATATATATATATATATATATATATATATATATATATATATATATTTAATTTCTGATTCTTAGTCAGAATAAAAACTTAATAATATATATATATATATATATATATATATATATATATATATATATATATATATATATATATATATATATATATATATTCTTGCATTATGCTTCTCGTTTTATAGCGTCTAAGTTGAGTAGCTTATGCTTGACTTCAACTTTTCTTGTAATAGTACTTATTGAAGGCAATTTATCTTCATTATTATTATTAAAACATGAAAAACCTGGCTAAAATCTAAGAATTCTGGCAAATCTGAAGTTATACTACCGCTTCTGCTAACTCATGGCTTCTGGAAAAGCAGCTATGGAAAAATTTTACACGTTGATAAATACCATATCAAGAAGTTCTTCGTTCAGATAGGACGACATTCAAACTTGGTGAATATTTCCATGAATCAAAACAACACCACCTTACCAACAATACCACCCCAGCATTGGAGAATAAGTACGATCCTCGAAACATCGATCTTTTTTGCCGAATGAGATGATTCCTGACTTCCAGATCTTCAAACTGAATTTTTTTTCCGAAAAATGTTTCGATCGAAGAAGAAGAATACGAGCAACGGTAGCTGAAAAACTTTTCAGAAGTTCATTTAGGAATAGAATTTTGATATGGTCCACTTTAGCAATCAATAAGATTTCAGAAAGATGAATGCATATCAGAACTTATAACATGACAAATACGCCAAAAACTTCGCACCTTACCCTCGTATTCAAATTTTCATTGAAAATTATATGAAAATAATAATGGATGTATGACAATATCGGACAAGTGGATTCGAATATTCCATTAAGTGTATTAGAGTCCATGAATTCGGAACGTCATGGAAAAAATTATATATCTTATGAAATGACAACCTTCTAGCATGAACATGAAATCAGTATTCGGCGTACCTGAATTTCTCGAGGGGTTTGCAATGGATTCACCTTGAAACGATCGTCCAACTTTATTTGCTTTCGGGCGGCATTCTAGATCCAATCTCACGGATTGGTATTGACAGGTATTGAAAAAATTTGGGTGTTTTAGCAAGTATTATACTGGCTTCAGACAAACGTTTCGTGTGTACCAAATTGGTTCAGTCACTCACGTGATTGAGTTGATACGGTGAAGCAGATTTGATGTTTCAATCTACCCAACTGAAAAGCTCGGAGGAAATATACAGTCCACTGGAGTTTTCCAATTTCATCGGAATTTCTCGTTGACGAATTTCAAAAAAAGACGGACTGCTGCGTCTTCTGGTTCGTCAGAAATTCATGTATCGAAATAAGTTGAATCAGTCGATATTCTGGTTTTCGAATTACATTTACTCAAATCTGAGGACAGTTGAAATAAAATCAATATGAGAGGTTTGTGACTTCTACTTTTTTCTGTTGAATATGACAATTTTATTTAACCAACTTAGTGTCCTCCTTAGATGTAAATGAGAGACTGAGAGACCAATTATGTATACTTATTATTATGTATACGAAGTGGATGATAATAATGATTCCTTTATTATGAACAGGTATGATACGCAATCAAAGAAAATAATAATAAATAAACATAATGTCGAATTATAATTGAATAACTGAATAAATACAATGAAAAGATATATAACAAAAAGCTCAATATATTCTAAAACAACTTCAAATGAAACAAAAGCTAAAAAAACAACAAAAAATATATAATAACTAAATTTGTGAGAAAATTTGGGACACATTTTGTTCTGCGCCTGCAGTCCGCGTTCATATACGAAAAGTAGATAAAATAAATGAATATAACGAAAGAAGTCGTAACCTGGGAATAGTTGAAATAACATAATGTTGAATTATAATTAATTCAATGGACGATGAATCTACTCTGTGATAGTTCATACTTAAATGAGAGGTAATAATAAAAACTTGTCTAAAAATCACTGACTGAACAATTCTTTATTCGACTAGTTTCGCCTTTTACAGCATTATCAAGAATGATAATGTTGTAAAAGGCGAAACTAGTCGAATAAAGAATTGTTCAGTCAGTGATTTTTAGACAAGTTTTTATTATTACCTCTCATTTGAATTATAATTGAATAACTGAATAAATAAAATGAAAAGATATATAACAAAGAGCTCAATATAATTTGAAACAACTTTAAATAAAAAAAGCTAAGAAATAACAAAAAATATCTAATGACTAAATAATAAAATTAAGTGCAATATTACAAAAAATTTAATCTAATTCGTTTAATTTCAGTTAATTTCGCTTGTTTACATAACTCTTAATAATAACTGCGATGAAGTTTTCTTGAACCTTTGATTTCTCTGCCGATAATGATGGACGAAATTTTAATCTTTCAGTAATTTTAAATATATTTGATAGTGTTGGCGTTTACTTGATGTAAATCCATTATAATTGAATATAAACTTAAATTCAAACACTTGAACTTATGATTTACACTTTATTGACTACATAGCATGACGCGTTTCGTCGTTACAAACGACTTCTTCAGATGCTTACAGAATAATGTTTTTATGCTTACAAATTTATTCTGTAAGCATTTGAAGTCGTTTGTAACGACGTAACGCGTCATTCTATGTAGTAAATAGAGTGTAAATCATAAGTTCAAGTGTTTGAATTTAAGTTTATATTCAATTTTAAATATGTTTATCTCAGCTGCAAGTGATCCTGAATGAGTCACTATCATTGCTGGTTTTCACATTGAAAATTTTCTGTATGTTATCATTTCTGGGCGTTTAGCTACAGTCTTATCGATGTGTATCCCCATAAGTACTGATGAAGTTTCTCTGACGAAACGAGTCAACCAAAATTGTTATTCACTAGATATGTGAAAAGTTATCTTTATCACTTTCATAAAGTTGAGATAATTTTACTCCAAATATGGGTAATATGCCTCTGAAATGTCAACAGCTATATTTCAAAAGCTAAAAGGAAGAGAGAGATATAGTGGAAGTGAGATGACCCTGTTCAAGAATGGGATATTTCTAATTACTCTCAACATGCAGAGCTCCGCAATCAAAAGAATCGCAAAGCAGCTCACCTCAAGAATGAGAAAAACTACTGGGGGCGTGAAATTCTCTGGTTTCTTTTCCAGTCTCCGTTTCCTTGCTGTGTATCCGATATAAAACACTAGAGCGAAAACAAAAGTCTCGAGCTTTATTTAATGGCAACGGCACACAAAAATAAAGTGCGTATCTGACTTACAGAATGACTGATTCGTATTGTTGTGCAAAACCAACACATTGATGTCTTTTTCTGAAAGAAAATGATATGAGGAAAAACATCAGTCATTGTGTGCCTCTTGGCATAAATATAATGTCCTTTCCGGCACGCCATATACATTCACTGGAGGACTGAGTGTCACTTCGGCATGCTGAATGAAAATGGACAATTTTTGTTTTCATTTGATTGATTTCATATGAAAATAAATGATTATTTTTGTCGGGGCGTTCATTTCTGTTTTTGATTTATTGCCGTTTATGTTCAGTTTGTTTTGTACAGTACGATTCGTTAGAATATTATTTCAGTTCTGTCTCAATATTATCCATTATGCTCTGTTTTTATGGAATGAGGAAAGTTTTAACGAATTCTGGCTTTCAAATGGGAAACCATCAATCTGACGATAACAGCAAATAGAGCAATAAAAACTCTCGCTATATTTTCCATGAAAATCGCACTGAACTGCCAAACAAATTGTATTCGGTGTTATTCTATTTATTACGAGCTTTATCGATAGAATATATATATATATATATATATATATATATATATATATATATATATATATATATATATATATATATATATATATATATATATATATATATATATATATATATATATATATATATATATATATATATATATATATATATATATATATATATATATATATATATATATATATATATATATATATATATATAGAAGTGTTGCCGTGGTAGAGAATATAAGTAAAATATTGTTGGGTTATCGGCAATTTAGGCAGTTAAATTAATACAGGACTAATCGTCAGTAATTCTATATTTCGAACTCAAGTTTCAGTTCTTCATCAGGAATGATCTGACATAAGTTGTTAAACTAACAAAAAACAATACAGAAGTCATCCAATGTTAATTAAAATCTTAATTAAGATTTTAATTAACATTGGATGACTTCTGTATATAAAGAAATATTTATAATCTAGCTTGAGAATAAAAGAGAAATTAGATATAGTCGAAATTGCATAGCGAAGTGTAGACCTCGGTAGCTTAGTGGGTTAAAGCAACAGGGCGTAAGCCTGAGAGACCTGAATTCGTATCCCAATCGAGGTTGAAAACTTATGTGGAAACTTTTATAGTTTTAAGATTCACGAATCATTCATACTAGTTCATTGAGACTCTTAATCGAAATATGGAAATACATATTTCAAATAAAACACTCAGGAAGCTGTCTGCACAAATGTTGTCATATTAAGTGAATATTAATTGCGTTTCGAACAAATCATCGATCTTTTTGAATGACAATGGGATACAATTGTTTAATTATTATGAATCATCAGTCCGTATTTTTTGGAGGCTTCTTGGACATTTCATTCAAACACCACAGAAATCTGTCTCCACTGTGTAAGAATGGTCCCATGCCTAATCGCTCCATATCACGCCCAGGCGGGCAAAAAATTAGCTACTTTCAATATTTACGAATCATTCATACTAGTACAAACTGAGACTCTCAATCGAAATATCGAAATATTTCAAATAAAACTCTCAGGAAGCTGTCTACACAAACGTTGTCAACGAGAACAAACCTATCACTTTCGAGAGTGAATATTAAGTGCGCTTCGAAAAAAAATCGTCTTTTTTTCGATAGAGGGAGCTCACAAAAATGTTCACAACGTTTTGTTCTGCTCATTCGGATATAGGACCTGTGGGTGTTTTGAAAGTCATCGATTCTTGATTAATGGATTAAATACGGGCTGATGATTCATAGTCATGATGAAACAATTGTATTATATTATCATTCAACAAGATCTATGATTTTTTCGAAGCGCACTTAATATTCACTCTTGAAAGTGTAAGGTTCGTTCTCGTTGACAACATTTGTGTGGACGCAGTATTGACTACATACATACATATACATATATATATATATATATATATATATATATATATATATATATATATATATATATATATATATAAAATATATATATAAATGAGAGGTAATAATAAAAACTTGTCTAAAAATCACTGACTGAACAATTATTTATTCGACTAGTTTCGCCTTTTACAGCATTATCAAGGCATTACAACTTACCCTTTTACGCCTTTTACAGCATTATCTTTACAGCATTATCCTTGGAAATGCTGTAAAAGGCGAAACTAGTCGAATAAAGAATTGTTCAGTCAGTGATTTTTAGACAAGTTTTTATTATTACCTCTCATTTAAATATGAACTATCACAGAGTAGATTCATCGTCCATTGAATTTATTAAATATATATATATATATATATATATATATATATATATATATATATATATATATATATATATATATATCCGAATGAAGATGAATTCTAGACTATTCATTAAAACAATTCAAATTAACCGAAAGGTTGTTAAAGTAGAGCTCGTAACTCTTGTTATTGTTATTGTGAACGTGCCGATCACAATATTAATTATGTCGTCCTTATGAAGTCCAATATGACCGAAACATCGCGCACTTCTAAATCAACGGCTGCTTCAAATAGTAGGCTATACCGTTATCTTCTACTCGATACATTTTATAAATTCTAACAACTGAAACACACATAAATGTTATTATCTCAGCTGGGATTCAAACCCAGATGTCCTATCTTGTGGGCTTCTTACGTTTTCTATATTTCATATATCCTATTTCCATAACCTGGGACTGTGTTTCACCGATTATTACATAAACGCAATCTCTAAAACTTTTTAAAATCTGGAATAACGAATTTGTTTGGTGCACTTGTTTCACGCTGTACAAAAATCAATTAACCAATCGACCCGAAGTACGAGCCTTACGAACAAGAAGGATGAAAAGCAGAGATCAAACTTCGGAGAAATAAAATGGAAAAAATACACGAAAATCTTCTCATTAGTATGAAAATGAGACCGCGGAGAAAATCTCCACAAAGAGTAATTCACTCTGATAAATCTGATTTTATATTCCTTTTCACCCTAATTAATCAAGAAAACTTTTCTTAACTTCCAGTTTTCTCTCCATTCTGCCTTTTCAATTTTTATGAAAGAGCAATTTATTCCAAGCCACTTCCTTGATTCGGGACAGTTCGCCGATAAAAGAGTAGGAAAATGATACAGAATAAAGCCACCAGTCTCTTGAATTTTTCTCACATCACCGGTTAGTAATTTGTAGTACTTCGTAATCTTCTATCTTACACAGTTTCTCGAGGTTTTCATTTCATTTTAATAACTGAAAAATATTATCTACAATGTATCGCGAAAGGATTGAAAAACCAATTGAAGATAAGGAATATTTATTTGCCTATTGGCCGTGTTCCTACCTAGTTGTTGGATCTCATTAGAGCTGCATAGCTGACATTGCATGCACATGCGCAGCTTTCTCTCGAATTCTATTCTATAAGTCGGGAGATTCTCTCTTCACTTTTCACAGAATATGAGTTTCAGCAAAGAATAAACTTAATCGAAATCTGTCTTTTGCTATTTACATTTTGAACATGTAAATGTTGTCCGCGACTCCGTCTCAAATGGTCTATTCGGAATGTCCAATTTTGCGTCATTTTTTCGACCGATTATGCCATCAGCCCATAAACCTTACCAAACTGTCGTTTTTCGGGATGCATCGGTAATTCTTGTATGGCATGTGGCTGTTCATCACTCCAGATTCGACAGTTTTGTTTACTTACATATCCGTTAATCCAGATATGGGCCTCATCGCTGAACACAATTTTTCGATAAAACAGTGGATTTTCATTAAGCTGTTCTAGGGCCCATTCACCAAAAATTAGACATTGTGGTAGGTCATTCGGCTTCAATTCTTGCAGAAGTTGAATTTTATAAGCTTTCAAACCCAAATCAACACGTAAAATTCTTCATGCGGTTGTGTAACACATGCCCAATTGCTGAGAACGGCGACGAATTGACATTTCACGATACTCGTTAGCACTGTACGCTACGGCTGCAATATTCTCTTCAGTACGCACTGTACGCATGCGAGACAATGGATTAATGTCATTTCCAACAATTTGCAATCTTTGCTTGTTTGTAAATCTTCCCGTGATGAAATGGCAGAGTATGCTGAAAACTTATCACTATGACAGATGACGTATGGATGCCATTACTTACCAATGTCGCCAACCTGACAAACTTAACTCTCAAAAAATTACCCGTCATTATACATTGGAAGCCAAATTGATAGTTATATATTGACACTCCACTCTCTAATCAAGAATGATTATCATACTTCTCGAATACTGGTACCAGAAGAGAAATATTCTCCGAATATATGGTATCATTTCACAATTTCAACATACACAACGTAATAAACATAATTTCAAACGTTCAGTTATGCCAGACCTTCAATAATGGCAATCAAAACTTGCCTTTTTTTCACTCGATCCTCTCGACTGGAATCCAATGATTTAGCTAACCCAAAAAATAATTGAACAGAAATATCCCATTTGAAAAGTTTTCATATCTGTAGCATTTCAACATTACCTCGAATAAATATGTCGACATTTGTGGCCGCCATTGGCTCCAAAACGAATATTTCAGGAAGTTTTATGAAATATGACAAAATTTACATCCAGTAATATACCAATCGCTGCAAACGGTATTTCGGGTAAAACAAAAAACAGCAGTTATTGCTACTGAAATACTTTGCCAAAATCGAATATGATAAATGTCAAAGGGAACGTTTACAAATAACGTGAGGCCTATTGGGGGGTGGGTGAGGTTGATATTTTGCGTGCTGACTTTCTGCGATTTTAAATTTTTTCGTATAACATCTCGAATTCAAAGAACAGCGCGTGAAGCTCCAAATCAAACTCGATGCGTTCTATACTAGTTACTATCGGTATTCGGCCTCACCCAAAACAAAACCAAAAGTCGGCGTCGCATGAATGCCATATACATACTGTGATGTTCAAATTAATTGGCACAAAGGATAAAAAACAATGTCTTCGTAAAATATTACCGTTTAACCAAGTAAATACACACAGAATAGCGTAAATTCTTTATATTAATATGAAGTAGTTCCTCCTTTCGCAGAAATAACTTCTTGAACTCGTCTAGGCATCAATTCCACTAGCGTAAAGCAGATTTTCTTCAATTGCTCATCATGAAACCACACCTGAATTGCACCTATAATCATTTTTTCTTTTGTAGTGCAATCCATTTTTGCCAGTCGTTTCTATAAAATATTCTATAAATTCTCAATAGGATTGAGATCAGGTGAATTCCCCGGCCAATCGAGTATTTTATTTTCATTCTCGCGCATAAAGAATCACGCTTGTTTGGAATTGTGGCAGGGAGCCAGGTCGTGCTGAAATGTTCCATCAAACGTTTCCATTAATCGGGCAATCCTTGTGCGCAATATTTCCATACATTTCACTGAATTCATCATACCTATTATAGGAGCTAATCGTCCAGTGCCACTGGTTGGGAAAAAACCCCAAAACATTTGTTTCGAAGGATGTTTTACTATTTGCTGGATGTGATCAGGCCGCAAAGTTTCCCCATCACTTCGTCTAACAACACTTGATTTGTACCCTTGAACAAACAAATGTGTCTCAGCACTAAAAACCACCTTCTTTCAGTCGTCCACAGTCCACGCACGGTACTTTTTGGCCCATGCCAAACGTTTCTCCATCATTTTCTGGTTAAGCAGTTGCTTTCTTCTTGGTCTTTTTGCCTTACGGCCACCTCCAGCAGTCAGCGATGAGCCACTTTCTTCAAATGTTTTTAGAATTCTCGAAACGCTGGACTTTTCCACGCCAACGGCTTCAGCTATATCTCTTACAGTCATTGATATGTGTTCATTAAGCGCGATAATTTTGGAACGCTTCCTCGGAGTGATATCCATCTTTGGACAAGACAATACAGCAGGTATCAAAATTGAAACCATCAACTGTCGCACTGGTAGGCTCACAACTGAATTGCTGGCGAGGTAAAACCGGTCAGAATGTAAATGATGGTCAAGGTCGAACACTAAGGTCACCTCAGGTAGTAAACAAACAGTTGTGAGTGTGTTTTGGCCAACCTGGTACTCACACACTTACTACATTAACTCAAACGGGGAGAAAAATGTTTGTCCCAATTAACTCGAACAGCATAGTATATATGAACCGCGGTAAAACAAACGCCAAAGTCGATGCGACGTGAAGGCTCTGCAGATACTCATTCTACGAATATATGGGTAGTCAAATGTACTGAAGAAAATTGTTGTAAACCTTTGAGGATTAATTTGGGCGATGTACTTGGTAAATGTTTTTTCCTCCTCCATGTTCTGTGACATACAAGAATGGTTTTCTGCAAGCGCAGCCACTAACTAATAATGAAGAAAAACAAAGATATCTACTGATGTTCAGAGATCAAATAGATAACAGAGTATGCACTATTTGTGGAATGTATTTTGCATCAAAATACGAGTGACTTCATGAATTAAATTACTGGGCTATAAAATAAAAGGACCAAAAAAAAGGATAATTGATTCAAAATTAGTCTTAAAAAAAATACACATCTTGTAAGCATTTGAGGATTCAAAACTCGATAAGCATACTGAGTAGATAGTGATGAAGTAGAAGTAATTTCACATGAAGAGCAACAAGTCGATGAAAAAGAAGATGAATCAATTAGTATCCCAGTTGTCAAATCTATGTCAGATTCGTTAACGAACCCTTTTGAGACAGATGCTGAATAGTTATTATCTAGATTAATAATTTTCAACTTTTCAAGTTTCATTTTAGATTTTTTTTAATAAACTACTCATAATAAACTTTAATACTACTATAATATGTATTTTTCATACAACGTCATTCCGTTAGAACTTTTTGATGCGCATTAAGGTCAGCTTACTCCAAAAAACGTAATTTTTTCAATATATTTTATTCAAAACACAAAACATGTTGAGTAATCAATTTATTTACATATGAAAGCACATATTTGAAATTACTTGAAAAAAAATTTTTTTTTCCAAAATGGCGGTCCTGAAAATGGCTGCTGAAACTCATCTGAATCGGAGATGAATGACATCATTTCTTGGGAAAGAATTATCTGAAAGCAAAAAACAAAACGGTTTCATGTTCTGAATCGAATTGGCTATGAACTCGAACAGAATGAAACATTTTCAATGGAAAAAAAACAAAATGGCGGACTTCATGCGAATTAATGCGAAAAAACGTGGTTCTGAGTAAAATCAATTCGAAGTTTTTATTCGTGAAAAATCGTAAAAAAAAGTTAATTTTACTCACATGTCCATTCCAGCTTCATATGTAACTCCTTCCTGGTTTTCGTCAGCATCATTCTGAAGAATTCTTGCATTTCTCAAAGCAGTTCAACAGAATAACAAGACAATAACAATAAAACAAAGAACAAAACAATAAGACGACCCGAAGGCATGCAGCACTTGCCGCTACCGAAGGCGTTCGAGCGGCCGAATTTACTGCAGCCCTCCCTAATCTTTTATACCTGCTTCTCGGTGTTGCTGACCTTCGGGACTAATTCTATACTATTTCTACGAGTATATAGTAGCAATTTATGAAAAAAAAAATTTCGATTTTTTCAAAATTGTTTGTGCAACGTAAGAGTGGGGGGTGGATATCTCCTAACCTTCTGCTTCCTTACATCGGGGTAGTAACTGCCTTACGTAATTTGTTAACGTTCCCAAAGCATATATGTTCGAACATAATGAAGATTGTTGGTTCCCAGACATGAATCAGGCCCTTAATCTACGTTGTATTCTATTGCATTCAATATTTATTTAGGAAGAACTACAGTGAAACTGAAAATTGATTCGATAATTCTATGAACGACGAAGCTATTGACTGAAAAATCTGCAACGATTGTAAGCAATCAATTTTTATGACTACTTTCTAGTAACTCCAAGAGAATCTACAAACATTTTCCAATTGTTATTGTTCATCAGTTGCGTTGATGATAGATGAACTTTCGGGAATTCCATCCGTTGTCTTCCCATATTGTCAACACGAACAGAACAATTATGAGTGATCTTTCAAATAAAAAGTCCTTTTTTTTGCAGATTCCGCAGATAAGTTACGCGTCGACAAGTACTGAACTATCCGACAAATCAAGGTTTGAGTATTTCAGTCGAGTCGTCCCACCGGATAATTTCCAAGCACAAGCGATGGTGGAAATTGTGAAGGAACTCGGGTGGAAATATGTATCAACCGTTGCAGTTGAGGGTGATTACGGGGAACGGGTGAGTTAATTCCGTAGATAGGCCGACGTTTTGAACGATGGAAATGTGTAATTGATAGGGTAGATTACTAATATGTTTGTCCGATCTGTTTGTTAACTCTTCATTGCGAAATTAATCTCGACATGAATTTTTCATTTGATTCAATAATCTAGTTGATGTCATTATATAATATTATCGGGAGTTAAGAGGGAATTCCTGGATAATTGGTAGATATAACTGGATATAGAAGTTCAGAAACGATTATCACTCATTCTGAGCCGCAGGGATCAGTTCTCGGTCCGATCTTATTTCTTTTATACTTCAATAACCTCTTCAAGGTTGAAACCAGCGAAGAATCATTAGTTTTGTGGATTATACCGTTGTGTTATACATCTATGAGTCAAGTGGATGCTTGAAAATGAAAGTAGCAACAGATATTGAAATATGAAAGATTCGAAAAGGAGATTAAAAAACGGATAGTTTCTGAATACACTTTTATCGAATAGAAGAAAAGAAAAAAAATTTAAAAAAAAATAGAATAAATTTTTTTTTAAATTAAAAAAAAATAGAAGAGATGAAAATGATTCGTAACTACTCATCTAATATATATTTTGAACCTACTCGGATTGACAATTTTCTACTTGACAATGACATATTTGTAGATGAAATATTTATATTTTCATATTATTTTAGTAACAGTGAAAAAAGTCACAATCCGGAATTTGTGAATTTTTTCAATGAGTTTTTCACCACTTTTAAACAGTTTGCTATGACATGTCTGCTCTCAACTATGTGAATTACTTCATTTGACAAGAAATCGATTGTTCTGTGTAAGTATTAAGATTATGAATTAAGTACTGGATATACAAATAATGTGGGTTGCTTCGAGTATTACGTTCAGGTTTCATCCATTAAAATGGAAATACGACGATTTTTTTAACAATACGTGCGCTGAAGAACGAATTGCCGTCAATAGATGCAATACTTTCGAAAAATTCGACAAAAAATACATGTTAAGTTATTTGCCAAGATTCAACCGGAATGGCATAAGCTTCGTTTTTGTGCGCTCATGTTTACCATGTCTTTATTATTGTGTGATGTTTTGTTACATGCATGAGTACGTGTTTGTTAGCGTGGGAATATTACTCCACAGTAGGCTCCAGGCTGTTATTGTCAACTTTATCATCCCCTTTATCCAACTACATTATATTATAAAACAATTATTCATTTCACGGCCTATCATCCTGGAGCATTCTGTTCAATGTCACACGTTCTCAAAATGTTATCCCTAACAAGCCCTTTGAGCATATTTTGATATAACGCCTCTCAACATTTTAACGTACCAATGTTGAAATTACTTCAATTGATATACGTCTTCTCGTGTTAATATCATTTCACGTCACATCGAAGAAGAAAAATTTTAATAGAAATTAAAATAAAGTTGATAGAAAAATTCTCTAATATAAAGCACGAATTTAAGATGTATCAGATATCAACAGTTTTTTATTTTTTATTTTCACATACAAGGGCTCGCTTTAAACAGACAGTTCAAAATTGTCCTATAATAGAGGAGCACATATTACAAATGTTAACTACCTATAAAATAACTTTTATCTAATATGTATATCTTATAACTAGAAATTTGGTACACATCTCATCGAAATAAAATGTTCGATGTTCTATAAACATAAAATTTTCTTTTCATCTATAAACAAAATACCTAATTCTACTAAAAAAGATTAGATAAATACACCATGAAAGGATAACCCTATAAAAACTGATAATTATTCAATAATCGATATTTAAATAATCTCTTTTTCAAATGTCTCTCAAAAGTTATGAAATACGGAGAGAAATAAGCAAGTTGGTCTCTATACTTATCAAATTTGGCCTATTTAAAGATCTATGGATGGGTGAGTTCAACATAATTTGTTTTGCTCTGCCCAACAACCAGTATTGAAAAATTTCTTACTAGATGTGGAGAACAATTAAAATTCATGACGATATCTGTTAAAACGGTAATATCACAATATGTTTATCACAATTTGGATTCCCGACGACCGAAGCGTACTCTAAGTTGGATCTCACAATAGAATTATATAAAGCAATAACAGACTCAAGTCGACCAAACAACAGTTGAACTAAATGAAAAAACTTAGTTTTTAGCAAGCACCTAAGGCTCTTTTGCAACCTAAAGTTTCAAAAGGGTAGAAATACAAAAATCTGAGATCAATTTTGAGTAAACCAATCAACACTTTCCTGTTGGCCTCCTAATAGTAGCATATACCTCAAATATTTCTCCAGTTCATTGAATAGTCATTACTATTAGTGAGGAATACATCTTTTCGTCTTTACAACATAGAAGGCTGCACTATAGTTTATTAAACTTATGAATTAATGTATCGACTTTAAATATTTTCACTAGAGTGGAAACAAAATAATAACTCAAAGTGCAAGTATTTCATTATCCCAAAAAATCTTGGATTATTTCATTTGGGAATAGCAATATTCTCCATAGGCCTCCTGAGTTCCAAACCTATCACCAAAGATTTCAGATAACTTTGAATTTCGTACGTACCTATTTCACGTTTCATCGAGATTATACATAGACTCAATTGGAAAATTGATGTGATACGATGAACTCTCAGGATTGACAAAAACTAACAGCAAATTGGCATTTTAGTGATAGAGAGGGACCATAATCCATAAAAATTTCTTATATATGTCAGTAGGACCTCGTTATCATATTTTTTCGTTATTTGAACCTGTGCCGGTCACTGCTAGATGTAGGGTTTCCTCGTGGTTTTCTACCTCTGCTTTTCTGGTCAAATCTCAATTCGGGTTTTCACTGAATGTATGAGATATGGAACATGACATTGAAAAATATCATGGTGCAAAGTCTCCTCCTTCTCTCAAGATCATTTCAGTGGGAGTCTTTTCCTTTTTCAATGCATGGTCTCTACTCCAGCAGCCTCTTTTTACACCTCCCTCTTTTCAGCCTAACCTGTGTCCCAAATAGTTTACTCATGGCTATTTGGATATTAAATGGCTGCTTTCCGTCATGTTAGAAGCCCTAGTAGTCCTTTTTCATTTTCAATCTTGAAAGTGAGTATTGCTGTCAGAACCAGTGAAACATTCGGTCAAATGCCTTAATTCAAAAATCATTAATCTTTTTTCAACGTCAGGTTTGTCTTTGTTTATTTTTTTTTTACATATTCATGCGATAGTCAACTTCCACATATGTTGATTATATCTCTGTTGATATTGATTTTCCGAACACTTTTATCGTTCTCTTCATTAAACTTCCCTCCTATAATGCTAAGGCAAATATGTTCCTTCGGTGAAAATAATGGTTCTATTTGTAGATATAGGACTGCTGTGTATTGACGAAAACAAAACATCAACCTTTTTTCATTTCGAAGTGAGAATAAGCCAGAAATTTACAGCTCAATTTGCCGAAATACTCATTCTTTCTGTAACTCAGAAACCGAGTCGAAAACGAACGTGGATTTGTCCAAAATTTAATTTTGAACTTCTCTCAAACGATATATTTTCCTGGTGATATATAAAATCAATTCAAACACTCGAACTTTTCGTTTACACGATGAATTTTCCACTAGTTTGGCAAACGTGTTTCCAATGTTGATTTTCTTATTTCTTGATTCTATCGATATATTATGTAGGAAATTAATAATTTAGTGTATTTCTCAAGTTCAAAATAGTTTTTCAGACTATAAACTATTCTTCGACTTCTTCAACGAATGAAGAATGAAGTTTTATGTCACTGTACTATTATATGTACGTCATTTTTCACTCCATCGAATATAAATTATCTGCAATTTTATATTTACTATGAAAATGTGACGGGAACTGAAAAACAGTGCATAGGTATGCACAAATTAGGAGTGAAGAATGAAATAATAAGCCTTGTGATTTCCCGTTGCTGTTTAAAAAATGTATAATCACGTTCGTTTTTCCTTTGGGATTCAATTTATAAAGGGTTCATTCAGCAGTTGACATTGGTTGCTCCTATTCTCTATTTAATTGAATAAAAGACCGAACCATTTACGTATCAAAAATAATAGAATAATTCCAGACTTGACACTCGAGCAAATTATATGAATACACCCTATTATCTTTTCCTTTTGTCTCAGCCTTCGATAAACTGGCACCTGAAAATGATTCAGCTTTCTGGGTGTAAACATTGTTCTCTCGAAATGATTTCCCCCACGTTTTTGTGTTATATCCTCTTCTATATATTTCTGGTTAAAATTGGTTTCTATTCATAGAAGAGGAGAACGCATACCATTTTTACAAGAATATTATTGCTCGAGCGATCTTGGTCATTTACAAGATAAGTGGAAAAATTACACGTAGTTCTGGCAATTGACGACATATTTTTCTTGCGAAAGGAGACATTTCCTTCACTATTCTCTTTATGGTGTTTTCCACGAATAGCATGATCGTTTATCGAATTGAACAAATCATGTTATTTAATCAGCATTTGTTGGAAAATGTTCCTCAGCGAGAATTTCTCTCTCATTTTTCAATTCCCACGTTCGCAAATAATACACTATATTCATTGCGCTATATTTATGTAGTTCTCTCTAAAAATAGGTTGATTTGAGTTTTCATAGTGGATGGTTTCCATTTATTGGCTGCGGAGATTAATGTAAAGACAAAGAGCTATTTATTCGGTACAACCCAAGGCACTGTTCTTGGACCAATATTGTTTGTAATAAACATAAAACTCAACCCATTGCGTTCCATCAACGATCAGATTATTCGTGTAATTGTTCGGGCTTGTTCGAGTTGATGCAGAGGGATTAATCAACATGGGTCTCAAAAAAACATCATCAGAAATTAAAAAATCTGAAATGCTTCGTTGAGTGATCCAAGAAAAGTAATAGAGATTATATACAAAACAAATGACTGACTCTTGAAAAGTTCAGTGTTTCCACAGCAATATCATGCGTAATATAATAATATATAATAATATTCATATGAAACATTCCTCACTTTGTACATATTACATCAATTCAATAAATATAGTCATTATAACTGAGAGGACTGATCAGTTATGAATCTGATCTTCCATTTAGTCCGAACAAAAATATTAGTTCAATTTTATATGGCATTCACAATAAATATAATTATTGTGAATGTGACAATAAAAGTAATACTCCTTCAACACAATTTCTCTTATGACGGATAATCGTAATGAAAAAATGATCAAACATATTATACGATGAGCGAATTCGTACATTATTGTCTAACATTTGAATCATGAAAGTACTCTGCAACACTATAGTATGCTTTTGTTAACAGCACAGACTGAACTTTATTCTCAAAAATGAGCATTCAGTATCTTCAAATTCGACGATAATTAGTTGGAGATTTTAATAATTTGATAATAGAGTAGGTACTCAAATTTAGCTGTTTTATATTTGGGAATAAGTAGCACTGTTCCTTGTTAAATACTAATGATTACTATTCAAATTAGTAAACTATTCTTTATTTTCTTCCACATATAATAAACATCTAGTGAACATAAACAATGACATAGGGTAAATATATAAACAAGGTAGGGTGAGTAGGTACTTCTTGATGAAGATAGGTTCACAAGATGTTTTTCGATGAATATCAAACGAACTATCCGCTTCTGTATAGTGAAAACCCTATTCATGTGTGTAGAGCAGACCCACAGCAAAATATTATAGTTCAGATAACTAAAAACGGTCTTTAATACACGTTCATAAA